>CM070023.1:4397236-4859866 GCA_036247105.1 Cirrhinus mrigala | reverse complement strand
TATTATTTTATGTTTAAAAGTAATTTAAAAAAGATTATATTTAATGCTGTAAAATCGATTAATCACAATTAATCGCTTTCTAAATTAAAGTCTGTAATATTGCCATTTATCGATTTTACAACTCTACTTACATTAAATATAATGTTCATAAATATGTATTATTATTATTAATATTTTCCTATATATGTTAAGATATGTGAAAAAGTATATAATTGCATTTACTGTATATATAAATTACATAATTAAGTGTTTACTATAAAATAATTTTTATAAAAATTATATATTTATATATTTTAATTTATTTCAGATTTTCATAATATATATTTAATATTTTCATTAAACAAATTGTGAATTAAAAAAAAAAAAATAGCAAATATATAGAATTTCCGTTATATAGTGGGTGTATATATATATACACACACAGTAGGTCAGGATTTGATTCTTTTCTCTATAGTCTAGTTTATATATTTCTATATATATGTTTATGTTTAAAAGTAATTAAAAAAAAATATTTAGGGCTATAAAATCGATTAATCGCTTCCAAAATTAAAGTATTAAAGAGTTAACACAATATGTGTGTGTTTACTGTGTATATGTATATATAAATGCATATTTCTTAAATATATACATATAAATATACACATTACACACACATATATTACCGGTATGGAAGCAATTAATCACAATTAATCGATTTTACAGCCCTACTTATATTGAATAATATTGTTAGAAAATAATATATGTATTATTTTTATTGAGATTTTTATAATATCCTATACATTTTACTATATATGTAAAAAGGTTTTTTTTTTTTTTTTTTGCCAATTTTTACTTTGCATATATAAAAATGACAACTACATTTTTACTATAACAATGATATATTTTTATATATTTTTTTATAGGATTTTCATTATATATGTAATATTTTCATCAAACATATTGAGAAACATTTTTAAAACATTCAAAAATATATAGTATTTCTGTAAAAAAAAAAAAAAAAAAAAATATATATATATATATATATATATATATATATATATATATATAGTATATATATATATATATATATATACACTGTACTTCAGGATTAGATTTTTATTTTGTTTTTCTCTGTAGTCATAAACTGGTGACTGTTGTGAGTCCCGCTGACTCTCCGCCTTTGCGGTAATTGTTGTCTGTCTCTTTTGAGGTCAGGCATGTGTGACCTACAGCCCCTAGAGAGTTAATCTGTCTATTCATGACTGCTGTCAATACCATATACACGGTCATTCAATAAGCCATCAGGCCCTGTATAAAGAAGGCCAAGTCAGCTAAATGAATACCATGTCTGTTTGTGTGTGATTGCTGACTATGTGCTCAACACACTCATAATCAAGGGGCAGAGCAACAATCTAAAAAAGGAAGAGAGAGGGCACATTATGAACTATTATTAGCTCGTCATGAATATTAATTTATGTAACTTTGACCCAGTAGCACTAACAGATTTGGTGTGTTATCAGTCTTCTAAAACTGGTGGTAATGGCTGCTTCCTGAGCAAATGTATCAGATCTGACACAAAATGTCTAATTAAGGTGAAATTCTATAATTTTATCTTCAAAAATGCAAGCCTGTTGTATTATTTGCAACATTTAATGGTTCAATTTTATATTCTGTTTTAACGGAGTAATGAGATCATCATTTGCGAGCAATGAGTAAGACTATTCTAACTTGCATGTTATGGATTTTGAGGTCTTATGTCTCACATGGGACAGTTTTTCCAACAAGCCTGCGAGTCAGGCATCTCTGAGCACTTGTTCAGCCCTGCATCACACTGCATTGCGCAGCCATATGGGAATATGTGCATCTGTTTACTGGAAACCACAGCTATTAGCACACATGTGCTGAATTTTATAGCAGTGTAAAACCTAATATTGTAAACTCAATAATATCATGTTTATCTTTAGGCTTCCATATGTGAAGAAACCTTTTAAACTGCACCAAGCCCAAATGAGGATAATCTGTTATTTGTTTCAATTTGAGTCTATAACTCTCGCTCTCTCTGTTTTTGTCTCTACTGCAGTGTTGACTTTGTGAAGTGGTCTTCACAGGGCATGCTGAGGATGAGCCCAGATGCAATGAATGCCCTGTTCAAACCAACTATAGACCACATTATACAGCACCTGAGTGAGTAATTATGCAGTTTTACTGGAACAATAATTTTATATTGATTTCTGGAGTTTTTAGTGAGATGGGAGTGTCCGCTGTCTGGATTTAGGTGTTATTGGTGTTTTTTGGTTTTTTTTTAAAAAGAAATTAATACTTTTATTTAGCAAGGATGCCTTTAATTGATCAAAAGTGATGATAAAGACATTTATAATGTTACAAAAGATTTATATTTCAGATAAATGCTGTTCTTCTGAGCTTTCTATTCATCAAAGAACCTGACAAAAAATTCTACTGAGCTGTTTTCAACAAAATAATAATTACAAATGTTTTTTGAGCAGCAAATCTGAATATTAGAATGATTTCTGAAGGATCATGTGACTGGAGTAATGATGCTAAATATTTAGCTTTGAAATCACAGAAATAAATTACATTTTAAAATATATTCAAATAGAAAGCACTTATTTTTATTTATTTATTTTATTTTTTTTTACTTTTTTGTATTTTGGATCAAATTAATGCAGGTTTGGTGAGCAGAAGAGATTTCTTTAAAAACATTCAAAATCTTACTGTTCAAAAACTTTTGACTCATAGTGTATATGTGATTTAATTGTCATTTTAATTGTATGTATTTATTTAAAGGATTTAATTAATCAGGATCAGAATCTTCTTATTTTATTTTGTATATCAGATGAAATGACAACAATACTTAACCAGAAAGTTGCCAAAAAACGTATAAAGCCATATTAAAAGTTCACCAGCAAGTAAAAGCAACCAGAAGTTTAGCTGAAAAGAGGAAAAACTTTATTTATTTTCTTTCGGCTGTATAACATAGCATATTGCATAATCAATCAACATACCAATCTCATAACATGACAGCATTTTAACAACATAATCAGTGTCATTTTAATATTTCTATAATATTGTAGTGTTTATTCATATTTTAGTTCAAGTTTTTGTAAATTTGTTTGCTTTTGTAATTTTTATTAGTTTTTTTATTATGGAATTTTTATTAAATCTTTAAAGCTCTAATTTTCAGTTTTAGTTATTTTAGTACTTTAATAGAAAAAAGAAAATCTTTCATTAATTACTCGTGTCATTCCAAAGCCATAAGACCTTTGTTCATCTTCAGAACACAAATTTAAGATATTTTTGATGAAATATCTTGATGGAAGGGAAGAAATTGTTGAATAAAGTCATTATTTTTGTTTTCTTTAGCACAAAAAAGTATACTTGTAGATTCATAAAATTACTGTTGAACCACTGATGTCACATGGACTATTTTAACGATGTCCTTACTACGTTTTTGGGCCTTGAACGTGTCAGTGGCGTTGCTGTCTATGCAGGGTCAGAAAGCTCACGGATTTCATCAAAAATATCTTAATTCGTTTTCCTAAGATGAACAAGTCTTACGGGTTTGGAACGACATAAGGATGAGAAATTAATGACACAATTTTCATTTTTGGGTGAACAATTCTTATTTCATTTCAATTAGTTACCAAATAAACATTTTTAACTTTCATTTAAGATTTCCCATTAAATATTTAGAGCTAAAAAAATAACCCAAAAATCATCTGTGTCCATAATTTTTGTGAAATCTGACTGCCCAGTATCTGTCCAATATTTAACTTGTGCCAACTCCTCCAGACTGCAAATTGGGGCAAAAATCTGGGCAAAAGTTATGTGTATTCCAGGCTTTAGTAGAATGTGTAAAGCTGTATAAACTAATGAGCCATTCAAAGACACAAATAGGGCAAGCGTTGGCCCAGTCAGGAGAGTCTCGACCATCTGCCCAAAATACTTTCACAGAACTGGGTCAGAACTCAGTCCCTCGGCTCTTACGTTGGTCATGCCCAGCTGTGATCTGTATCTGTTCAAACAAAAACTACAAGCAGAAACAGCACTGCCACTGAACTGCATTTTTGTATTTGTCATTTTGATGAAAACCTGAGGAATGTGTAACATTCTTTGATTAAATTCCAATGTGTTGAATTGTTTTTTTCAAAATCCCATTTCTCTCTCTGCTTTCATTCTATATGTTCTCCAGCTGAGTTATTTGATAGACCAGAGGTGACAGACATCAAGTTCCTTTTCCTGGTGGGAGGATTCGCAGAGTCTCCGCTGCTCCAGCAGGCGGTTCAGAAGATGCTCCAGGGCCGCAGCCGAATTATTATTCCGCATGACGTGGGTTTGACCATCCTCAAGGGGGCGGTGTTGTTTGGCCTGGATCCCAGCGTCATAAAGGTGCGCCGCTCTCCGCTCACCTACGGCGTGGGCGTCCTAAACCGCTTCATAGAAGGAAAGCACCCACCTGAGAAGATGCTCGTAAAGGACGGTACACGCTGGTGCACCGACGTCTTCGATACGTTCATCTCCGCCGATCAGTCAGTGGCGCTGGGTGAAACGGTAAAGCGTAGCTACACACCGGCGAAGCCGTCGCAACAGGTGATCGTCATTCACGTATACTGCTCAGAAAAAGAGTCGGTCAGTTTCATCACGGACCCAGGCGTGAGGAAGTGCGGTACGCTGAAGCTGGATGTGAGCGGTACTGAGAGTCCAGCGGCACGAAGAGAGATCCAAACGCTCATGCAGTTCGGAGACACTGAGATAAGAGCCATGGCTGTCGACGTGGCGACCTCTCGCAGTGTCAAAGCTAGCATCGATTTCCTTAGTCAGTAGAGGAAGTTGAGGGATGAGTAAACCACACACAGCAGAAACTCGTTTTAGTTACGTTTTCCAGTAAAAATATCCAAAAATCCTTAAAAGAACTTTCATTTTAAAATTGCTTAATTATTTTATATATATATATATATATATATATATATATATATATATATATATATATATATATATATATATATATATATAAATAAATGTATTTTATTTTATTTTTTTTCTGAAAGAAAGTAATACATTTAATTAGCAAGAACACATTCAATTGATTAAAAGTAACAATAAAGGTATTTATTGTTACAAAACATTTCTATTTCAAGCAAATACTATTCTTTTGAACTTTCATCAGAGAATCCAGAAAAAAATTATGTATTAAAAGTATTACGCATTCCACAAAAATGTTATGCTGCACAACTGCTTTTAAAACTGCTAAAAAATAATAAATGTAATAAATGTATCTTAAACACCAAAATATTCAAATAATTCAATAATAATTCAAAAGATTTTTGATGAATCATGTGCCATGAAAGACTAGTAATGGCTGCTGAATTCAGCTTATTCACAGGAATAAATTACATATTAAAATATAAATATTACAACAGAAATGTAATAATATTACTGTTTTACTGTGTTTTTCACATAACTGCAGCGTAGGTGAGCATAAGGGACGTCTTTCAAAGACATGAAAAAATCTACCAACCCTAAACTTTTCAACAGTAGTGTACTGAATTGCATTTATTTACAAACAGTTTTCTTGTTACATAAACCACTAATCTGTAGATTTATGCTTAAAAAATTAAGAAAAAACTATTGGGTGAGAAATTTAAGATGTATTCTTTAAAATGTAATATCTTTAAAATCTTAATATCTTATGCAATTTTGTTTCTCAACTAAATATTTCATGTTTAAAGGATGTTTAGATATTTAGACTGGAAAACGAGACAAAATGCTGATTTAAAAAATGTTTTGCAGTGTAGAAGGATAGAGGAAAGAAAGACTAAACTAAAAACAGAGAACGAATGAGAAATGAAGGTTTGGGGTCTCAACTAATATACCATGTTTGCCCACCTTCCATGTGACATTTGCTTGAACAGTTGTGCCATTCATGTTATTTTATTTGGTTACTTCATTTTACAGATTCACAACTGGACTCGGCTTAAGATGAAACGTGGCCAAGTTTAGTTTATTTTCATTCAGGCTAAGTCCATTATTCTCTGTATGCTTCTATTATAGTCTGTTTGTAGTCTTAGTAGCTATTTTCTGCACAGAGATGCAAATTCTGCATGGATAGAGCCGAAATACAGCTGCGTATTGCTATTGCAATTTGGTATAGCACCCTATAATAACTTAGCAAGGCAAGTTCAGGTTAAGGCAGCTACAGTAGTCTTATGAACACATCATGGCAGAAATATAACATCGTTCTCTTACAAAACACACTGCTTTGCTCTTGAACTCTAGTTTATTACCACCAAGGCCCAGTCTAGAACCAGTTTATTAATTTAGGTTATGATGAGGAGGTAAATAAATGGTTTTGGCTACTGGACTGGTGGCCTGAGTCTGAAACACAAACTCAGTATGTTCTTCATCTCAAACATTTAAGACTAACTTTGAGAACGGTACCGAAACCTGAGCTACAAATCACAAAGGTGCTGATTCCTGTGACAAAATACCGTCAATTTGTCACACTAGTGCTACAGGACTACATGGCAAAATCCTTTTTTTTGTTTGTTTGTTTTGTTTTTGCGTCTCATTTTTGTCTGTTTCTTTTTTTGTACGTCAAGGCATTTTACGAGTCCTTTGGCAGGAGATTGAGCGCGCGATTTTTGTTTGTCGCAAAATTTAGCTTATCTTCATATTGTTGGTCAGTACGTTGCTCTAAGCAGAATGAGAATGCGTAAATCCTAGAATGTGAATCCTAATCATCATTTGAAGTGGCAGTGACAGAAGCCGCTAGCTGTACCTGCAACATGATTTGAAACGATAGCCATTGCTATATGCTAGTTGCCTTTAATCCTGCTCCTTAGAAAGAGAAGCCACTGATTTTTTTTTTTTTTTTTTCCTTCGTTTTTATTTTCTGTTTTTATTTAGGAGATTATTTTGGAGAATATGTGACAAATGAAAATGTTTATTTCTGTATATACAGTATTTAAAGATATTGTACAGATTTTTAGCGTTGTTTTAGCATTAGCGGCTTTATGAGCAGTGTGTGTATGCTGGCCTTAAGAGCACACATTCTTTCTTCCACTCTCACCAGCCTTCATATGAATACTAAATTCAGATATTACCCTAATCCAACCCCAAACATAAAAACGTAATCCCATTCCCACAGCCATAACCCCAACCTACACCCCTATGTAGAATAAAATATCCCATTTGAAATTTAGGCTACATTCACACTGTCAGTTTTTGGGATTGACAACCACAGTTACTTAAAGTCTTGAAATGTCCCGTTCACACAGCAACTTACAGTTGCGTCTTGAATACTGTCTTTATGAACGTGTAACGGAAGTCAAGCACGTATAGATGGTTTGCACTTACAGTTTGGTCAGTTACCTGGATGCTTGGCCATATTGGAGATACTCGGATGTAAACAACAGCAATGTTAACAGCACTGTTAATGTACTACTGAATCTGTTGTTCTGCTCATTTATGTCTAAACCACAGAAAAAACTTGTGGAAGCTGCTAAATCATATAGAGAAGGACTTTGTAAGCAGGAAAGGGCGCAATATTTTGACAAACTAAAGTTAATAGGTGGTAAAGATACGTACAAGCAGTATTAATAAAGATATTAGCCTAATTTTTCACCTACCTGACCATAAAGAACAAACACAAATGTTGTCAAGATTCTTGCTCTGGAAATCCTAGTTCAAACCACAAACACCTTTTGTTCCTCAGACAGTTTTTTTTTTTTTTTTTTTGCACTCTTCTCCTTGATTTGTTATAACATTTGGCAGTCTATGGTACTTCCAAATGTTTTTCCTGGTCCGACCGATTAGTACAGCCCAAAACATGATAGTAATTGACCATTTTCAGCAGCAATAAGCAAAATTTGAGGTGAGTTCGGTTCTGTGGCATTGTTTACGTTTGTGCCGCCAATATGACCGACTGATGAAGCGTCGTGAAAACACTTTATTCCTTACCAATACCCATAGCGCCAGTGACCAAAGTAATATCAAAGATGGCAACGTTCATAGAACTTGACGTTTTGTCACTTTTTGACACGACAAGAGTCCAATCGAGCCGCGAGTTCAAATATTCAAATCTCATTAACCGACAACAGCTTTTGGGTTGAGAGCGGAGCATTTGAGTCACGCGCAGAACAAAAAGCTGATGGGAACGGCTCCGATGGAGGAAAAACTGACTGGATCTAAAACTTTCAGGTGACGCACAGCTCATTTGTCCGTCACTATAAGATACTAAAACCACATATGAAAACACGAGACGCGCGTTTGTGCAGCAGAGTCTCTCTCACAATGTATGATCTGACAGAATACTAGTTTCAAGTTTCGTTCCGTTCAAACAACCCGTGTTTTCCGTGAATGCGAGTCCCGAAAATTTACGGATGTGAGTTCGGTTACAGAATGCAGTTTTCACAACGCGTCATAAATTGGCCACATTGGCCGTTCAGAACCCACAAAACAAACCCACTCAACCGAAAGGAACTCGCAAATCTAGCTTGTTGCTGCTGTAATTGGTCAATTATTGTCATGTTTTGGGCTGGAATAATCGGTCAGACCGAGAAAAACATTTGTAGTGCTACAGACTGCCAAAAGTTATAACAAATCAAGTAGAAAGTGCAAAAGACTGAGGAAAGAAGGTGTTTGTGGTTGACCAAACTTAATCAGGATTTCCAGGGCAAGAATCTTGACAACATTTGTGTTTGTTCTTATCATTTCTGGTCAGGTAGGTGAAATATAAGGCTAATATCTTAATTAATACGGCTCCTACTTATATCTTTACCACCTATTAACTTTAGTTTGTCAAAACATTATGCCCTTTCCTGCTTACTAAGACCTTAACTATATGATTTAGCAGCTTCCACATGTTTTTTCCCCTAAATTAGCAGAACAACGTATTCAGTAGTACATTAACTGTGCAATCCATGTTGTTGTTTGCATCTGAGTATTTCCAGTATGGCTGTGCATCCAGGTAACTGAACAAATCGTGACATAAGTGCAAACCCTCTATACAGGATTGACAACCACTGTGTGAACATAGCTTAATCTAATTCCCATTTTCCAATTCTCAAATGCAGTTGTGTGAAATGCCTTTGTTGCTCTATTTTTAGAAACTACTGCAAAGATGACAAGACTTGAAAACCTTTGACCTTAACTTTGCTCGCAGTTATCATTTGAAATGAGAACTTGGTGGTATATTTTGGTTTGGGAAATGAGGTGATTGATAGTTTGTGGTGTGTATGTGGTCTGTAGATGATACCACAAATGAAAGGCAATAGTCGTGTGTTTGGTATGGAAGATAGTGAGATAAATGCGACACTAAAAAATGAAAGCAATAAAGGTATTGCGATGTGACGTTCCACATTTTATTCCCAATTACTCCATCGTGCCAATGTGAAGTCTGTGTGTCAAAGCTTCAGCTGCGAAATTGTAATGTTGCTATGGAAATGTATTAATCAACCATTTTAGATCATTGAGGTAATGATAACCAAACATTTTTATCACTTGAAAGTCAGCATGCAACTCAACTATGGTATCTGTCTAGCAATTGCTTTTCCATAGATTTTGCATAATACAAGAAGCGCCAAATAGTTCTTGCACAGGACAATTAAATTTTGTGATAATAGCACAGATCATGAATCAAAAGTTTCCCTCTAAATAAATAACCATACCAAGCATCAAGTTGACCACAGATTGTGAATAAAATATCATCAAACAATGTAATATCATGAAGAAAAAAAAAATGCTAAAGCTTTTCAGTGTAATCTGGTTTTGCTGCTCATGTGATTGTTAATTGCAAAAATTGCATATGCTCTGCACGATTCGCATGAGTGACCAACAAATGAGATTTTTGTTCATTTAAATACTCTATTTAAATTTTCGGATAATAAAACCCAAGCTACCACAGATCATGCTCTCATTGGCTGTGCAAGGCAGTAGAAGCAGGAAGTGATGTCATCACATGTGGTATGTGTGCATGCACTTGTAGGGCAGACATACACCTTTACAAATGTGCAGATTTTAAAAAAGCACACCTTTTTAGCTTTGAGAGTATCGATGATGTGGATGTTAAAAATAAAATCTTTTTGTTCTGCTGGTTTAAACTTTTGCTTTTGTTCTTCACCTTTTTGCACCATATCTGTTCATGGGCAGCTTTGCTGTTTTGTTTTTTATTGATAACACAATGTATAGCCTCTTTATAAAATGTAGTTATTGCTATCATATGCTTGTATAAGCACATAAAGAGCACTATTCATTTGTTAATTTGTTTTCAGTTTCATTTTCATCACTCTGTTTGAAATATTAAGATGTTTATTCCTGTAGAGGGACGTTTGCTAATAATTCACTGTGAATTTGATTTTGAATGGCTTTTCAGCATTATTTTATTTAACTGGTTTTAGCTAAAAGACAATGGACCACTTCATATGGTTTGAAAAAAAAAAAAACTGAGAAGAATTTCACTGTTTGCTAGAGTCTGTGCTTTAAATGCTTGAAAGTCACTTAGTCATTCACTTAGATCCAAGATGGCTGCTTGGCCCTAGAGCTGACGTGGACTTTCACTCACTGTGTAAACTCACAAACTATACCTACTGGGTTGTTTTTAATCAATGAATACATTGTCACTGCTCTTGCCATATGCACATCCAAAAAGATTTGCAACTGTATTTCAATCAATGCCAAGTACTAACAGCCAAACTGTCACTCAATAAAAAATATGTGTATTTCAAAAGATGTCTGTTGTGTTTCTTATGTATGAAATGTTACGGGAGTGACCTTGTGCTAAAGCATTCTTCTTTTAAATCCGAGGGAGGCTAATTCGAGTTAAGAGTTTAAAATATCAAATATTATTTGATGATCCTTGTATTATAATAGCCAGACACTATATAAAACAGAGACGGGCACTTTTATGAATGGAGGAAAGTACTCAATATGGTGGTTGCAAGAATGGGAAAATGTCTAAGTGTTTCCACCTTGTTTAAAAGAGCATTAATACCGCTGTAATTATTTTATGAAATGGTGATTTCATATGATGTGATTCATACAGAAATGTATGATTTTTAGAAAAAAAGTAAGCATTAAGGTCCACAAATTAATTGAACTATCAGTGAGGTGTAAGCAGATCGTACAAAATTGTACGAATGAGACACTACAATTTCATATAAATTAGCCACCAATTTCCAAAATGTAAAATACAGTAGTTATACATTTGAAGTCAAAAGTTTACATACAGCTTACAGAATCTGCAAAATGTGAATTATTTTACCAAAATAAGAGGGATCACACAAAATGCTCACTGATGCTTTAGAAGGAAAAATGATGCATTAAGGGGTGTAAACTTTTGAACGGATGTGTACATTTTTCTTGTTTTGCTCAAATATATTTTTTTCAAAAAAAAAAAAAAAATATATATATATATGTATGCAAAATAAGAAAAATGTACACTCTCTATTCTGTTCAAAAGTTTTCACCCCCTGGCTCTTAATGCATGGTTTTTCCTTCTGGAGCATCAGTGAGCATTTGAACCTTCTGTAATAATTGCATATGAGTCCCTCAAATATACAAAAATGCTGAAAAACCAAAGAATTTGTGGGACCTGAAGGTTTTTTCAGCTTAACTGTTCAGGACAAACAAGGGACTCATTAACAGCTATCACTAAACAAAAAAACACAGCTGTGGATTATTGCGGTAACAACACAGTATTAAGTATTAAGTGTACATAAACTTTTGATTAGTAATTTTTATAAATTCAACTATTTTATTTTGTGGACAATATGTAAATATCTTTTATGTGAAATATCTTATTTAGGTCAGTACTAATTTAAAAATAACACATTTTGTATGATCCCTCTTATATTGGTAAATTAATTAACGTATGTAAATGTTTGACTTGAACTGTAAATTGCTATGAGAGTGTGCTGGTGATTAAAGCGTACACAACACAATTATGAATTTATAATATTTTTGTTCAAATTTCTTATTGGTTAAAATTTTTATTTAACCAAAAAAAGGTAATTTAGACAAATAATTTCAAAAATGTCTATGTAGAAGTTTATGGACTACACTGTACGTCACCTGGGTGCTTATTATTATGAACTTCGAATGAACCTAATATAATTTTAAATAAAAAAATGGTTTAATCCGGGTGCTACTTATTTGAATTCTATGACACTCCATAATCTACAGTTCATTTCTTTTTACATACTAGATTTACCTTACTGTTTTTACACTTTCTTTACAATCTCTGTTCCCTCTTCAGTCTCTCTATTCCCTGTTCAGTCGATTCCTAAGGTAAAAAGAAAACATGCAGATTCAAACTGACCTCTTGCACATCAACAGGTGGTTTTAGTCAGAGACCTTGACTTTACAATAGACTTCCTTCAGATGAATTCATGGCAGTTACGTCAGGTATGTACTTTGACTGTCCCTATTTAAAACAGTTCTTTAATTGCAAAGCCGTATTTGCTGTCTGTAAATTCTACCATTCAATACACAAATAAAAGCAATATTCTCACAGACTTTGATTTGGTTCATTGACACATCAACTTAAAGTACATAATGGCACCAGATTTTAAGAGTTTAGAAGCCGTTTTTCATGTTCTATGGAGCTGTCAAGAGTATATGCTTTTGTTTAGAAGGAAAAGGGTCCTTCATTTTTTGGTTTGTTTTCACAGACTACATTTTAGGTCCTTCAGCAATGAGCTATAATGTATGAGACATTGAACTGTAACCTGTTTCATTCAATGAGGTTTTTATACTCAGAAGTGGCCACTTAACTCCTGTGTCCTGCGAAGAATGACTGATTCAGTTCAAAAGAGAAACGCCACTGTTTTCTTGTTCTGCCGAGAACATATAATTGCTGGATTATTCCAAATCAAGGACATTTTGGTCCTCTATAGACTGGCTTGACTGAAATTTGAGCGTAGAGCTTATGAACAATTACAACTCTTCAAGATCTCAGGGCCTTAAAACATACTTGAGCATGATGGTATATAACATCACCCGGCTTTGTGACCATAAGTTGTCGACAAAAGAATCCAAAAGATAGTAAGACACATTTAGAAAGAAACATTCTATAGAATGATTACAATCTTTGGTTTGAAAGGGCAAAGAAAAGCTGTTTTTTATAGATCTGTCACACTTAATATACAATTGTTAAGGTTAAGTAAAATATTAAATGACAGCAAAATCAATATATCAGACAGCATGGCCTTGTTTAATTAAAAAGCCTCCTGTGGCTTACTTCGACCTGAACAAAAGCTACTAGGACTATCCACCTTATTTTTCAACACGGAAGCAAGCAGTTTTCTGTGAATGTGGGAGATTTCCGGTTCATTAGCCGCTGTACTGAAATAGCGAGGAGAATAACAAGTGCAGTAAAACTGTTTGCACTAAACCAGTGTGTTCATAATTATGATAGTACATTAAAATAATATGGAAAGACACAACAATTTACAGTATCAAGCAGCAAAACGAGCTGTTTTGTACAGCCAAAAAATTCTGGATGCGAATGACACCGGAAGCCAGATACATTCAATTTACAAGTGGACGCACCCACTCTTACGGGAAAAGTAAAGTGGATACTGATGTGAAAGCGCTTCTTTTCAAAACTCCTCACACCAAAAACAACCTGGCCTACCTTTGGATATTTCCTAAAAGTAATTTCTGCACAGAGCCAATTCCTGGCATCAGAGAAATGAAATCTGATAACGTGCTTTTAGTGCTTTAAAACGTATATATATATAATTTTTTAAAGAGTCAATACTGCCCCCTAGTGTCTGATATATGCGTAGACGCGTGATCCGCTAGTAGTTCGCATCAGTATCGCGTTTCAAGACGAGTTTTAAATGATTCAGAAAATGCCCCAAATAATATAATAATATACGTATGTTTAGAATATATCATCATATTTTTAATTCTTAAAACAAAGCAAACGCACTGATTCATTGCTATGAATGCTATGTGTATAGAGTTAACTGACATTTCAGTAGTTAATGAACAAAAGAACCGGGTGTGTGAGGTAGTTTAATATCATTCACTGTCCATTTGTAGGTCCTTTTTCCAGTGCTGAGAGTACTTTACCCGCCACTAAAACATCATCCTCACTAGTCCCCGCCCATACGCCCGGCAGGTAAGTATTAATAAAAGGATTTTATTATGAAAACCCAGCAATTATAGCTGGACTCAAGCACCCTCGTCCAAGATCCCACCCTATCTGAATATGAGTCTAAACGCAAAGCACTTCTGATTCAATTTGTACAAGCGGCAGGGGTGTATGTGTTATTTTAACAGAGGAGAGAATGGAGGACCACTCAACTTCAAACAGGACAGGGTCTCTGTGTGTGTGTGTATGTGTGAGTGAGAGAGAGATTTAGGAAGCTTATCAAAGAGGTGAGATCATCAGCACCGCACATCAGTCAGAACTTGGATGGTTGCTAGGGTGATTGTGAGAGGGTATCTTCAGAGGTACCGCCCACACACGGTTCTGTCACCAACTGAATCATGATCTGCAGAAGTGGCCGCTTGACACATTTTCAGCATTGTGAAGCACATGTTCCTCGCCCCTCCATCAGGTAATCCTGTAATTATTTTATTGTCTGATTATTTTGTTTATTTAATGGAAACACCCACAACTAAGCGATACAAGAGCCTTGAAAACTGAGATGAGGGCTGAAATGATTTAACTGGGCATATCAGAAGTCAAGCTATACATCATACAGTACTGTATTAATCCAGTGGTAAGAACAGAGCTGGATAGCATGTTAATTATATCATATCATTGATCAAAAATGACCGTCAAAAAGACTTCCACATGTGACCCTGGACCACAAAACCATTCGTAAGTAGCACGGGTATATTTGTAGCAATAGCCAAACATACATTGTATGGGTCAAAATTATTGATTTTTCTTTTATGCCATGTAAGTAAAGATCATGTTCCATGCAGATATTTTGTCAATTTCCTACCGTAAATATATCAAAACTTAATTTTTGATTAGTAATATGCATTGCTAAGAACTTCATTTGACAACTTTAAAAGCAATTTTCTCAGTATTTTGATTTTTTTGCATCCTCAGATTCCAGATTTCCAAAAAGTTCTATCTCGGCCAAATCCTCCTAACAAACCATACATCAATAGAAAGCTTATTTATACAGCTTTTAGATGATGTATACATCTCAATTTCAAAAAATCGACCCTTATGACTGGTTTTGTGTTCCAGGGTCGCATACATATTTCAAATTAATGCAATTCACAAAAATATTAGACAGAACAACTGTTTTCAACATTGATGATAATAAGAAGTGTGTTTTGAACACCAAATCAACATATTGAATTCTGAAGGATCATGTGACGTTGAAGACTGAAGAAAATTCAGCTTTCCATCACAGGAGTAAACTACATTTTAAAATTGAATTGTAATAATATTTCACAAAATTATTGCTATTGTATGTTTGATCAAATAAATGCAGCCCCAGAAGACTTTTGATAACATAAAAATGCCTTTTCACCTTTATTTTGATAGGATAGATCATAGCTGACAGGAAGCAAAGTGGGAGAGAGAAAAGGGGGCAAGATCGGGAAAGGTCTTCAAGCTGGGATTCGAACTCGGGACGCCCGTAGCGTAACAGCGCTGTATGTCAGCACGCTGCCCACAAGGCTATCAGCGCCGAAATAAATAAAATTGAATTTAAATATTTAATTTAAAATACCAACACCTAAACTATACACAGCCAGCATTCATTATATGTGGATGCCTACATCACTTTTGAAATTAATTCAAATCAGTTCTTTTCAGGCATTTGCAAACAAATGTTTTCCAATGAAATACAGTAACTTCTGAACAGTAACTTTGTTTTAGTGAATATATCACTAATGCTTTAGTCATTTTAGTGAATATATAATATTTATCACTCCATCACATTATCACTAGAAAGTATCCAATTTTTTCAGCCACTTCTTTTTTTTCATTTTACACAGGTCATCTTAATGTAATAATGCACCTTGCTTTGATATAATATGTGACCCTGGAGCACAAAACCAGTCATAAGGGTCAATTTTTTTAAATTGAGATTTATATATCATCTGAAAGCTGAAATAAGCTTTCTATTGATGTTTGGTTTGTTAGGATAGGACAATATTTGCCCAAGATAACTATTTGAAAATCTGGAATCTGTGGGTGCACAAAAAAATCTAAATATTGAGAAAATCCAAAATATTAAGTTGTCCAAATGAAGTTCATAGCAATGCATATGACTAATCAAACATTAAGTTTTGATATATTTAAAGTAGGAAATTTACTAAATATCTTCATGGATCTTGATCTTTACTTAATATCCTAATGATTTTTTTTGGCATAAAAATCAATAATTTTGACCCATACAGTGTATTTTTGGCTATTGCTACAAATACACTTGTGCTACTTAAGACTTATTTTGTGGTCCAGGCCAGGGTCACATATATAATATAATATAATATAATAATTAAACAATTTTTTAGTGTGATTTGGGTATCAAAACTTTGTCTTGTTTAAAATTCAAAACCTAACAAACTTTTTTGGTGAAATGTTCTGCTCGAAAAGCATGCCTTTCATTACAATAAATGCTTCTTGGTTGGATATTTCAGATTTTAATGCAGTGATATTCCTTCATTTTACAAGTGTGGCTAAAGTGTCCATTTTAGCTTTCCACCATACAGCTCTTGAGCACAGACCATTAAGTTTGATTTGGAATACTGGAACTGTGGCAGAGCCTGGACAAATGGGCCAGAAGCTTGTTTTCAAACTTTCCATTCTGCTATTCATCACAGGAGCAGTGAAACACAGATGCTGTCATCCGGATATTCCTTCTGATAAGCCACTGTAATTACTGGAATCAGAGATCTATGTTATCATTAGCTTTGTGCGCAATGAAGAAATAAGAAAAGATGAAGAGAAAGAGTGACAGAGAGAGAGAGATGAGTGCGTATTTGAGGGCATTCAACCCCTCCTCTTGACTTGGCACGGTTTAATTCAGATTCTAACACCATAATGCAGTTTTACTCGGAGCTGAAGCCTGCAGATTGTTCTGATGGGTATTGTGAGTTTTGATGGCTTAAATGAGTAAAAAGTCAGTGTGAATGCAAATGTACTTTGTTAGTGTCACCATGAAAATGGCAGCATGCCTTTTTAATGCCTTATTTTTACAGCTCTGATTATAGGTTGGGTATTCAAACAAGTGAATGAGAAAACAATGAGCAGGCAATCAGGACTTCATAAAGCAGAGAGCAGCATGGGACAGATTAATGAGAGTGCGTCACACACATACGCACTCAAGCAGCCTTTAGAAATGACACTCATGCGGCTGACATATTAAAAGAGGGCTTGCACTTTGAGCGGAGATGTGAAAAGGATCAGAGGACCGTTAACGTGTAATTTAGAGCCCAATCTGACTGCTGTTTGCACAAAAGCAAGAGAAATTCTGTCAGCATCAATATGGAGAGACGTTTCACGAGTCACGTCGACCCTACGGAGGAGGAGAGGCTTCGACGGACGTGGATGGCTCATACACCCACATGTCACATACAGTAGCATTCAGATGAACAACAGTAACTGCTTTTAATTTGGGTGTTAAAAACAGTCTCAATGAGAAGAATGCCTTCAGGAGAGAAAAGCACTGGAGCTAATGGATGGGAGACATACGTTGCTTGTCTATAGACTGAATATGAGATAACCCTATAAAAATCAAATCATTCAGCATGTGTTCACTCGGACTCTTTATTTAACTGTAGGTTCCAACAGCACTGTTGAAAAAAAACCCAACATACCCTATTTAGGCATGTTTTGAAGCATGGCAGCTGGTTATGAGCTGGTCCTGAGCAGGAGCTAATTGCTTGGGCCAGAACATGACCAGCTAAAACCAGCTGCCATGCTTCAAAACATACCTAACCAGCATATGCTGTTTTTTTTCCCCCTCAACAGGGAGGGTCTGTGAAATCACAAACAAAACTGTTGTTTTTTTCCCCTCTTTTCTTTATTTGGGCTTATATAGAAACCACTTGTAGCATTAAAGCGTCACCATTTAATATTATACCTACATTTGGTTTACAATCAGAAAAAAAAGGTACAACGCTATCACTAGGGTGGTATTCTAAGTTACAAAGGCTAGTACATCTTTGTACCTTTTTCAGTCTTAAACGGCACATATTAGTACTTCAACCCCTGGTTTCCGCTTAACCCTAGTCCTAGACTAAAATGTAAGTCTGAGCTGTTTCAACTGAAAGAAACTTGCACCGACTGATCTTAAAATATATCAGTGCTTTCGTTTGTTTTAAAGTGTTAAATGTCCTAATTGAACTATGGCCTAATCCTGGTTAATGTACACACTAAAAGAGTTTTAAAATCTCATAAGATCTTCAAAATGTGAGTGACCACAAACATGAGGACAAAAAATCCTAGACTTACCCGTTTTGCTCCTATAGTGTGTTTTGTGCTGCGATCAATGTGATGAAGACAGCAGCACACCACATACTAACAGATTTTCAACCAGAGTCCCGACTGTGAACACAAGAAATCCTGCAAAATCTCTGGAGAGTTGAGAATAAATATGGCGGACGATAGGCAGGAAGAAATTACGATGACTAACCTTTGTTATGCTCCGTGAGTTTGTAAATTGATATTGTTCAATAATAATAATAAAAAAAAAACTTTGTTATGCTTCTGTCAGCTCGCTTTCTGATTGGATATTGAACAGATTCAGTCACTCTTAACCAAAGTCCCTTTAAAGCAAGTCATTTCATTCGGCGGCCATCTTTGAAATGCCTCTCGGACAGGCAAGTGGAGCTCCTATGTCTTTGAATTTACAATTAAATTTCATATTTGAAATCACCAATGAAATCTGACAACAATTACTAAACTAAACAACTACTATTGTTCCTTATGCTTATTTTTCAGGCAAGATCAGCCAGTGCGCATGCGCAGTACTGAGCGTACGTCTCAGAACGCTAACTGTTTCTATAGCAAACGGGACTTCTAACTGCAGCTGCAGTGACGCGCTGACTTTACCGATTGATGATTGGCTCATTTATTCCGAAGGCGGGGCTTCACGGCCATAATGAGCATTACTTTTCTTGGGTCTTGGGTATTCTAGTCTTTGTTCTGAACACACCTCACACCACAGGAAAATCTGATAATATGATCTTTAAAACCACCGAGATAATCGAAATATTACCTAGGATTGTCAGAAGGGGAGAAGTCGGCTCAAAATCAGCCCGATTATCTTGTGGTGTGAACCCAGCATTAGTCTAAGCCCTGTCTGTGAAACCGAGCCTAAAAGTAAATACTACCAAATAATTTAATTTTTTTTTTTTTTTTAAAGGAGTATTGCTCCAGTGACAGTTTTGTACCTTTTTTTTGTTTATCTTATGACAGTCTTCATTGACATTTTTAACTGTGGGATATTAAGCAGGTGAGCTACATGGTAAATATGTGAAATGGCACAGATGATGTCTGTCTTTAAAGTACCGTGCCATTAAATGCCGCACTCATAGCGTGCAATTTTGTGAAAGTGGTTGGATGAAATGATTGCCCTGCTTCACGCCGAAACTGCAGACAGAAGTGATGGTATACTGCCATCTTTTGCCCAAAACAACTCAATACATCCAATGTGAGGCTGTTCTTAAATCTAATATGCCTGCTCAAGATGACCTGGAAGTATCTCTTTTTTTCCCAATCATGGCAGCAAAAGCAAAACAGAAAAATAATGAATGTCTTAAGAAAACGTTTTGTGAATTGAATATTTTTTCATATCATTACATTGTTTAGAGCAATAAAAAAAAATTTAAAAATTACATATTTAAAAAAAAAGTTTTTGTTCATGTTATACTATGAGGACACCAGGATTTTAAAAATAAATAAATAAATAAATAAATAAATAAAAAGACATGTATAGACAAGAAACGGCAAAAACTTTGAATAAAAAAATAAAAAAAACACCAATGTTTATTTTTTTGTATACCAAACTTTGTATAAAAATGATTCTCAACTTTGTTATGAAAGATATAACAGAATGATTTGATATACCAATCTGATTTATGAGTGGTCATTGTGATATTTCCAAACATTTGGTATCTTTGAAAAGCCACGAATGTGCTCTTTACAAGGCATCCATATCTAACATAATATAATACAAAATAATATAGTTGTAAACAGGGCTGCCTTTTTATGTTAAATTAAATTTTATATAAAATAAGAATTCAGTTTTAATGTATTGACAGTCACAAGGTCAGGCCAGCTGAGGATCGCGCAGCCTGTCTGTGTGTGAGACAATCTCGTGGAGGAATCAGCACAAATGAATACAACAGCACACAGAAGATTTATAACGCATAGCCTAGTTAAGCAAAATGACAAAACCAAGAGAGTATATTTTTCCCTGAAAACCACGATTGTAAATTTGATATCAATTTTATACAAGAGTTCAAATGATTAGTTAATAGACATTTTAGTACAATATCCTGAAATCTAAGTTAGCTATTTTTGCTCGATTTCATTAATGAACATAGTTAAAAAGTAAAAAATAAAAATTACAGCAGAACAGAAGAAAAAAAAAAAAAAACATCAGTTCAGCTATAATGAAAATAGTAAATTGTTACCTAATGTTGTTTACATTACAATGGAGAACAGGGCAATTTTCTAACACGGCCCAGAAGAAGAACCGACAGCAGAACATAAAAAGTTATCAAAGACTACAAAGACAAAAAGAGCCCACCAACAGAAAGACTGAAGATGAAGAGCTGATGCAGCTCCACTTCCTGCTCCTGTGATGAGCCAGATCACAAAAACATTTGTAGGAAGACCAAACAAGAAACTGAAGCCAAAAACATTAAATTCTAGGGTGTCAATTTCATTTAATACAAATGTTGTGGAGTTGGTGGATACTTCATTTACGGTGAGGTTCACTGCAGAGTTACTCATATCTTCCTTGTCTAACTACAAACTAAAAATAAATAAATATTTCACTTGTGATCTAAAAAGAGAAGTGCAAATACCAAGGTTAGTGTTAGTAGTCAGACAACATGTACATCAGTTAAAGCAAAACCCACTGTGAGGGTAAATTAATGCAGACTAAAACAATTGCATTTCAATGTAAAATCCCTCAAAATTAATATAAAATTAATTTCAGTAAGTACAACAATACATTGGGTTTCAAGTAAATTACCTCAAGTAAATCACCTTCAGACCTTTTTATAAAATTACAAATCCATCTGTAACTCCTATAGTATGACTTACAATAACAACAATCAAATACATACACATACACAGGACAGCAGAAGAAAATGATCTGAATTGAAAAGAGTTTGTCAAATGAAGAGTGAATGTTGAGACTCAATGATCAGATTTCACAAGTAATGATTTTATATTCTTACCATCACACAGTACAACATCAGTTATGCAAACAATAGGTGGAAATAATACATTTTATAATAATTAAGTTTGTGGTACCATTTAATGATGACTCTAACCATAACACAGTACATCAGCTATGCAAACAGTTAAGTGGAAAAAATGTAATTTTATGGTACTCAATTTTGTAGTGGTAATGGTAACTTCAGAAGCCAAAAGGAAGGCATTCAAGCCACAGATGCAAAAGTACATCTTTCATGGCTTATTTCACGTACAGGCCATTATCTTCATGCAAACAATTAAAAGCACATACAAGAAAATACGTTCAAATCAAACATGCAACAATACACTTGCACTGAAAGTGTGGCAAAACACAAACGGGACAGTCGCCATGTCACTTTACAGGGAAAATCAAATAACGTTTAGAAACTACTTGGTAAATAAAATAACAATATATAATGATGGTTAATAGGTTTTAAAATGGGCAAAAACATCTGTGGTGTGTTCCATTTGTAAATGAAAATCTGAAATTCCGATTTCCCAGTAGGAACTTTCAACTGGGCTGGCCCCTCAAGTCAGAATTCTAGTTTGGAAACTCTGAGGAACTTCAACAGCCCTGACTCCCAAATCCAATATAGCTGCTCAGCGGATCAACAGAAGTGTAATAGTAGTAACACACTGCTTATATGCATTTCTGTTTGCCTGTGTCTAATGATAAAGCTAAATTACCAACGATACCTGCAGTGATAAAGCTAAATTACATTTACAATTGGTAACACTAAACAATTCCACTTCCAAGGCAATGAGCCAGATCATATAAGAGTGTGTAGGAAGACCAGATATGAAGTTGAATGTCAACATCTAAATTCTGACTATGCCTTTTTTGTCAAAACGAAGATATTGTCAGGTTGGCAGATGAATGAGGATCAGTAAATGTCTTCATTAGTTTATCTTTTTTTCAACCAGAACCAGAAGAACAAAGGAATAATGTTGCAGATGTGATCTATGGAAAGCGGTCTAGGCAAAATTACACACACTGTCAGAAAAAAAAAAAATAAAAAAAAGGTACAGTTCTGTCACTGGGGCGGTACCCTAAGGTACAAAAGTGAAAAGGTACAAATACGCACTTATACAGTACTAAAACGTACCTTTAAAAGGCACTAATATGCACCGTTTAGGGGTAGGTAAGGTACAAATATACAGCATAAACAAAACAAAATCCACTGATAAATGCAACATATGTAATAACCGTGCTCACAGTAGTTAGTAGAATGAGATAAAATGCTCTTTCTGTGGTTTTCCCTCATCTCTCTCTCTCTCACCTGGTCCTGACTGCTTTAGAGCTCTGAGAACAGCTAAACAGCAGAACAACTTAATAGAGGAAGCAAAGAAATTGCACCGAGAGAAACCACATTTGCATATAAATAGTGAATATAAAAATCTAAGCATGGAGATTAAACAGGATCCAAGAATAACTATCCAGGCTGCAGTGCAGCAGATCACTCTATACCTGAGACATTTGAACTTCAGAAAGATTACAGGATGAACCACTGCAAGGTAACACTCACTACAAATCAGACACTGAAACAGCGGAGAACCGGTGATAGCAAGTCCTAACAAAAACCTGGATAATGCCAGTAGACTTACAAACAGAAACCGTTTTCTGGGAAAAAATGAGCAAAGAGTTCAAAGAAAAAGATCCCACAAACACAGAGATTGAGGATGAAGACGTCTGATGGCACTTTGGGCTCCTGTGATGATAAGCCAGATCACATAGGCATTTGTAGGAAGACCAAACAAGAAACTGAAGCAAAAAAACCATTACATTCTAGGATGCCAATTTCATTAAATACAGATATTGTGAGGTTGGGAGATGCTTCATGTATGATGAAGTTTACTGCAGAGTTATTTATGTCTTCCTCATCTCTTTTCTTGTTCCAAAAAAAAAAAAAAAAAAAAAAACACTCAACCCCAAAAGTAAACACATAAATAATGCAATCACAATCTAAAGAGAGAAGTGCAAATACCAACGTTAAGGTTAGTTGTCACAACCAGTTGTAAAGATATAATTTGAGGGTAAAATTAATGCAAACTTTAATTCTATTAATTAAAACAATATATTGGTTTTCAAGTAAATTACCTCAAGTAAATCACATTCAATGACAAAAACAGAACTCACTTTTTTATACAATAACCAATCCAACCTTTTCATACCTCCTATAGGATGACTGATAAGAAACTATGGAATTGTTATCACATAGCATAACAGAAGAAAACGATCTGAATTGAAAAGAAGAGTTTGTCACCTGAAGAGTGAATGCTCAGACTCGATGCTTGGACTGTAAAGCTGTCATAAGTACTTGTGTATGATATATATCAAGTACTTATGACAGCTTTACAGTATATATTTACAGAACACACACACATACATATACATATATATATATATATATATATATATACACATTTATTTTAATCCAAGAAAATACATTCACATCACTTTTTTTTCCAACAACACACAAGTAAAAAAAATAAGGAACATAATATACAATGTTACAAAAAAAATACACTATTACAGTAAACAAAATAATGAAAATTATTAAATCATTATACATTTTAATCCACAAACAATCTACATTTGAGGAGTTCATTTGCAAAACAGATTTCTAAAATCATGTTTTGTGTTTTTTTTTTTTTTTAAATATTTTTCTTCCTGCATACCAAGTAATATCAATCAAACTGCACTGTGGTTGTTTTAATTAAATAGATTAACTCAAATACAGCTAACTGACACAAAACAAAAACATGATTTATGAATAACGTTATCTGTTTTTGTAAATAAACTCTTCATTTATATTTAGCCTCAATGTACTACTATAAGATTGTAAATGTATGTTAATGACCCTGAAATACATTTTGAAATATAATTTGCTATATATTTTGCTATATGAAGGATGAAATTAAATATATTTTCAGTTTGAGAAATACATGCCTCACTGTTTATAACATATTTAGCAAATATTTAAATATTTTGGCCAGAAAAAACGAGGTATAGCTGCATATATTACATATAATTATATTCAGATGTGCATCTTGTGATGTCTAGCGTTGGACATTGTTCATAGACAAATTCAATAAACTACTGAGAGTGAGAAGTGTGCTTTAAGAAAGTTTATTTTCTGACTGTTCAATGTATGAACATGTTTAACATGAACACTTTCACTTTTTTTTTTGCCTATTTTTTTATTTGAAAATTATCAAATCCATTCATCATTTATATTTATTATGTATTATATCTTCTGTGGTATTCAATTCTATCAAGGATGGATCATCTTCTTTACCCTAACTGGTAGTCATCGCATCGCTTAGCTGCTTATTTGCAAATACATTCTTATTATTTTTTTAGTTAACAATCTGGCGGGAAGCTGTCTTTGACACCATCCGTCACCCACTGAGCGAAGCCTCACTAACGATTCGCACTTTCAGCGCAAGAATTTCAAGCAGCGTCTCGCTATGGTAAGAGTGCTTCAGGTGAAAGATGGGTCAATGAGCGTGTCACACCACCTGACGCCGTGGGTCATTCCCATAGATATGGTGTGATGGGACAGCACTCACCAACCAACACTATCCACCGCCATCCAAGACAGCTATCCCGCAAGAAGTTGACTACAGAGGCCAATCCAGAGGTGCAGCATCATGTAGCACTGTGATAAGTGAAGCTGCGACACTAGCATTTTTTTATTGCTATGTTTTTATTTTCTATATTCATATATTCTATTGTTGTTATTTTGTTTTATTTTGTGTTAATTTATATTGTATTTATTGTATATTATCATTATAGCTACTTTAATGTTATTAATATATAATCTACTATTATTATTATTATTATTATTATTATTATTAGCTACTCTATATTATTGGTATTAGTTTATGGACCATTTTAACTAATTTTATTATACAATTAATATTAATTAATTGTATTATTAGAATTATTTTAAATTCATATCTGAATTATTTTTCTATTTTATTATTGTTGCTGTCTTATTCTATTATTGTTATTATTTGCTACTCTATCCCCCAGTTTCACAGACAAGGTATAAGACTAAAATGCATGTTTAGGCTGTTTTAACTGAAAGAACCTTGCACTGGCATATCTTAAAACATGGCAGTGCAATTGTTTTGTATCAAAATGCCCACCAGTAATTTTTGTAGTCAACAATCTTGCGAGAAGCTGTCTTTGACACCATCCGTCACCCACCAAGCGAAGCCTCACTAACGATTCGCACTTTCAGCGCAAGAATTTCAAGCAGCGTCTCGCTATGGTAAGAGTGCTTCAGGTGAGAGATGGGTCAATGAGCGTGTCACACCACCTGACGCCGTGGGTCATTCCCATAGATATGGTGTGATGGGACAGCACTCACCAACCAACACTATCCACCACCATCCAAGACAGCTATCCCACAAGAAGTTGACTACAGAGGCCAATCCATCACCCACTGAGGTGCTTCATCAAACTCTGTGATAAGAGAATCTGCGATGCGAAGACTAACAAGCATCTGAGTTATTGGCCAGGAGGCAGTTTATTATTTGTCATTACTAGCACTTATTTTTATTTTCTATATTCATACATATTCTGTTGTGGATTTTTCATTATTATTTTGTGTTAATTTATATTGTATTTACAGTATAATATTATAGTATAGTTCTTTTCATGTTATTATCATATCGTATTATTATTTGTTATTTTATATTATATTATTATTATTATTATTTAATGAATCATCTTAACTACTTATTTTATTGTGCATGTTATTTTATTATACATTTAATATTAATCAATTGTATTATTAATATTATTTTAAACTGGTATCTTAATTATTTTTCTGTTTTGTTACTGATATTTTAAAATGATTAATGTATCATAAATATTATATTATTCTTTGCTATGCTATCCCCAGGATTCACAGACACGACATAAAACAAAGCATGTGTAGGCCGTTTTAACTGAAAGAAACTTGTATCTTAAAATATGTCAGTGCCATTGTTTTGTATTAAGATGCCCACAAGTAACGTTTTTTCTAAAGCACGTTTATAAAAGATACTTAAATGTCCTAATTAAGGTATGACCTAATCCTGGCTTAACCTGAAGGCCTAAATTTGCTGCTACTGTTGTTGTTGTTGTTGTTGTTGTTGTTGTTTCCAGTTTCTCACTCACCACAGGACAGGAGTGGTTGGCTTTCTTCCATCATATCCGCGAATCCGAATCCGTGAGTTGCTGGGCTCTTGTTAGGCGCTCTACTTGGTCGCTGTTTCAAACTGTATCGCGGCACATTGCTTTATGTAACGAGCGATTAAGCACTGCAGCTGCTACCATGACTCGTTAGTCATGGACCATGGTAGCAGCTGCAGTGCTTAATCGCTCGTTTGCAGCGTTGAGTCTGGCGTCTCTCTTCTTTTCTTCATAATCTTCCATTCAAAAAAGCAAGCACGTGCGAAAAGTTTGGCGTTTCGCTGCGTTCAGAAGTTCAAGTTTGGTGACCTGCGCATCACGTGAAACCATGTGACCAATAGCAGATCGATACGTCACAGCGTGGCCTCGTAGCTGAAAAGAACATACATTTAAAACTGCAGCGAAACTGCAGGAAGGTTAAGTAGAATGTATATTTTGACATTTTTTGTTATGTGTTGAATTTAAGCCTTTTAAAAAGACACTGCATAGCATGAGGGCATATAACCACTGCAGCGTCAGCAGGCGAGCAGCGAACAGAGATCTGTGCTGTAAAATACATTACAACGACATAAAATACATTAAACTACATCGAAGCATAAGGAGTGTCGAAAACAGTGCTATCTTGTGGCAGATAAAATTTACAGCAGTCATAAAATTGATAATAGATAAGTGGCGTACCGCACATCTTTGAGGCCCCACCGCAAAGAACGAGATGGGGTCCCTCTCACCAGCAGTGATGTCATGCATGAAAATTTATTGTGCACCTGAGTCCATCCCTCAATTTACATAACAGATTTATCAGTAATGAATGTGGTGAAATATTGCATTGATGCATTTGACGCTATTATTGAATAGCATATATAGTCTATATTATGTGTGTATTTGATATTGCTTTTCAGTCAGACTGAAATCCCTGCAGGAATAAATATATTTAGTCTATGAACGTGGAGGCAAAAATGCCGCTGCTTTGATTTGATTGTTATTTTAGCAATAGCAGGAGGATTGCCAAAGCTTTACAGTGATGAATATCTTGCTTGAATGACCAACCGGCATGACTAAATTACAACAGTTAGGAAAACAATGCAGTGCGATCGCGCCGGCGCCTCAGCGCTCACACAACATTTTTGCTACCTTGATATCGCAGCCTGTTCATTATCAAAATACAATACATTTAAAGAAACAAAAGTTACTGTGCTCAGTTAAAGTGCTCAGTTTAAATTAAGTCCGTTGTTGCATTCAGCGTGACCAGCGCCTCACTGTGCTGTTGTAGCCTTTGTGAAGGATAATGATGTGGATAATTTGTTGTGGAAAGAAGGGAATAAAAATGGCCTATTTGTGTTTATAATGTTTGTAAACATTTTGATTTAGGCTACCGGTATTTTAGCCTACATTATTTCTGAATGTAATTATTAGATGTCAATCATGCGACGTATGTTTTTTGAAATTCCTTCTTAAAATCTAGAAAAGATGATGCTGTAATTGGCTATGACTAAGCGCAAGATAGGTTAACCAGATCAAGACTCTCTTTGTATGTTAGAAGTAGGCCTATAGTGTTTATGACAAGTGAAATGTGAGAAAAATTGATTTCCCTCTATTGTTATTTTTTAAAACATTAAGCCCACTACCTTTGCGCTCTCGGCTCGCGTCTTCTGCAGTGTCTCGGAACACTGCCTTTTAGAATGTCCTGCGACGGGGCCCCCCACGCACCGCGGGGGCTGCGGGGGTGTCCCGTACGCCACTGTTTACATGCTTATAGACCATTTAGCTAGATGTAAACAACACTGGTCCAGAAGCACTTCCTGTTTTTTTTGTTTTTTATTTATTTATTTTTTTTAATTCACATATACAAATACATCTTAAAGGTGCTAATGTAACATTTTCATCCAGTCAAATGTTATGTTGGGTGTAAATTTTTTGTGATGTTTATGTAAAGTAAAAAAAAAAAAAGAAACAGGAAGTGTATCGGGACCAGTATGTTTACATCTAGCGAAATGGTCTATAGTTTTTAAATACGATTTAAATCTTTTTTTTTTTATATAAATCTTATTTAATAGTCTTCTTACATTTTCATTCTCTCTCTCTCTCTCAAACGAAAAAATAAATAAATAAATAAATAAACACTGAAGTGTCAACGACCTATAAATAAACATCTTCCCACTATTTTAAAGACAGTATGGAAAGCTTAACTTGGCATTCTCCTTCAGCTGCAATTATTGTTGGCTTTTGGTCACGTGATAGGAAACTCACTGGAAAAACTTAGCCTACTAGTGCACGCGTCCTGTTAAAACATCTCTACAATGAAATCCCAGCAGAATGAACAGGTTGGGCATTATGATTCATATAATTACAGAATTCATGACTACGACTTCATATGCAGGATACCTATACGAATGTTTCTACATATACATTATTGATTTGGTTGACAGTCGTTCTGTCACGTTGACGCTTTCGCGGCTGTATTGGAAGTAATATGTTCTCTAATATGTGCATTTATATATTACACTTTTAAAATACAGTTCATTGAATCCTGTCGTAGCTTGACATGTGTAACATTAAATGTTTGTTTATTTTGATATGGACGAGAGTGCAATGTTTATGCCCGATAGTTAAACTGTCATGTACCATGTTATTTAGAGGCTTAGCCCCATCGGCAAAATTACACAGAAACAACTTAAATCTAAGACTTGTTTGCTAAAAACGAAGCAAGACCACTTATTGTCTATAATTACACACATGCTGGCGTGTTTTTAGTGACCAGTAAAGCAGGATGAGCAGGTCTAGTCTGTACGGAAGTGTTTGTAGGACAAATGTTGGGATGTTGCCAGATTAAAAAAAAAAATAATAATAATAATAATAATAATAAATCACTGTGTTTGCTTTGTAATGTGTTATTTCTACATGGCAAAAGGCGGGCAGCGCCCTCTGGAGCTAGAATTCAATAAGTAAACCTTGCTGCATGTAAGAAAAAAGTATGTAAAAAATGCATATTACAAAGCACAGTTTTCCGCTAATCTGGCAACCCTACAGTACACGATTTAACTGAACAAGAGAGGGCGCTACGGCTCTATGTGGTTGGCCGTTGGCGGACAGAGCGCTGTGTGATTGGCTGTTGAAGCGATGGAGTAGGCTGAGCGGCTGTGTGTGATTGGCTGAGCGGAGGGACGAAGGAGGAAAGGCTGAGCTGATCAGCTGGTCTCTGCAGATATCCGACTCCTGCAAAACAATGTAGGGAGAAAAAGTGCTGAATGTCACAATCGCCGGGAGGAGAAGCACCGGATCACACACACCGTCGTGGAACAACCGGAGCCAGCACGGCTGCAAGATTTTTTTGCACCAGCCCCGCTGCCTGATTCAGCGAGGATACGCGCAAGACTGCAGTATAACACCTCCAGTCTCGTCTGTGTGTATTTACCTTTGCTGTTTCACGTTTTAGTGATGCGAAAGCGAAAAGGCAGCGCAGACCATGACAGCTCGTTCACGGGTACACTACTGGACAGCAGCTCCGATCTAAAGCAGTGCCATAAAAAGACAGACGCTGCTTCTGATCCAGGAGGTTCGGGGACAGCGATGGGGAGACGCTACAGGAGGTGAGACTGACAGCTGCTGTTACACATGTGGCATTGATGTTCTCATTCTTTATACCTGTTTTTACCAGTGTAAGTTTCTGGAAAGCTTGTTCAAAACTTAGCTTTGGGTTTTCAGCCTATACAGATCCAGTATTAAAAACAATCTAGCCGTATTTTACCTTTTATTAGCAATTCTGCATTAGTTAAAAATCATTTAATAGTTAAAAATTACAGGGAACTGTTTTATACACAACCAGTCAAAAGTTTTTGAACAGTAAGATTTTTAATGTTTCTGTTTTTTTCTTTTTTTAAGAAGTCTCTTCTGCTCACCAAGCCTGCATTAATTTGATCCAAACAACAAAAGCAGTAATATTGTGAAATATTTTTACTATTTTTAAAATAACTGCTTTCTAATTATATAAATGAATACTTTTATTGATCAAGGATGCTTTAAATTGATCAAAAGTGATGATAAAGACATTTATAATGTTACAGAAGATTTATATTTCAGGTAAATGCTGTTCTTTTGAACTTTCTATTCATCACAGAAACCTGAAAAAAAAATTACTCAGCTGTTTTCAACGTAATAATAATAATAAATGTTTTTTTAGCAGCAAATCAGAATATTAGAATGATGTTTCAAGGATCATGTAACTGAAGTAATGATACTAAAAATTCAGCTTTTAAATCACAGTAGTAAATTACATTTTAAAATATATTCAAATAGAAGTCAGTTATTTTAACTAATAAAATATTTCAAAATTTTACTGTTTTTGCTGTACTTTGGATCAAACAAATGCACTTTACAAACATTAAAAATCTTACTGTTCAAAAACATTTAAACCTTGGCTTTGTGTCGTTTTTAAGTTATTCATTTTCAGCATTTTCAACACAGAGTACCGTTTGTTGCTTGTTAATATGATATTGCATGCATTATTGTCATTCCTGTCATATCATAGTGGCTTTAAAATCTTTTAAAGCATGAAGCCACATAGATTATTCTCTGTGATTGAATCACAGTCCCATGTGACTCTCTTGAGTCTCTTAAATAGCATTTAGACTGTCCCATCACAAAACTAGATCAGCAACTTCTGGGTGGGGTGTGAAGAACTCATCTTGTGCTACACAGTTTTTTTGTTCAGTCATATTTATTTACTTGTATATTTATTTAACACAACATTAATATCTTGTCCAAACTTTTTGTTTCAAACTACTTGTTTCATTAAAAAAAAAAAAAAAAAAAGTAGGTACAACTTTCTTGCGGTCCGATCTGCTTGTAAGTAGAGCACAAGCAGCTCAAAAATCATGTTTTGCTTTTATCAGACATTGCTTACTGTAACTTAAATTCTAGTTCATACAGCAAAGCCTGAAATATGGTTTTACATTGCCATTGTTTATAAATTTGACACACAGTTGTGGCATAAGTACTGTGCTCTTTGACAAGTAATTTCTGTTTTTTGTGTCTCAATCTAGTGGAAGAATCTGGGAAACCAGATTTAGAGCCCTTACATGCAAAGAGAGGATTATTTTTCTGATGCATTGTTAACTGTTAAAGTGGAAGCAAGGTGATATCTTTTGTAGCTGAGTCATACAGTTCATGTTTTTACTTCTGAATTTAAAATAATATAACATTGCATCACTGTAGGAGGATGCATGACGCATGGTGGGAATAGTCATGTTCAGCTGTTGTCTAAGCATATCTCTGCACATGATTCAGGGCTTTAAATGCAAAAATGCATTTCTTCTGTTTGTTTGGTCTTGGCTGAGTTTAAACAGTAAAAAAAGTTAAAGTGTATGTTCAGTGATGTCATTTTTCGCAGCCAGGACTTGCTCTGCAGATCAAAGTGGGAGGAAGCTGGGTGTTCTGGCCCAGCAATATGGTGGTAAAACATTGTACACTCAGCAAAGCAACAATAAGGACTGCCAGAACATGTTGCCAAGTGGGATCCTGGAGGAGTTCCCACAGATCAGTGGTTCGCTGGTGGGTTGTAACCCTAAAATGCTTTTAAGGAAACAGGATTGTATTAGGTTTCATGGTTGCAGCGTCACATGGAAATACTAACTGGTTTTGAGTGAATTGCCTGTGACCTTTAACCCTGGAGGTCAGTTAGAGACCTGTGTTTGCCAATGTTTGCTTAATGTTACACTACTATTTGAAAGGGTTTGGGGCAGTAATTAAAAAAAATAGAAATTGCTTTTTTGATCAAAGTGACCGTAAACATTTATAATGTTATGAAAGATTGCTATTTCAAAAAAATGTGGTTATTTTAGACTTTCTATCTATCAAAAATTCCTGGAAACAAAATGCATCAGTTACCATAACAATATTAAGCAGCAAAACTTAACATTGATAATAAGAAATGTTTCTTAAGCACCAAATCATCATATTAGAATGATTTCTGAAAGATCATGTGAGACTGAAGACTGGATTAATGGCTGCTGAAAATTCAGCTTCGGTCAAACAAATAAATTACATTTTAAACTATATTCAAGTAGAAAACAATTGTTTTAAATCTTAATAAAATCTTACATTTTTTTTACTGTATTTTTGATCAGATAAACAATTTTAGTGAGCGTGTGAGACTGTGCTCTGAGTAATCTGATTTATAGTGGGATTTAGGCTATGTGGAAGCACTTACAGCTCTTAACTATGATATTGTTACAAAACATGTGAGGTAGTACCAACTGAGCTGATGAAAGATTCCAGTATAACAAATTTGGAAAATGTCTTGTTATAAAAGACATTGTTTGCCAAATTAGCATGAAACACTAGCAGGAAATGGTACTGTAAAGTTCTACCATCACATCTCATTTGAACTGAAATGCTACTCTGCTATTGCACTGTATCTGATGGCGCAGTAATCGGACTCTCCTCTGGTGCTGTATGGGTCTGGGGTATTTGGTGCTGGAGCCGGTCATGTGTCCGACACACGAGCTGCCGCTGGTTAGTCTGGTTGCAGTGACCTTTGTGTGTCAGGCCGGGTTCAAGGTTAAAAGGGTCAGTTTAGCTTTAATTCACCGGATCTGTGAAATTAAATTAGCTGAAATCCCTTAGTCTTTCCTGTATTGAGTTATTTGTTTATGGAAAGAGGAAGTTTGGTTGTCAGTATTTTTTACAGGAAGACAAGGATGGAACTTTTAAATACATGCATGTTCTTTCAGTTTTTACTATCAGCAGATGACTTAAAGGTGAAGTTCACTTCCGGAACAAAAATGTATAGATAATGTACTCACCCTTTGTCATCCAAGATGTTCATGTCTTTCTTTCTTCAGTTGTAAAGAAATTGTTTTTTTTTAGGAAAACATTTCAGGATTTTTCTTTGTATAGTGGACTTCATTGGTGCCCCCGAATCTGAATATCCAAAATGCAGTTTAAATGCAACTTCAAAGGGGTCTAAACAATCCCAGCCAGGAAAAATTTCTAAAAAAAAAAAAAAAGTTAGTTTATATACTTTTTAACCTCAAACACTCATCTTGTCTAGGTCTGCCTGAACTCTGTTTTTCCGGTTCAAGACAGTTCGGGTATGTCAAAAAACTCCCATCTCATTTTCTCTCACAACTTCAAAATTGTCCTACATCGATGCAGAAGTACTGACCCAGTGTTTGCAAAGTGAACATGCAAAGAAAATCAAGCACCCTTTCCAAAAAAAAGCTAAAACAGCCATTTAGGATGATTTGGAAGTTGGAGGAGAAAATAAGATGGGAGTTTTTCGAAATATCCTAATTGTCTTGAACCGGGAAAAAAACTGTTTAGGCAGACCTAGACAAGACAAACCGATCATTTTGCTAGATAAGACCCTTCTTCCTCAGCTGGGATCGTGTAGAGCCATTTGAAGCTGCATTTAAACTGCATTTTGGAAGTTCAAACTCAGGGGCACCACTGAAGTCCACATTATGGAGAAAAATCTTGAAATGTTTTCCTCAAAAAATATAATTTCTTTACACTGCAGAAAGAAAGACATGAACATCTTGGATGACAAGGGGGTGAGTCTATAAATTTTTGTTCTTGAAGTGAACTTCTTTAAATTGGGCATGAAATGAAAATTCACCATATCTCTTTTTTAAATGCATGTTATTGATCTTATTGATTATTCCAAGCGTATGTTTAATTATTTTGGTCTCATATGTTAATTAAAATTTCATAACTCAATCTTCCGGTAAAATTACAGACTTCTCTCTCTCTCCACCCTACATTTTTATTTTTAATAATCCGTTTCACCTGAATGTACGTGACAATGTAGAAGAAAAGATCTGTTGCTATTTTCCTTACATCATGATTTAAAAAGCTAAAAGACAGGAAAAAGTCACAAAATCACAAAACGTCAGTCTTTTAAAATAGGTTTTTGCATTTCCTTGCTCTTAAAGACATCCATTTAATGGAGGGATGGACTAGCCTTTAACCTAAATAATGAACCCCTACTTCGCAAAACCATGTCAGTTATTCACTCTGCACATTTCAACCTGAAATTCTGGTCTGTTCTTGCACCCTGGGAACAGGAGCTCTAGATCAAACATAGGCCCAGGAGGCATCCTAATCGTGACAATTTAGTGTCTTATTTTAGCTCTTGTAAAAGTGTGTCAGGTTTGATAGGAAAAAGAAGTCTTGACAAGGTGTCATCCTCTGAAATCTAAAAAAAGATTTCAGGAGGACAAAAACAAATCTTGACAATGACTTATTTTGAGTGCAAGAATATAAGCTGTACCTGAAAAACAACTTTTACAGGCTGCCTTAAGGTCGACTAGTTATTGAGACAACCACCCATTTGTTGAAATTGGATATATGTAGTTTTGCACCTTTCCAAACTGGGTTGGTGAAATAGTGTTGGTGGTCCTTGTTGAGGTTGTTTGAAGGAGACTGATCTTGGTTAAATAATTCTGGCATCTCTGTCAAAACTGCTCATCCAAGCTCCACTGAGCAGTCAAGAGACACTCATTAGGATGAGTGAAAGAAGAGAAGAGTGAAAGGGAGGAAGAAAGGAGCGAGGGAGGATGTAGAGATTCTAAGATGTAGCACGTGTCTCTCTTTCAGCTTTAGAAATGCAGCGTCTATAGTTTCACATATCCTTCGCATGTTGTTTTGCCTTATTGGATTCCATTATCGTTGCATAGTTCAATACAAGGGCAGACTTGTGCCACGCAATTCACATATCATCTGTTTTTTAAAGACAAACTGACCTATGTACTTGCTTAATTAATGTCCAAACCCTTAAGACCTCGTGTATCTTCAGAACACAAATTAAGATATTTTTGATGAAATCCGAGAGCTTTCTTACCCTGCATAGACAGTAACACAACTGACACGTTCAAGGCCCAGAAAGGTAGTAAAGACATTGTTAAAATAGTCCATGTGACATCAGTGGTTCAACAATAATTTATGAAGCTGCAAGAATAATTATTCCACAATTTCTTCTGGTCTGTGTCAGTCTTCGCCACATGTTCACAAGAGTAATTTATGACAGATTTTTCATTTTTGTCCGAAATGCCGAATGAATGGCATTTAATTTTGTATAATGGGGCAAGCAAACAGATAAGTTCCTGTATTATGTTACCAGAAAATGCCAATTTTTGCTGTGTTAAAAGCAGGAAGCATGAGAATCCTCTTCCCACCCAAACTGTGTTACCAGACCTCGATTTCTCAGTGTCTCTCAGAGAGTCCAGTCCATCAGACCTGTCATAATCTATTACATGTAACTGTAGCTGCAGGTTTGTGAAAGTGCTCCATTTTTCTGTACTTCTACTACTTCCTTATATTCATTCTACACGGGTGTCAAGTCCTTTTCTGAATTTTTCTAAAAAAAAAGACAGGTTTTTCTTTATTTGTGAGTTTGTTGGGGCATGCTAGGACATGTTTGGTTCACAATGCATTATTAGGAAAGCTATCTTTATGGGTAAACGTGTGACCCTCACCTTGTGGTGGCTTCAAATTCCAACGGAAAATGGATATACAGTTGAAGTCAAAAGTTTACATACACTTTGCAGAATCTGCAAAATGTTAATTATTTTACCAAAATAAGAGGGATCATACAAAATGTATGTTATTTTTTTATTTAGCACTGACCTGAATAAGATATTTCACATAAAATACATTTACATATAGTCCACAAGAAAAAATAGTAGTTGAATTTATAAAAATGACCCTGTTCAAAAGAATCTTTTGATTCTTAATACTGTGTTGTTACCTGAATGATTTTGTTTAGTAATAGTTGTTCATGAGTCCCTTGTTTGTCCTGAACAGTTAAACTGTCTGCTGTTCTTCAGAAATATCCTTCAGGTGCCACAAATTCTTTGGTTTCTCAGCGTTTTTGTGTATTTGAACCTTTTTCAACAATGACTGTATGATTCTGAAATCCATCTTTGCACACTGAGAGCAAATGAAGGACTCGTATGCAACTATTACAGAAGGTTCAAACGTTCAGAGGTTCAAATACACAAAAATGCTGCAAACCAAAGAATTTGTGGGACCTGAAGGATTTTTCTGAAGAACAGCAGACAGTTTAACTGTTCAGGACAAACAAGGGACTCATGAACAACTCTCACTAAACAAACGAACAAACAACAACAACAACAACAAAAAAAACACAGCTGTGGATCATTCCGGTAATAACACAGTATCAGTATGAAGAATCAAGTGTATGTAAACTTTTGAACGGGGTAATTTTTACAAATTCAACTATTATTTTCTTTGGTGGACTATATGTAAATGTCTTTTATGTTAAATATCTTATTCAGGTCAGTACTAAATAAAAAATAATAAACATTTTGTATGACCCTTCTTATTTTGACAAAATAATTAAGATTTTGCAGATTCTGCAAGGTGTATGTAAACTTTTGACTTCAACTGTATGTGTTTAGATGTAGGTCAGATGTCCATATATTAAATAAATTCCGATCTAAGTATCTGGTTCACTGGAAAACCACATTTGGAAGTGGCTTAGAATAGATGTGGTCTTCGATCTTTCTTTTTACACTTATGGAACAATATCTGATCTACTCCAGATATTTAAAACATCTTCAAACAATGCTAGTGTTTCTATCTAATTACTTGTTAGTATTTCATCTATTGATCTGTTAGCACTATGCAGTATAATGTAAAAAGTATATATGTTCTTAATTTCATCCAGACGTTTTTTCGTAAGTGAGGGCTTTGGCCGCTAATTTATCATGGTCATTGATAGAGCTAATATTTGGCAGTTGGTGCTTTACAGCCATACCAAGATATTTGGGACATTGATCTGGGCAGCTGCAACTGAGAGCTTTAAAAGCATATCCTATGCCAGCGTCGGCCACTTAGGAGCTGTTGTCTGGTACCCGCAGACATGAGGCAAGCCTTTGGCGTCGAACAGAAAGAGAAGGAAGAGACAAGAAAGTTTTCCTGAGACACTTTCAAACTCACTTCTTAGAATGGAGTGGAAGCGATCTAACAGTGGCTTTCAAGATCACAGTTTGAGGCTGGAGGAGGGATATGCTGGTTTATTTGGGCTTAGAAGATGCATTTGAAGATTTGTCAAAAACAAGTCAATCTCTAGAATTTAGCCTGAATTTCTTGCTTCTGTGGAATACAAAAGAAGCTGAAGAATTATAGTAATTTAGTGTATCCTCATCATCACATACCCACGGTATAGTGTTGTATAATTGGTATGAGATGTTGTTCAGGTTGTTTCTTGCATACTTAAGTGTTCTTGCGTAGCTCATTTAATCCTAAAGTAGGCTTATTGTTCAGTACAGCAGGATCTTATTGCTTGTCTGCTCTGGTAATACACCGAATTATGCGTTTGTTCTCTGCCAAATACACTGACCTGAAAATGACCCAATCATTTATTCATGTAGAACCAGACATGCATTTAAGGTCTCACTTTTCCTGCTTGGTTAATGCCAGGAATATACAATTACACTAAAATGGCTCAATAATAGTCAAACAGCTCCTTAGTTTTATTGTTTGAGCATTGCTGATTTTATAGTTGGTGTTCAGATTGACCAAAGAAATGCTCTGAGGACAGATTGTCGCCTATTAATTCTGAATTAATAGCTAATGGGTTATTAATAGGTTGTTGGGTAACTATGATAGTCTTCTCAAAGTTTGATGTCTTCATAAATATGGAATGAAGACTGCTGCTGACTGATGCCAATCGGCGACTTCTGAATGAACTCATTGGTGGTTTTCAAAGTTTTAAGATCTCGTCTCTATTTTAAGATGTACGTCCTTGACTCAGTGATTTCAGAGTGTGAAGTGTTGTGGTGTATGAGTGTTTGGGTGTGTAGGTGTAGTGTGTTGGAGGTTATCATTTTTAGAGAGTTGCATCCTGTCAAATGCAAAGACTGACATTCACACACACAAATGGAAATAAATTACCAAGATGGTGCACTAGAACAGAACCAAAGCTGTCAGATTACAGAGTTAAACAGCAATCAGCACTGAAAAATGAATCAGTAGTGATTCAATACATATTATGCTTTAAGGCATGATGGTAAACTGAGTAAACCTTCCTACTCTCCAGGTACAGTACCATTCAGAAGTTTGGGGTTGGCAAGATTTAGTTCTTTTTCTGAAGGAATTGTATTATGCTCACAAAGGCTGTATTTATTTGATTAAATATTCAGTAAAAACAGTAATATATTGAAATATTACAATTTGATTTTATTTTATTTTTTTAATTTATTTTGAAATGTAATTATTCATGATCTGGCAAAGCTAAATTTTCAGCATTTATTTTTTCCACTCCTCACAATGTCACATGATTTTTCAAAAATCATATAATATGCTAAAATGGTCAAAAACCTACACTAGCAGTCAAAAGTTTTTGAACAGTAAAATTTTTAATGTTGTTTTTTTTTTTTTTTTTTTTAAGGTTTCTTCTGCTCACCAAGCCTGCATTTATTTGATCCAAAGTACAGCAAAAACAGTACAATTTAGAAATTTTTTTACTATTAAAATAACTGCTTTCTGTTTGAATATATTTTTACATTTATTCTTGTGATTTCAAAGCTGAATCATTACTCCAGTCACATGATCCTTCAGAAATCATTATAATATTGTGATTTGCTGCTCAAAAGACATTAATTATTATGATGATGATGATGAAAACAGATGAGTAGAATTTTTTTCGGGTTTCTTTGATAAATAGAAAGTTCAGAAGAACAGTGTTTATCTGAAATAGAAATCTTTTGTAACATTATACTTTATGACTTTATCATCATTTTTGATCAACTTAAAGCATCCTTGCTAAATAAAAGTAATAATTTTTATCACCCCCCAATAATAATAATTATTATTATTGATAATAATAATAAATGTTTCTTGAACAGCAAGTCAGCATATTAGAATGCTTTCTGAAGAATCGTGACACTGAAGACTGGAGTAATGATGCTGAAAATTTAGATTTAATCACAGGAATAAATTACATTTTAAAATATATTCAAATAGAAAGCAGTTATTTTAAATAGAAAAATATTTCACAGTGTATTTTGGATCGAATAAATGCAGACTTGATAAGCAGAAGAGACTTCTTTAAAAAAAAACAATTTTTTTATTGAAAATTGTAGTGAAATTCAACATTTCAAGAGAAGAGCATGTCTGAAAACATTCCCAAACAGCACTTTTGTTCGCATCTTTAACCTAAACATGACGAACCTTCCATGTGATTTTTATTAAAAAACAATTTAATATTGCCACAATATATGCTTCAATGGTCCAAAGTGTTTCAGCCAATTAAATTTGACGGCATGTTGTTCTTAACCAATCATTGCAGGTCTTGTTGATAGGACAAAATGATCCTTGAATAGGTCAGATGATCCTTCAGAAATCATATAAAAAAATGTTGGTGTTCGACATATATTATCAATGTTGAAATTGGTTGTGCTGCTTAATATTTTTGTAGAAACTGACACATTTTTTCTATTAAGATTCTTAATAGATTCTTAATAGAAATCTTTTGTAACATGAAAGTCTTCACTGTTGCACTTAATAAATGTATGCATCTTTGCTGAATAAAAGTATTAAGTTCTTAAAAAATAAAATCTTACTGACCCATTTTGAACGGTGGTTGTGTATAAGGCGCATCTGTATGCTACAATATATTACATGAGATGCTGTTTAGTATCCCACTGTCTGTGTAACGCATGAGGCAGACAAGTGCATGTGTGCAATCTGTTCAAGAACAGGAGCCGCTCTTTAATAATCAGTCAGTATCCAAGACAATTATATGCATATACATGCTGTGGCACTTAATTCAATATATGAACAACATTTCTGTTATCCATTCTGTTAAATATGTTTCTGTTCAGAATTTTGGCCAGGATTGTCTCTCATTCCTTCCCGTCTTTTTGCTCAATGCACTAGTCAGAAACACTCTGTCCCAGTGCAGTCTGGACTCCTGATGCCCAGACAGCCGTAATAATGCCCATATGGCATTGGATCAGCATGACTTAACATATTAGTGTTACCCTGAAGGTGTTGAAGCTCTGGTTCGGATGCTCTGTGCAGATATGTACCTGCAAAAACAGCGTGTAAAAGCTCAGAACTGCACAAGCCATGCAGACAAATAAGCAGCTAGTTCTACTGGATACTAATGTGTATATAACACACACAAACTCAAACAGCAGTATTTGTGTAAGCACTGTACTGTAATGAGTCTCAGTGCAGCTTGTGTGTGCTGTATTTAGCTCTGTTGTTACACAATATTTTTGCTCTCTCTCTTTAGCACAATCACCTTGCACTCTCACACACAGGCAAAAACTCTTACAAGCACCTCATGGACACACACACACACACACTTAGATCAAGGCTTCTGTGACTCACTGCCAGGTGACCACACCGTCTTATCTCTGCAGGGAGCTCAAGATCAGCTTGCTGCATTAATCACCTGGAAGAAGTATCGTGCAGAAGTATAAGCATAATGCTGTTAGAGCTGTGGTTTATTAGTTATTTGCATGCTGACTCACTGATATGTGGGTTTGAGATCTCTATCTTCCATCATTTCCTGTCCTCTCTCTAATGCTCCTTTCCATTAATGCAGAAAGCAGTTGATTCTGTTGTTCAGTTTGTTTTAAATGTAAATTGAAATTCAAACCTGTATTTAGTTCTTTATACTAGTTAAAATTAGTTGATCAGGTGTCTGAAGGAGGCAGAGGAAAGGTCATAGGGATGTTAGATGCCATGGTGGAACTGATCCAGGGTCAGCCGGATCAAACCGGATGCTCAGCTTTGGCTCGCTTCCTGGATTATTGCTTTTACTCCTCTTTCACCCTGTCTGGGACATTCTCTCTCTTCCCCATGTCCTGTCTTTGCTGACTCTGAGTTCTGCATTATTAATTGTTTTAGGAATATTCTCGAGGTTTCATATGACTGCACCCTTATGGGTGCCCTTTACTGCGAAGAAAGGAAAGTTTATGCAGTATATACACAGTCTTCAATGTCACATGATCCTTCAGGAATCACTATAATATGCTAATTTGGTGCTTCGCAAATATTTATCATTAAGTGTTTAAAACAATTGTGCTGCTTAATAGGGCTGTAGCTATCGATTATTTTAGTAATCGACTATTCCACCAGTTATTCTATCGATTAATCAAGTAATCGGATAAGTCATTTTTCTTTATTAAAGAGCAATACTAAATATACAAGAGAAAATAAGATATGATTTTTGTATTTTTATTCATTTACATGTATTTTTAAAATGAAGATACTTTAAAGGCGAAATCAGTACCACCAGTAGGTGGCAGCAAGTCACTGTTAAGTAAGTGCGTCATTGCGATTGAACTGAATCATTTAACAGGTGATTCATTCAAGATGAAACGAATATTTACTTCTTGCTTATTGATGGACCGTTGCATAAAATCAGTATTACATTTGTAATCATGCTGAGGCACTCTTCGTGTGATATTGACTAGCTTTTACTCAAATTACTCAAGGAATCTTTTCAGCCCTACTGCTTAATATTTTTGTGGAAACTGTGATTCCAATTTTATATGTATATATGTATGTATGTGTATAAGAGAGGCTGTATGTGTTAGTGTTTGAGTGTTTAAGTAATCCTCCGGTCATGAGTTAGGAAGGAAAATTCCTTACGCGGTTTAAGGAACTGAAACAAGCTCAATAAAGCGGCTTTTCACGTCAAACCTCTCAGAATCGGAAAGTCACACTTACATTTGTATATTAGGCATACGCAAACACTTACAGTAGAGCTCAGGGCAGTAAGTCAGACAGGGTGAGTTTGTTCCTCTAAGTGATCTCTTGCTTTCTCTCTAATTTTAATCATGACACTTTATACTCCCCGGCACAATTTGGAGGTCACCGCTGGCCGCAAAGATGCGCACTGTCTGACCTCTGAGTGTGAGGGAGGCCGAAAGAGGACAGGCCATGTTATGTGGAATGTTAACCCTTCAGTTTTAGAGAGAATTGCATAGAGCATGTCTAAAAACATTCCCAAACACTTTTGTTTACGTCTTGTACTTGTACATGACAAACCATCCATGTTCTTTTTATTTAAAAACATAATTTAATAATGGAATAGTATATGTATCAGCTGTCCGAAATGTTTCAGCCAATTACATTTGAGAGAATGATGTTTTTAAATGAGAAGTCCACTTCCAGAACAAAGATTTACAGATAATGTACTCACCCCCTTGTCATCCAAGATGTTCGTGTCTTTCTTTCTTCAGTCGTAAAGAAATTGTTTTTTGAGGTAAACGTTTCAGGATTTTTCTCCATATAATGGACTGCTATGGTGCCCCGAGTTTGAACTTCCAAAATGTAGTTTAAATGCGGCTTCAAATGATCCCAAATGAGGTTGTAAACGATCCCAGTCCTGATAATTTACTCACCCCCATGTCATTGAAGATGTTCATGGAAAACACTCCAGGATTTTTCTCCATATAGTGGACTTCTATGGGGATCAACGGGTTGAAGGTCTGAAACTACATGATCCCAGCTGGGGAATAAGGGATCTGCATCTGCTGTCTTGCACTAGCTCTGCAATACGCATCTGCAAATTCATGCATTACATAATCATATTGGAAAGGTCACATGTGGTTCTTCATCTGTGTACTTTAGTTCAGGAAGGTAGGTATCCTTTCCAACTTCAAAATTGTCCAACATCGTTGTTTTACCTTTTTTTTTTGTAAAGGCCGTTTGACTAAACACTGGGTCTGTAGTTCTGCCTACATCACGCATGACCTTTCCAACATGACTGCATGAATTGAGCTAGTGTAAGACGAGCATTTGTGGTTAATAAGTATTTTTATTTTTTATTTTTTTAGAAAATGACCAATTGTTTTGCTAAATAACACTCTTACTCAGCTGGGATTGCGTAGAGCCCTTTGAAGCTGCACTGAAACTGTAATTTGGACCTTCATCCCATTGATCTCTATTAAAGTCCACTATATGGAGAAAAATCCTGGAATGTTTTCCTTAAAAACCTTAATTTCTTTTCAACTGAACAAAAAAGACATTAACTTCTTGGATGACATGGGGGTGAGTAAATGATCAAGAAATGTTTATTCCGGAAGTGAACTAATCCTTTAAATGAATCTGTGTTTTATTTAATCTGTTGTTCTCTCTTTGTCTGTAGGGGTGGTCTGATGTGGAGGTTGAGGAGGATACTGATCTGGGTGCTGGGAATCTACATCGCCATTCCTGTTATCATTAAAGTCTGTCCATCAATACAAGCAAAATTAGTATTTTTAAACTTTGGTGAGTATTTTTTTTTAACCAATCTTTCTTTAACTTTGGGGAATGTTTTCGCCAAACTGTGTGTAAACATTGATTTTTAGGGAAGTGTTTGTATATTTTGGTATTCAAACATAAGAGTTAGTAAAGAGGACATTAGAAGCAAAATGCACATGCAATTACATGGTGTTTGCAAATAAATGTGTCTTAGCAGTGTGTGGACACAACCACCCTACAATGATAAAAATCCATACACTCCCTTTTTTAATCCCCAAAAAACTTAAACAGTCTTGATTATCAAGCCATTTAGATTTTTTAAGCTATATGATGTCATATTGACGAGGCCCCGCCCACAACCGCTGACGGACTGTGCAATATTAGCATCCGCCCTCAGCCAGCTGTACACTATCCGTCATTTTCTCGGCACTCGAGCAGCTGTAGAAAAAACAGTGTCTTCATTTTCTTCCGACACAGTGGATTAGTTTTGTTTTTGATGGTAATGTGCCGCCAAATAGACAAAAAAAAATGAAAGAGGGGCAGGGTGAGCAGTAGCTCATTATCATTTAAAGAGACATGCAACGAAACTGGTCCCTGTGAACCGAGCTGTTTCTGGCAAGGTAAAAGGGTGTTGTTTTACACAACCATTTAGGGATTTTAACCAAAGTATTGTGCAGACATTTCATGAAAAGCCTAAGGAATCATATCAACCTGTGGAAAATGGGCATCTGATGTCCCCTTTAGAGTTTTTTGCAGACATACTTTTATCTTTGAAAAGTGTCTTGGTCAGTCTTAGTAAACTTTGGTATTTATTTCAGTGTTTTAGACTTTCATCATTTAGTCTAGTCTTTGTAAACATTTGTAAGCATTTAGGTAAACTATTGATTTATTTAATTTTATTCTTAACATTTTAGCGAGTATTTTTTTTTAAATTTTGAGTATCTAGCCTGACCTGTTTAACCCTTTATATTTAGACCAGTCACTTTGCATTTGCATTTTGTTTATTCAAGCAAAACTGCCATGTAAATTGACATTTTCTTGGTTGCTACATTCGTTTTGTTGATGTTTAAATTTAATATGGTAACACAAGTCAGTTTCCATAATTTTCTGCTATTGAGTATGTAGCAAAAGGACAAGCTTAGGGCATTTAGCTTCAAGGGGAATAAAGTATCCAAGGAGATTGTTACGTTGCATTTTCCCTTGTGAAATAATCAGCATGCTCAGAACAACTCTTCAGACACATTCAGTCACGCACACTTTTGCAGTCGAAATATAATAACTGTACGCTGTAGCATCTGAAAATTAGTAAGGAAACTTTTCAGTTGCATACCTTTGTAACAATGTAAAAGTGATGTCCATCACAAAAGAGATTCTGCAGTACATTATGACATTTAATAAGACAATAAAGTTTGATGTACAGTTGCAGTTTGCATTCATATTCAGCTGTTTGCTAAAACGACCAAACAAAGCCGTCATTCATCCATCAATCCAGATAAATGCCCACTCTGTTTGCTCCAGAGATCCTGTCTCATTTCAACAGCCTCTCACAGCCTATGTTGTCACTTCATAGTTTCATTTCTCTGATATTAGTCATGTTCTGTGGTGTTTTGGGTTGATGCTAGCATTAGCATTGTCAGCAGTGTCACACTGTTTCTGTCAGCTGATGTGTTTCTCCACACTATGTTCTGCTTCTGTTTGCAGTCTGATATAATAATGGACAAAGTGTGTGTAAAAGTGTGACTGTAAGCATCCCTGTCTGCTTTTCTCAGAGAGAAATCGGTGACTAAGGTCGGTGAACTTAGTCAAGTCATCAGTCTCCTGAGAAAGCTTGTGACACACTTTCGGTTCTTAAATTACAAGCCTAATGTTAGTTAAAGTTTCTTGCAGCAAAAACATTCATAGTTTAAATTTATGTCTCTTTTCCATTCTTAGATGGAAAAAGTTGCAAAAGCTTTCGAATGAAATTATGATGTCTTTCTATGTGTCTTTCTTTCAGTGCGAGTGCCGTATTTTATAGATCTGAAGAAACCACAGGATCAGGGCTTGAATCACACTCGCAACTTCTACCTGCAGCCGGAGGAGGGAATTAACATTGGAGTTTGGTGAGAGCACAGACACAGACTACGGCTGAAATACAGACACAGCCTGGCCTACCTCCACCCTCCATCTCTCTCTGTCTGTCTGTCTCTCTGTCCTCACGTTCTCTACCCCACAGGTTTCTGTCCTTCTTTATCTGCCTTCGGCCATGGCTGTCTTTCTGAAGGGCATGGAAAAAGTCCTGCACTTATTGAAACATAGCCTGTGGCCCAAAGTGTGTAAATCCGTAGTGACAGAGGACTGCACGTGCCCATGGCTGCTGGCTATTGGGTGTAACTGTGTGTGTGTGTGTGTGTGTGTTTGACTTTTACTGAATAACACTGGGAAGGGCCATATAAGCTTCCTGCAGCTGATGCTGTAGTTTTCTCTGCATAAATAAGCTTGTCTGTGCTCTGGTCAGATTCAGTATTGAATAGGAGAGTCTTTGATAATAAAGTCTCGGTGAAGCAAACAGGATGTTTTGAGTCCTAAAAGAATATACTACTGTTTAAAAAACTGTTGTTTTTGTTGTTTTTGAAAAAAATAATATTAATACTTTTTTAATTCAGCAAGGATGTATTAAACTATGGAAGCCTGTTTCGGCCACTTAATAAAAAATGAAAGATAATCGTGACTTTTTTTTTTTTTTATCTCACAGGTATGACTTTAAATTTACGCCCCACAATTTAGACTTCTGTTTTCAGAATTGTGAGATATAAAGTTATAAAATCAGTTTACGTCTGAGAAATGAAGTATGAGAATGCGAGTTTGTATTTCACAATTCTGACTTTTTTTCTTACAATTCTGACTATTTTTCACAGAATTGCTTGATATAAACTCACAATTGTGAGAAAATCAGAATTGCAAGATAAAAACTCGCATTTGTGAGGAACAATGGTCAGAATGAGTTATCTTGCAATTCTGATTTTCTCACAACTGAGTTTATATCAAGCAATTCTGCGAAAAATAGTCAGAACTGTGAGGGAAAAAAAAAGTCAGAATTGTGAGATACAAACTCGCAATTGCGAGGAAAAAGTCTGATTTTCTCACAATTGTGAGTTTGTCACGCAATTCTGAAAAGAATTACGAGTTTTTATACTGATATTCTGATTTTCTTACAGTTGTGAGTTTGTCATGCATTTCTGAGGAAAAAAAGTTAGAATTGTGAGTTTATTTATAAATTAATAATAAATAAATGAGGAAGTTGCAACTTTTTTTTTATCTCACAATTATGACTATTTTCTCGCAATTGCGAATTAACATCTCGCAATTCAGACTTTTTTTTTCAGAATTGAGATATAAACTCGCAATTGCAAAGTTATAAAGTCAGAATTGCGAGTTTATATCTCACAATTCGAAGAAAAAATTAAATTGAGGAAATTGCGAGATACAAACTCACATTTGCGAGAGAAATTTTTATCTTGCAATTCTGATTTTCTCACATTTTAAGCAATTCTGAGAAAAAAGATCAGAATTGTAAGGGGAAAAAAAGTCAAAATCACAAGAAAAAGTCAGAATTGCGAGTTTTTGTATTGAAATGCTGATTTTCTCAAAATTGTGAGTTTGTCACGCAATTCTGAGAAAAAAAGGCAGAATTGTGAAAAAAAAAAAGTCAGAATTGCAAGATACAAACTTGCATTTGTGAGAGAGTTTATATCTCATAATTTTGAAATTATAACTTGCAATTGCAAGTTTATATCACGCAAGTCTGAAATTGTGAGAGAAAAAGTTGCAATAACCATTTAATTTTTTATTCAGTGGAAACAGGTTTCCTTAATTATATTGATCAAAAGTGACAGTAAAACATTTATAATGTCAAAAAGTCTAATTCAAATAAATGCTGCTCTTTTGAACTTTCAGAAGAATCCTCAATACAATGCATCACAATTTTCCACAAAAATATTAAACAGCACAGCTGTTTTCAACATTGCTGCTCAAGAAACATTTCTTATTATCAAACCAGCATATTACAATGATTTCTGACAGATCATGTGATGCTGAAGTCTGGAGTAGTGACTGCTGAAAATTTAGCTTTGCCATCACAGGCATAAATTACATTATAAAATATCCTAAAATAGAAAACGGTTTGATTATTGCAGTAATATTACACAGTATTACTGTTTTTACTGTGTTTTTGAACAAATAAATGCCTCGTTAACATACTATTTTCAAAAACATGTAAAAAAATTTTTACCAACTTCAAACTTTTGAACACCACCGCATGTCTGCTTTCTGTGCTCTATTTATCATTTCATGCGGAGGAAGCAGTGTTGTAACAGCTGCATATTTCTTTTGTATATCCTGTCATCTCTTTCTCTCTCTCTCAGGCACACAGTACCATCAGTGATGTGGAGGGAGGCTCAGGCAAAAGATGCCGAATGGTATGATGAAAGCTTCCACTCCGGTCATCCAGTCATCTTGTATCTCCATGGCAATGCTGGAACAAGGTACACAAACACTCATGAGTGTTAACAACACCACTTTATAAAACCAGTTCGGTGTCAAAAATGGTTCAGTGTGAGTTAAGGCTGGAATGCACTTTTACAGACTGAACAGATTTTCCCCCCCCAATTGGAAAAGTCTGGAAAAGTCAGTCTGCAAATTTGACAAAAAATTGTGTAATGTTTTGATATGCACAGACTTCTTTAGTTTCAGACTATGATTCTCACCAGTCGTCGGAAATCAAATGTGCTTGATATTTTGAACTTGTTTTAGAAAATTAGTTGGCTTCATTTGTATTAGCAATAAGGTACGTTTGATTTGAAAGTCTGGTAGTGTGTGATCCTCAGTTGTGTATAATGCCCCGTTTGTTACAGTTTTGGCAAACATATGATGCCTAGAGTTTTTAAAATCTGTTTGAATTTGAAAAGTTGTGTAGTGTAGTTCATCAGATGCAATAATGATGAGTTTAGATGAATTCTCTGGTCACTTTACTTAAGTGTGTTTGTGTGTGTGTTACAGAGGAGGGGATCACAGAGTCCAGCTATACAAGGTAAAAAAAATTAAATTAAATGAATGGAAAAAAATAAAAAATAAAAAAAGCAAATTCCATTTAAAGAAATTATTTCCAGTTTTTAGTTCTAAAAATTAATGTGCAGCAATTGCAAAGAAATCAAAATAAATAATTTTATTTAGCAGTAATGGGAGAGGCAGTAATAAGAAAGATTTATATTGCAAAAGATGTTCTTTTGAACTTTCTATTCATCAAAAAAAAAAAAAACACACTTTCACAAAAAGATTAAGCAGCACAAGTGTTTTCAACATTGATAATAATAATAATAATAATAATAAATGTTTCTTGAGCACCAAATCAGCATATTATAATGATAAAAAATTCAGTTTTGCCATCTAAGGAATATTTTACATTTTAAAATATACTATAATAGAAAACGGTTGTTTTAAATTGTAGTAATATTTCATTCTAGGGCCCTGTGAAATCCGTTTTCTTTGTTTCTGTTTCCTTTGACTGTTTTAATGGTTAAATAAAATAATATTAATCAAAAAGCATGTCTAATTAACCAAAATCATGAAACGTACAGAATTTAACGGCAGTTTATTAAAAGTTTAACAAAAATTACATTAAGTCCTCAGGAAATACATTTTATTTTTTTCTCATATTCAGTTTTATTTTTACCAAATTCTGTGTTTTCCATTCATTTTCTGAATTCCTTTTAATTGATTTCATTAAAAAATAAGTTATTATTTTATTCCTTTTTTAAAAATAAATTATATTTAAATAACGCCTTTAAAAATAATGTTTTAATAATAATTTTATTAGTAGTAGTAGTAGTACTATCATTACATTTAAGTAATATATTTCTGTTACAATTTCTTAAGTTAAACCAAACTTTTATTTTGACGGGTTGCTATGAAGATACTAAAAACAGCATGTGTGTAGTAAAGAAACCACGTGTCTGCGCCATTTATTTACACAGAGACATGCAGAACATGCAGGATTCATATTTAAATAGTATTTTTGCAGCTTAATATTCACAGACACTAGTCCATATTGCTTTTTGATTTAACTGTACTGACCTACTTTTGAATTATTCATCCAAAATTTGGCAAATTCCATGACGTTCCGTGTTGTACAGTAAATTTCGTTTTTATGACTGGATTCCACGATTGCGTCCACATTTTCGAATCATCGGGCCCTACATTACTTTTATTTTTAGTCAAACAAATGCAGCCTTGGTGAGCATAAAAAAACATGGAAAAAATCTTACCTATCTCAAAATTAGTAGTGTATGTTTAAGATTTGAAATCACTGCTTCTCTTATTGTCTATTTGAGTTCATGTTAGACACTTTTTATCTTCTTGTCTCTCTGCAGGTTCTTAGTTCATTAAGCTACCATGTAGTCACGTTCGATTATAGAGGTATGTTGGCTGTCAATTTTTATTGTATCACCATATCACGCAAATTAGAATCCCATTTCTAGCCTCAAAGTGAACCACCATGTGATTTTGTTTGTTTCTGCAGGTTGGGGTGACTCTGAGGGCAGTCCTTCGGAGAAAGGGATGACGTCAGACGCTCTCTTCCTCTACCAGTGGATAAAGCAGCGGATCGGCCAGAAGCCCCTGTACATCTGGGGTCACTCGCTCGGCACAGGGTGAGACGAACACGCCTGTGACATCTGAAAGAGCACTGTTGATGGTGTTCCTTTCTCTAGATGTTGAACTTCGAGTTCTTGGAATGACATTTTAGTTGTCCTTTGACATAAAGGAATTGATTGTGTAACTCCCTGTGGCATTTTTGAACTCATGCTGATGCTGTACATTCCTGTTTTTCCAGAGTGGCCACTAACCTAGTGAGACGGCTGTGTGACAGGGGTACGTGAACATACATTCGTGCATTTGCGTTTTCTTATGGGCGGGGATGTTAAAACAAATAGTAGCCAGTAGTGTAAAACTAAAAGCAAAAACTTCCAACAGTGGCTTCCAACAGCCATTTACAAATCACTTTGAATACATTGACGAACGGTATGTCACCTAATTATTATTCATGAGAACTCATGAGTAAAGCATAACCTTCTCATGGGCATGTTTCAGAAATAGACAAGCTTTCATAGGCACTGCCTTAACTGAATTAAGAGTGAACTGATGTAATTGCAAAGCACTTCTGATAAGTCTTTAAGTTACATAAGCCTGTAGTTGAGCCACTGCTTTAAACATGAAGGATTGATGCAGACTTCGTTCTTTTGTGCTTACAGGAACGCCCCCAGATGCCCTAATTTTAGAGTCACCCTTTACCAATATCAGAGAGGAAGCCAAGAGCCATCCCTTCTCTATGGTGAGAAACAAAGTTCCTGTTCAATTTCAAAGTATCACATACTGCCTTTGTGCATCAAATAACCATAACTAACCTTGTACATACATATATGCTAATTTGAACAGGTTTACAGATTTCTACCAGGCTTTGACTGGTTCTTCCTGGATTCTATAACTGCGAATGACATTCGATTTGCCAGTGATGAAAAGTAGGTTCTTATAGTTTTATATGTAGTCCATTTCCTTGTAAGTTTATATGTGAGTGATTGTTTACTTTATGTCCACCTACAAAGACTGTTGCGTGTTTACACAGCACTGTGTCCTTGCAGATGTGTTGAGATAATCATTTCGGCTCTTTGTAGCATTTTCACATGCTGGAGGTTTCATCTTTTTCTGAGAACTTGTTTTAGAAACAGACTTAATGTATAAATAGACCGCTTTAGTGTTCAGCCACATGTGGGCATTGATTCCGGAGTCGGTAGATGAAGTGATCAATTAGATCTATGTCCCGAATCCCTGTAAGGCAGTACTTATTTTGAGTTTCTCCAACCACTGAATTGTGTCTGTTTGTCCCTTAGTGTCAACCACATATCCTGTCCGGTTCTGATCCTGCATGCAGAAGATGACACAGTCGTACCCTTCCAGTTGGGAAAGAAGGTAAAACATCAGTGTCAGACAATGAGAGCGTTCATATAAAACTGTAAAATGGATACTTCAGACTCTGTTATTAAAGGGCACCTATTATGCAAAATTTACTTTTACAAATTGTTTCAACATACAGTTAAGGTCAAAAGTTAACATGCACCTTGCAGAATCTTCAAAATGTTAATTATTTTACCAAAATAAGAGTGATCATACAAATTGCATGTTATTTTTTATTTAGTACTGACCTGAATAAGGTATTTAACATAAAAGACGTTTACATACAGTCCACAAGAGAAAATAATAGTTGAATTTATAAAAATGACTCTGTTCAAAAGTTTACATACACTTATCTTAATACTCTGTTGATACCTGAATGATCCACAGCTGTGTTTTTTTTTTTTTCTTTTTTCTTTTTTTTTTTTAGTGGTGGTTTTTCATGAGTCACTTGTTAGTCCTGAACAGTTAAACTCAGAAAAATCATTCAGGTCCCACACATTCTTTGGTTTGTTAGCATTTTTGTGTATTTGAGCCCTTTCCAACAATGACTGTATGATTTTGAGATCCATCTTTTCAGACTGAGGACAACTGAGGGACTCATATGCAACTATTACAGAAGGTTCAAACGCTCACTGATGCTTCACAAGGAAAAACGATGCCTTAAGAGCCAGGGGTGTAAACTTTTGAAGAGAACGAAGATGTGAGAATTTTTCTTAGTTTGCCTAAATACCATATTTTTATTAATTTAGTACTGCCCTTCAGAAGCTACAGAAGATACTTGCATGTTTCCCAGAAGACAAAATAAGTTAAATTTACCCTGATCTTCAAATTCAAAAAGTTTCAACCCCCCTGGCTCTTAATGGATGGTTCTTCCTTCTGGAGCATCAGTGAGCATTTGAACCTTAATACTTGCAGTCCCTCAGTTGTCCTCAGTGTAAAAAGATGGATCTCAAAGTCATACAGTTGTTGTTGGAAAAACCAAAGAATTTGTGGGACCTGAAGGATTTTTCTGAAGAACAGTAGGCAGTTTAACTGTTCAGGACAAACAAGGGATTCAAGAACAACTATCACTAAACAAAAAAAACACAGCTGTGGATCATTCAGGTAACAACACAGTATTAAGAATCAAGTGTATGTGAACTTTTCAATGGGCCATTTTTTATAAATTCAGCTATTATTTTCTCTTGTGGACTATATGTAAACATCTTTTATGTGAAATATCTTATTCAGATCAGTAGTAAATAAAAAATGAAGAAAAATTGTATAATCCCTCTTATTTTGGTAAAATGAGTAATATTTTGCAAATTCTGCAAGGTGTATGTAAACTTTTGACCTCAACTGTAAACGTGTATTGGCAGTGTGTGTACACAACCACCCTATAATGATAAAAATCCACCCACTCCTTTTTTTTTTTTTTTAAATCCCCATAAGTCATAAGCAGTGTCTCAGTGCAAGCCGATCACTGAATCCATAAAATGTGATGTTACATTTTTATAAGCCCCACCCACGACTGTTGACAGACACTGCTGGATAAGCCAAAACACACTGCCCTTATCTTCACCCTACAGCATTTAAAAGCAGCATTCAAGAAAGTCTTCTTGTTTAAGCTATAGACATTATTCAGTCTAGAGCAGTGAGTGATTTTCTGCTTTTATTTTATTGTTTGGGTCATATTAACAGCATAGACAGCGGTAGGTACTGTATATTATGCTGCTGTCACTTAATACACAGATTTAATATAATGCGATTTCTTTCCCAGCTGTTTATCTTCACAGACATAACTGTGTTTTTGTAACTCGCGTGTGTTTTTAACATAAACTTGTGTGTGAAGGAGAACTTAGTTTAGTACTCACATGCCGTGTGACAGCCGCTTTCTATGCTAAGGTGTGTGCCCTCAGAAAACCTTAGGCTTTAAAACGCATGATTTCAGCATGATAGACATGATAATCAAAATCAAACAGATGTTTTTATCAGAGTATCTCAGGCATGAGCTGTAAAGGCACAGCCCCGTTCTAATAAAAAGGAGGCGGGGAGCTGTCCAAGATAATCCATCCACCTCACAGGTGTGGCATTCAAGATACTGATTAGACAGCATGATAATCGCACAGGTGTGCCTTAGGCTGGCCACAATAAAAGGCCACTCTAAAATGTGCAGGGGGTGTCCGAAAACCAGTCAGTATCTGGTGTGACCACCATTTTCCTCATGCAGTGCAACACATCTCCTTCGCATAGAGTTGATCAGGTTGTTGATTGTGGCCTGTCGAATGTTGGTCCACTCCTCTTCAATGGCTGTGCGAAGTTGCTGGATATTGGCAGGAACTGGAACACGGTGTCGTATACGCCGATCCAGAGCATCCCAAACATGCTCAATGGGTGACATGTCCGGTGAGTATGCTGGCCATGCAAGAACTGGGATGTTTTCAGCTTCCAGGAATTGTGTACAGATCCTTGCAACATAGGGCTGTGCATTATCATGCTGCGACATGAGGTGATGGTCATGGATGAATGGCACAACAATGGGCCTCAGGATCACGAACTGGACGAACTGGAGTCAGGTCGAGACCCCGATGAGGACGAGGAGCATGCAGATGAGCTTCCCAAATTCTTTGGTTATGCAAACCGATTGTTGCAGCAGCTGTCCGGGTGGCTGGTCTCAGACGATCTTGGAGGTGAAGATGCTGGATGTGGAGGTCTGGGCTGGTGTGGTTACACGTAGTCTGCGGTTGTGAGGCCGGTTGGATGTACTGCCAAATTCTCTGAAACGGCTTTGGAGACGGCTTATGGTAGAGAAATGAACATTCAATTCACAGGAAGCAGCTGTGGTGGACATTCCTGCAGTCAGCATGCCAATTGCACGCTCCCTCAAAATGTGCGACATCTGTAGCATTGTGCTATGTGATAAAACTGCACATTGTAGGGTGGCCTTTTATTGTGGCCAGCCTAAGGCACACCTGTGCAATAATCATGCTGTCTAATCAGTATCTTGATATGCCACACCTGTGAGGTGGATGGATTATCTCGACAAAGGAGAAGTGCTCACTAACACAGATTTAGACAGATTTGTGAACAATATATGAGAGAAATAGGCCTTTTGTGTACATAGCAAAAGTCTTAGATCTTTGAGTTCAGCTCATGAAAAATGGGGGCAAAAACAAAAGTGTTGCGTTTATAATCTTGTAAAAAGGGGCATAATAGGCGCCCTTTAATAACAACAGTAATATTTTATGGCAGGTCCTAATAATTTTGTTTTCCACAGCTGTATGATTTGGCGGCTCAGAGCAAGAGTCTGAACGGTCATAAGGTTCAGTTCATCCCGTTCCCCAGCTCTCTGGGCTACAGACATAAGTTCATCTACAAGAGCCCACAGCTACCAAATATACTCAGGTGTGTATGCTTTGCAAACTGCTGCTATTTGTATTTTTCTCCCACTGCTCATTGCTGACAAAACAGTTTGGCTACATTCATCTTTTTATTCTGTTGGTTGAGAATACAAGCTATTTTTAGGATTGTGCCAGGTGGTGTAGTTTTTACATTCTGCTTCAGGTCCCTGACCAGCAGTTGTAGTGATAGTAATTCAGACTGAAATGACTGTCTATGTGTTCCAGTTTGTGTCGGTGCTAAACCAACAGCCCCTGTCTGATTACAGATATATGGTTTTATTTGAGATAGGGTTGTTGCTAATGATCTTTCAGAGAGGCAAACCTCTACTTTTCCTTGAGAGAAATTGGTAAACATCAGATGTCAAACATTTTGTCAGCTGAACTGCTGTGATCCAAATTATTTATATGAAATAGCCTGATATTTTAAGTAATAACGTTCAGCCAAAATAAAAATTATTTAATTACTCACCGTCATGTTGTTCCAAACCTCTAAGACCTTCATTCATCTTCTGAACACAAATTAAGATATTTTTGATGAAATTCAAGAGCTTTCTGACCCTGCATAGACAGCAATGCAATTAACATGTTCAAGGCCTAGAAATGTGGTAAGGACATCGCTAAAATAGTCCATGTGACATCAGTGGTTCAACCGTAATTTTAAGAAGCTACAGTGCCCTCCACTAATATTGCCACCCTTGGTAAATATGAGCAAAGGTGGCTGTGAAAATAAATCTGCTTTGTTTATCCTTTTAATCTTTCATTCAAAAAATTCACAAAATTCTAACCTATCATTGAAGTAAAACAATGGAAAGCAGGGGGAAAATCTCATTATGAAATAAATGTTTTTCTCTACTTCATGTTAACCACAATTATTGGCACCCAATTATTGCAACATCCTTTATTCAAGATAACAGCTCTGAGTTTTCTCCCTTAATGCCTGAAGAGTTTGGAGAACGCCTGACAAGCGATCAGAGACCATTCCCTCATACAGAATCTCTTCAGATCCTTCAGTTTACCAGCTCCATGCTGGTGCTTCTTCTCTTCAGTTCACCTCACGTATTTTCTATAGGGTTCAGGTCAGGCAACTGGGACGGCCATGGCAGAAGCTTCATTTTATGCTCAGTGACACATTTTTGTGTTGATTTTGATGTTTGATTTGGATTATTGTCCTGATGGAAGATCCAACCACAGCTCAATATAGAACTTCTAACAGATGCAGTCAGATGTAGATATTTTATCTGTTGGTATTTGCTAGAATCCATGATGCCATGTATCTGAACAAGATGTCCAGGACCCCTGACAGGAAAATAAGCCCACAACATGAGAGATCCAGCAGTATATTTAACCGTGGACATGGGGTACTTTTTGTACCAAACCCATCTGGTGGGTTTGCTGCCAGAAAGCTCTTTTTTTTAGTTTCATCTGACCACAGAAGCCAGTCCCATTTGAAATTCAAGTCGTGTCTGACAACTGAATATGCTGGAGTTTGTTTTTGGATTTTTCTTAAAACCCTCCTGAACAACATGTGGTGATGTTGGGGCTGTTTGAATTTTTTTTTTAGTCTTTTGACCCCAAGACTCAACTAATCTCTGCAGTTCTCCTGCTGTGATACTTGGAGAGTCTTTGGACACTTAAACTGTCCTCCTCACCATCCATTAGGACGATATAGACACACATCCTTTTCCAGGCAGATTTGTAACAACTTTAGATGATTGGAATTCTTAATTATTGTCCTAATGATGGAAATTGGGATTTTCAATGCTTTAGCTCTTTTCTTACAGCCACTTTCTACTTTGTGAAGCTCAACGATCTTGTTCTGCACATCAGAACTATATTATTTGGTTTTATTCCTTGTGATGGATGGTTAAGGGAATTTGGCCTTTGTGCTCCTCATATTTATAATCCTGTGAAACAGGATCAATGAAACTTCAATGAAAGGTTAGCATTTTGTGAATTTTTTTGAATGTAAGATCAAAAAGATAAACAAAGCAGATTTATTTTCATAGCCGTCTTTGCTCATATTTACCAAGGGCGCCAATATTAGTGGAGGGCACTGTACGAGACTACTTTTTTTGCGCAAGGAAAAATGCATGCGTGATGTCATAAAAGTGTGGTGGAGTTTGACACTGAAGAAAAGAATGATTGAATAAAGTCGTTATATTTGTTTTCTTTTCGCATAAGAAGTATTCTCGTAGCTAATAAAATTATGGTTTAACCACTGATGTCACATGGACTATTCTAGCGATGTCCTTACTACCTTTCTGGACCTTGAATGTGGTAGGTGCATTGCTGTCTATGGAGCTACTGGATTTCATCAAAAATATTTTAATTTGTGTTCCGTAGATAAACAAAGGTCTTACAGGTTTGGAAAGACTTTGGAAGGACAGTGTGTAATTAATGACAGAATTTTCATTTTTGGGTGAACTATCCCTTTCAGTTTTAGAAATGAAATTATTAATTTTATGTAATTATTGATTTATATTTGTCGAAATAATATATAAAGCATTGTATTTTAATTTTAACACATTTTTGAATAATAAATTAAATTAATAAATTAATTAAAATGAATTCTAATTTAATATTTAAATTCAGTAAACTTATTTATTAAATACACTAAAACACATTTGGACAATGTGTACACATGTGAATTATATGAAATTCAATTACTTTTAACCAACTGGTTGCAGGCTTGTTTTTACTGGATATATTAGATATAGTTTTCCTAACCTTGTATTTTATATTTATTGTTTTATGATGGGAATAAATAATACAAACTGTTTTTTATAGAATAGTTGGCTTGTATTGTTTGACACAGTGACACAGATGTGTAATTAAAGCATCAAAATGCTTAAAGGGACAGTTCACCCAAAAATTAAAACTCTGTCATTAATTACTCACCCTCATGTCATTCCAAACCCATAAGACCTTCGTTCATCTTCGGAACACTGATATTTTCGATGAAATCTGAGTGCTTTCTGATCCTGCATAGACAGCAACACAACTGACACATTCAATGTTCAGAAAGGTAGTAAGGACATCATTAAAATAGTCCACGTGACATCAGTGGTTCAACATTAATTTTATGAAGCTAAAAAAATACTTTTTGTGCGCAAAGGAAACAACAATTTCTTCTCTTCCGTGTAAATCTTTGAGGGTTTAGTAATTAATGACAGAATTTTTATTTTTTGAGTGAACTATCCCTTTAACAGCTGCTATATGTTTCATGGAATTGTATTTATTTAAATATCTATTTTTATGTAGTTTAATTGAACATTATATTTTCTATGAAAGTATTGCAGACCCTTGTCAGGAGTTTAAATAGATGGGAGATTTCACAAGTCTAATGTGTTTTTATTCTCTTTGTCTCTGTGTCTTAGTGATTTTCTCAGTGCGCCACATCCTCACATGTAGTCAAGATCATTTCAGATGACTGCCCTCTCTCACACACTCTCGGTTGAACACACACACACACACACAATGTATGTGACCTGCACCGTGTACGTGCGCGCACACACACGAGCATGGACTGAAGATGCACTGAATTTCTTTTGCATTCCTTTGTTAACTTAAAACCTGGAGGAAGGAAGTTATTGTCACTGGGAGAGTGACAGGGCTGGGGGATTTGTTACACCACCTCCTGTTGCCACAGTAACAGATCTGAAGGGGCAGTTGGAGCACAACGTATGCAAAATAATATGCAGATATGCACTGAAATAATGCTTAAGTCAACAACGCTCTTCAAAAGGAAAGACATACTGATGAAGTTTTAGCGATGGCACTGCAAAGACCACACAAGGATTGCGGTCAAAGGGACGAAGCGGGACAACTTGCTATAATGATGTCATTGTCAGTGCTTGCTGACTGCGTTCACTCCTTTTTTACGAACATACAATAACAAACTTGGCAACAATATCATGGACCTTATTTCAATTCTCAAATCCAGTCAATGTGAAAACAGCAAGTTGTTTTAGGTTAAATTTGAACTTGAATTGTGTACAATAAAATGTCTCTTTTTTTTCTCTTTACTTCTCTCCCAATTTAAATGATGATTTTAAGTGCAGGATTTTGTGCTGCCTTGGCATTAAAACTCTGTGACATTTTAATTGGATGTTTTGTGTATTGTGCTTATGCTGTTGTGTTTGTTTGGTACATATGCAACTCAACTGGATCAAAACTGAATGAGCTTTTGCAATGACATTTCCCTCCCCAAATTCATAGACATTTCGTTATTTTAATGCATTTGGTTGATCAATACTAGTTTGCATGTGTTACTGGAAAAAAAAGATTGTTGCACAGTCAAAAGACAACAGAAAACTGTATGAAAAATCCTTTTCTTTTCTTGGTTATGTGGGTTATATATTTTCTTTGATCTTTATACTCTCAGATTGCACATTCATAAATAAATAAACTGAATAATTCAAATTAATTACCATTATATGTTGAATACCAAAATGTTAAAAGAATGACTTGATTTTTTTTTTTTTTTTTCCATATTACATTTAGTACCCAATTCGTATACAATGTTGTTGAAAACTTTTTTTTATTATTATTTTTGGAAGAAGTCTCTTTTGCTCACCAAGACTGCTTTTTAATTGATCAGAAGTACAGTAAAAACAGTAATATTGTTAAGTATTATTACAGTAAGAAATATAATTTATTCCTGTGATGCAAAACAATTTTCAGCATTACTCATTAGTCTTCAGTGTCACATGATCCTTCAGAAATCATTCTAATTTGCTGATTTGGTGCTCAAAAATATTTATTATTATTAGCAATGTTGAAAACAGTTGGTCTGCTTAATACCTTTTTTAGGATACTTTGATTAATATAAAGTTTAAAAAGCAGCATTTTTTTTAATAGAAATATTTTGTAACAAATATAAATGTCTTTACTGTTACTTTTGATCAATCTAATGCCTCCTTGCTGAATACAGAAATCTTACTGACCCCAAAATTTTGAAGTTTCTTTAACAAGGCCATTGTAATTGATCCAAAAGCAAAATTTTGTTTGCAAAAACAAAATGTTTTATAATTGTGTTCTTTTAATTTGGTGAAATATGTGTAATCGATTTTAACATATACAAAGTAAATGAGGCAATACTCAAGTCAAGGACTGAATACCGAGATCCATGACTCTACGAAACAGTGAGCAATAATTACAAATCTTTGATTTGCTCTAATGTCTTGTTATATATGATGAAAATATATTTTTTTCACAGTGTGCACTGACCATCTGGCAATTCTTATCTGCATATTTAAAGTAATTTTCACTGTATTTTTCATCGCTTTGAGACTGAAGATCTGCTGTATTGTTGCTCTGTGTCATGTTATATTTGTTTTTCTCAAATCTTTCTGCTTTTCTTTTAAGGGCTGATATAAAATGTCAAGGTCATGTGTGCATGCAAGCTTCAATCATAGATCTAGGGTCTCTGCTGATGTTACTGATGTTATTCTCAGAAAGAAATTGTATGACAATTTTTGTTTTCCTCTGCCAGTGTGTGACACATACACTGAAAGACAAACACAACCAAAATCTCTTAGTATGTGAAGGACTATGTAGAAATGATGTAGAAATGATCATTTTAGTGAGATCACCAGGTCCTAGAGAAGTGCAATAGTATCAAAAGCTGAAGGACAACCATATGTAAGACCAAAAAAAAGCCTATATATATAAATATGAAGCCACTCACTTATATATTCCATTGTACTAGAATGTAAAAATGGACCACTGAATATTTGGATGTCACTGCTCTGAACACAGATTTTATTCTGCCGTCTTTGTTGATGTTGACCAAACTTTGCATATTTGAATTCAACACTTCTTATATTTTCAAATTATTGTTTTGTAATGAAATACTGCCCAGTTATTTCAACGGCAACTGTTACTTTTTGCAGACTATATCATGAGTGGTTTACAATGTTTGTTTTCTTCTAAGCTGCTAAACCTTACTGGACACATGCACAGATGTAAGTACAGTATGTTTGTTTGTAAACAATAAAAGACTGCAAAAGAAAAGCGTGGCTCTCTGATATGCATTATTTAAAAGGCTTTGAATAATTTTATTTTAGTTTATTTTCTCACACCTTCACGGTTTGGTCAGTCACCCAGATGCGAGGCCATATCTGCGATACTCAGATGTAAACAACAGCATGGATTGCACAGTTAATGTACTGCTGAATACGTTGTACAGCTAATTTATGCTGTCTAAACCACAGAAGAAAACGTTTCCAAGCTGCTAAATCATACAGAGAAGTACTTAGTAAGCAGGAAAGGGCGCAATAGTTTGACAAAATAAAGTTAATAGGTGGTAAAGATAAGTAGGAGCAGTTTTAATTAAGATAACAGCCTTATTTCACCTACCTGACCGGAAATGATAAGAACAAACCCGAATGTTGTCAAGATTCTTGCCCTGGAAATCCTGGTTCAGTTTGGCCAACCACAAACGCCTTTTGTTCCTCAGACATTTTTTGCACTCTTCTCCTTGTCACGAGTTTTTGCAGTCTATAGTACTCCGAATGTTTTTTTCCGGTCCGAGCGATTAGTACAGCCCAAAACATGACAATAATTTACCATTTTCAGCAGCAGTAATTAGCTAAATTTTTGACTTCCGTTCGGTTCAGTGGCGCCAATAAGGCCGATTGATTAAGGTTTAAAAGTGATGTTGTCTACACTGGATGCGACGCGACGCAACACGACAAATCCTCGACACTGAACTGATGCCTCGTTTTATTTATGATATAATGACACAAACTTCAAATTATTTTTTTAACGGTCGCTTTGTCGCGTCCAGTGTTACCAAGTCCGCGGGAATTGGGCTACTTTCATACTATTGCCGCAGGTTGAAGCGACCCCATTAACGTAATTTTTAGCCCTAGAAAGCTGATTTACCAGAGGAAACCCAACAAAACACGTGTATTTTACCCCCCTGGACGCGATTTTTACCGGGGGACCCCCTCTATACGCGATTGGGCTACTTTTTGGCTAGTTTTGTGTAGCAATTGGGCAGGTTTTGTTGTGAAAACCTGGTAACCCTCAGTCTAGCTGTTGTGAAGCGGTATACAGGGCATGACACAACTGTCGCGTCCAATGTAGACACGGTGTTACAAATATTTTTTTGTAGGCTATATCCCTTTCCTACAACAAGTTTAAGAAAGTCCACTGTTAAATGTTGTGAACAGTCCAGCATTATCCTGCATCTCTTGTAAATATAATCCCCTCACAAACCACAGTGACAGGTTGAATAATTTTACTAGGCAGGTACAGACTGGTCAAATCTAGTTAAACTAGTTGAAGCAGTGCAGGGAAGCACGTATAGAAGCTTGGGGTATTTTTGCTGAATTAACATGTTGATAGGCCGTTTTGTTTACTAAGTATCAGGTTTAGGCAATGTCTCATTCACATGTTCACTTTTACCACACCCGGCACCTGTACAAGCCTTTCATTACTATTCAATGGCATGAATGCCACATTACAACATGACAAGAGCATTCAGTTAAAACAATGAATGGACTATATTGCTCCATCTTGCACTTTGCCTAGAGTCATTTTAGGCCAACAGCATACTGTTTTTTTTTTTTTTTCCAATATTTTATTTGTTAACATGGTTTTAACACCATTTATTGTATACAGTACTTGTGTAAAATGTAGCAAGAAAATAAGGCTTCAGTACAACGTGAATGTTCAAAATCACATCCATAAGCATACATTCAAATGACCGACCGTGATCTGAAATGCTTGAAACACAACCAAGGGTTTGCTTTATAAATTTCAGTGTGCCAAAGATCAAGCCGGTCTGTAAAATGAAGATACAATATGATAAACATCTCATCATTTGGTAATACCATGTGAAATAGTAGAGCAAACCAATCAGCTTCCACCCTGACAAAATAAAGCAACTACAAGACTATTTAAAGGACACACGTGATGGATTCCCATGAGTTTAAATCAGCCAGCTGCCATATATCCTGCATTCTCATTGTTTTATTAAATATTTACAAAGGGATGTTCTTTTATTGTTGTTATTATTGCACAGTATGCACACAAGGCACGTTTTAACCTGCATCTGAAAGCTTGAAAAAAAAGATCATTTGGACAATGAACAACCACATCGCATGCATTCTGGAGTCATTACATTAATGCTGTTTGCATTTGTTACCTTTGAGACTGTTGTTTAGACTGGTTATATCACATATTTTAAAGCAAAAAGACTATTTCTACTTAATTTTTAAACAGACCAGAGGTGGCTACTGGTCAGATATTTTAACATATATTTACTTATGATAATCAAGTGTCCAATGGTTCCAATGGTTGGTATGATTTGGCTTCATAACAGTAGTTGCGTCCTTAAAATCTGTTATAATCAGTCACAACCACCAATCTCAAAAGCGAAACAAGGAATGCACAAAAATTGAGAATTTACACCAACTGATGCATAAATACCTCTGTAAACTAAAGCTATACTAAGTTTTGACAAAATGAAGGTTCAATAAATTAGTCTCAGATGACCAGCAAATTGAATTTGCATGATGGAAACCACAATGACTGATAACTGAGTGTGGGCGTGTGAAAGTAACAGTGATTTAAAACATACTACAGTGTAAGTGCACATGGAGGAGTTAGTTTTTTTGTGTGTATGTTGTGGGTACACTACAGTAATGAAGTTCAAAGAGGCTCCACATGGTGTTATGCATAGTGAGAGAAACCTGAATCTGAATCTGAATTAGGTAAAGCCAGTCAAGGCACACCAGCATTCTGGGAAAGATTCAGGAACAGGCAAGCAGACCCAGTGGACGCCATCAGACCATCATGTTCGCCGCTTCCTCATTCACGTGGTTCATTCGGTGGCGGGATTTTGACGTCAGACGGCTCTACGCCCCAGATCTCACGTGCGTACTCTGCGATGGTGCGGTCGCTGGAGAACTTTCCAGAGGCAGCAATGTTTCTGATGACCTTTTTGGTCCATTCTTTTGGGTTCTGAGAAAAAGAGTGGGGGATTTTACACATAAAGGGATAGTTCACCCAAAATAGAAAATTAGTCACCTTCAAGCCATCCTAGCTGTATATGACTTTTTTTCTTTCAGAAAAATGTCCTGGCTCTTCCAAGCTTTATAATGGCAGTGAATGGCTGTTGAGATTTTAAAGTCCAATAAAGTGCATGCATCCATCCATCATAAACCATTCTCACCGGAGCTTATGCTACGCTACGTCCTATAAAGTTTTAAATAAGGATATTTTTTTTTTTACATAAACGCTTCGAATCGCTTCAGAAGGCCTTTACTTTTGGGCGACCTATCCCTTTTAGAAAAGTAAAATTTTAACAGTGCAAAAAAAAGGTGCTGTTGGAAAATAGCTGTCCAAGCTGTGAAGTATACTTCAGCTACCAATTAACAGACATGTTAGCGCCCCCTTGTGTCAGGTACAAACATTTCCAAACATTTTTGTTCTAAAAATATTTTAATTTATACTATATAATTAAAAATAAAAAAAAAAGTTAAATCTATACATGCATTTTTTGTAATTGTAAATTTTTAATTACATATAAATATTAATTATATATTAGAGCTATTTGGCATTTAATGGAATAACTGAATAATTTTCAATTATAAAATACTACTACTAATACCCTGGGCTCAGCCATTGAAAAACCAATATTGGTAAACCACCAATAAATATCCAAACATCTCAACTTACCCTGTAGAGTTCATTAACTTTTTCTTGACAGCTGATATATGCTTCATAGTCTGCAAACACCTTAAACCTAAGAGAAAAACAGAAGTCAGGCACATCTTACTAAAATAACAATGAATCTAATAATTGTTGCATAATATAGCTATGAACTTTCTAAACGTCAATACACTAGTGCAAAATGTCAAAATAAAACCATAGCACGTTTAAATCCTCATAGCATCCTCATGTTTAAACAAAACTTAGATATAGCTTTATAAGCCACACAAGTAAATGCAATCTTTTTTAAAAAAAAAGAAAACATTCAGACAATTGAACTCTTTGACACTTACCTGTCATGATTCATGAGCATGTTGACGATGTCTTTGAAGAGTCCAGGGTCTTTGGGGCTGAAGAATCCAGTGCTGATCTGATCTATCACCTGCTTCAGTTCAGGCAGACGCTCATAGTATTCCCTGGCATTATATCTGCATCACAAATAGATATTTTGTAAATTTCCCACCGTAAATATATCAATTTTTGATAAGCAATATGCATTGCTATGAACTTCATTTGGACAACTTTAAAGGCGATTTTCTCAGTATTTTGATTTTTTTGCACCCTTCCAGATTTTCAGCCGAATATTGTCCTTTGTCCAAACAAACCATACATCAACTGAAAGCTTATTTATTCAGCTTTCAGATGATGTATAAGTCTCAATTTTGAGAAATTTACACTTATGACTGCTTTTGTGGTCCATGGTCACATATGTTACAAAAAAGACAGAATCTAAAATAACTCCACATATTTCACAACTAGAGACTTGTATGTATGTTTTTGTTTATTTGTTTGATTACATCAGTCCTCTAGCCTATACCGCTCTTGTTTTCCATCTTATCCTGTTTACACTATATCCATTCACTCTTTCTCACCCCTTTTTGTCCATGGCCTCCACATCCTCCACCCTCATGCCAAAGATGAACAGGTTTTCCTCTCCAGCTTCTTCTGCCATCTCCACATTAGCACCATCCATGGTGCCGATGGTCAGAGCACCGTTAAGCATGAACTTCATGTTTCCAGTACCGGAGGCTTCGGTACCTGCCGTGGAGATTTGCTCGGACAGGTCTGCAGCAGGGATGACTGAAGAACAAAGCAAGAAACATTCAATTAAATACTAAATGCATAATCTGTAACACCCCCCCAAAAAAACCCTGTATTGGAATTATATCTTAAATATGTGACCATGAACCAGAAAACCAGTCATAAGTAGCACTGGTATATTTGTAGCAATAGCCAACAATACATTGCATGGTTCAAAATGATGCCAAAGATTATTAGGATATTATGTAAAGATCATGTTCCAACCGTAAATATATCAAAACTTGATTTTTGCTTAGTAATATGCATTGCTAAGAACTTCATTTGGACAACTTTAAAGGCAATTTTCTTAGTATTTTGATTTTTTGCACCCTTAGATTCCAGATATTCAAATAGTTGTATCTCGGCCAAATATTGTCCTATCCTAACAAACCATACACCAATGGAAAGTGTATCTATTCAGCTTTGTATAAATCTATAATCTATGTATAAATCTTATGACTGGTTTTGTGGTCCAGGGTCACATATATTATATAGTTTAGATATATTAAAAGTTCAATTACTGCATGTTCTCTGAAAAAAAAACCCATAATAAATCTAATCCGATATTTGATATCTTTTTGGTTATGCATCCACAGCTATTTATGAATTTACTCACCCTTCTCAGCTAATGAGACTCTGTAGTTCTCCAGGAAAATGACCTTGAGTCTGTCTCCCACAACAGGATCATGATTCACCACCTCCCCCACTGAGGTGATCAGTTTAATGATCATCTTTGCCATGTGATAGCCTGGTGCTGCCTGCAGGAGGCAGTGCAGGACAACAGAAAAATGCCTTTTTAGAACTTTTAAAGCAGTAGTAGTTTAAAGCAGTAAAGGAATAGTATGTTCTTTAATAAACATTTGTTGTTGAGGCGGGAAAAATCTGTTTAAGCATTTCAGTTAAGTTTGATTATTTTATTATATCTTAACTTCATATTATTTTAAATCAACCTGTAGCCCCTTTAGACGTTTGCTGACGCCCTCTAGTGGTTTGAGACTCCAGCTTTAAAACAGGTCAAAGTACTTTTTGAATGAAAACATACCTTTCCACCAATCATTACTGTCCTGGGAACAAACTTCTTGTTTGGTTCTTTCTTAATCCCTAGAAAGTGCAGAATGGAAAAAAAAAAATCATCATTTATAAAATCACTCACTAACCACTCATTTGTTAGAGTTATTTAAAAAGGAGACATCTACATAATTCTGATAAAAATGCAACTCTACTGAGATCTATATACCCAACTGAAAAAAAACATATCAGTAAAAAGACAAACAAAGTGTTAAAACATTTCTGTGTTTTTCTGTGTGTGTAATTCTTACTATTGTATAATGTGATGACATGCAGGCAGTTAAGCAGCTGTCTCTTGTACTCATGGATTCTTTTAACCTGAATGTCAAAGATGGACTCAGGATTTATCTTTACTTTGTACTCATTCTCCAGATATGCTGCAAACTTCAGCTTGTTCTCCTAAAATAAACAAAGAAATAAATTTAAAAATTGAACATAAAGGCAAAAAAACTTTTACATTTTGAAAAAGACTCCCATTATTTATAAAAATCAAATACCGAAGATACTTAAACAACAACAATATAAATGTAGACCTGTTTCACTTTGGCCACATCCCGAATGAAAATTTCATTATTGACAAAGTCCAACAGTTTTTTCAGCTGGAAAAGATCTGTCAGGAAGTCCTCACCAATTTTCTGAAAGGAAAACAAGCATAAGACAATGAGGGACAGAAGGAAAACCTGTGGGGGAAGAGCAAGAAAGAGCTACTTAGTTAAGAAGATCACCTCAGCAATGATGTCAGCCAGGCCAGGGTTGCATAGCAGCAGCCAACGACGAGGTGTGATGCCGTTTGTCTTGTTCTGAAACTTCTCTGGTTCTATGTCACAGAAGTCCTTAAACCTAAAACCACCAAAAAAAAAAAAAAAGGAATGAATGAATACAAAAATAATAAATGAAATGTCTTCTAGTTCTAAATGTCTACTATTTAAACAGTACGAATGGGGGAAAAAAACAAAAACAAAATCTCTACACTAAAATCATGAAAGTGACATTCAAAAAAAAAGAAAAAAATATATAATAATAAAAATTAAAAATTAAATGTGATATATGTAATAATTTTAAATTGCATTGTGATGCAAAGTGAAGTGGCCATTACACCTCAGGTGTGCATTATTTTTTAATAATTCAATAGACCAGACTTAATTATTCTGCTTATACTATGATTACCACACCTCAAATATTGTTTAGATGTTGTATTTAAAGACATTCGTCAGGTGTAACTTTGTGGCAAAAACATGGAAATAATTTGTCATTTTTATCCTATCATTTACTATATTTATTAGCTTAGTGTCGTTGTGGGTTGTGGTTCTTTTGCTGTTGTAGAAATAACTGAAATCATTTGGCGAAGTGATATGGACATGTAATGTGGTCAAGACCTGCCTGGAGCTACTTTAGCCGTGCGTTTCCTGAAAATAATTGCACACCTTAGAACATTCATCAACCAATCAGATTCAAACATTCAACAGCCCTGTAGTTAGGGCTGCATGGTTATGACAAAAATCATAATTGTCGATTATTCCCTTGAAATTGTAATTGTGATTATTAATTACGATTATCACAATTTACATTGAATGATGTTTTGAATAGCTTTGAAGCAAAGCTATTTTTTCATAATTTGAAGCAACTGCATGCCACATTTTTATATATAGTTTCTTCTTTAAATATTAAAAAAGTAAAAAATGTAAAGATTAAAACAATGAAAAAAAAACCCTTAAGATAACTTGTAGGAAAAACACACTCTCTCTCTCTCTCTCACACACATACACATCTTAAGCAAGCAGAATAATGTAGGGATTTTTTTGTTATTGCACCTTTGAACAATTACATAACTGTGGCAAAAAATTGTAAACACAATTAGAAATTCGATTAATTGTGCAGCCCTACCTGTAGTATAATTTTGCATGATTGACACACTCTACTCACACAGTGGTTTTGACAATGTCTGAGTGAATCCGTGCGACTCCATTAACGGCGTGTGAGCCGACCACACAAAGGTGAGCCATGTTGATCCTCTTTGGATCGCCCTCTTCGATCAAGGACATCCTGCGCAAACGATCATGGTCACCTGGATACAGCGCAGCAACTCTCTACAACAGAGACTCAGTCAGACAAACCATTCATTTAACAACATCTTGATTATCTTGAGTTAGTGTATCCGTGCATCCTCACATCCAGATGTCTCTTGTTGATCTCATAGACGATCTGCAGGTGTCGTGGCAGAAGTTTCTCAAACATGTAGACAGGCCAGCGCTCCAGAGCCTCAGGTAACACTGTGTGGTTTGTGTACGCACACGTCTTTGTGGTGATCTCCCATGCCTACACACACACACACAATTTTGATAATTGCTATTAATATTAAATATGACAATCAACAAATAAAACTCCAAGTTCAAGAAAATTTCAATTATTCATTTATACCTTTTTATTATTTTTTTTTTTATTCTTACTTGGTCAGCATGACCAAGGCAGAAAAATGCAGAAAAACAAAACAGCCAGGGAATTACTTTGCTTTTTTTTAATTGGTGCTGTAACACTCCCATATCAACTTATTTCAGTAAACGCATGTCTATGAATAAATTAATTATTAGTAAATATTAAGCCTGAGGGAAAAAGAAAAAAAAAAAAAAACACACCTTTTCCCAATCTAGCCGCTCTATATCCAACATGATCCTCATGAGTTCAGGAATCGCCAGAGCTGGATGTGTATCATTCAGCTGGATCGCCACCTGAGAGAGTCGTTTTTAAAGTGTTAGACCTTTTGGGGGGACATTATGTAGGTTAAAGGAGACAATCACTTCCAGAACAAAAATTTACACACCCCCTTGTCATCCAAGATGTTCATGTCTTTCTTTCTTCAATTGTATGTTTTCTGAGGAAAATATTCCAGAATTTTTTCTCAATATAGTGAACTTCCATGGTGCCTGCGAGTTTAAACTTCCAAAATATAGTTTCAATGCAGCTTTAAAGGGCTCTAAACGATCCCAGCCAAGGAAGAAGGGTCTTATTTAGCTAAACGATTGGTTATTTTCCCGTGTAATCCGGGTCAATACAGTTAGGGTATGTTGAAAGACTCCCATCTCATTTTCTCCTCAAACTTCAAAATCATCCTACATTGCTGTTTTACCTTTTTTGTAAAGGTCATTTAATCTTCTTTGCACATTCACTGGGTCGGTAATTTTTTTTTTTTTTTACAACTCTTTAGTCATTTTATAGTGAGATGCTAATGGTCTAATCGGATTCAATGATTTATGCTAAGCTATGCTAAAAGTGCTACCGCCAGACCCGGTGATCGGCTGAATGGATAACATCTGTATAACTCTAGGGGAGTTGGAAAATGAGCCTATTTTCAAAAAAAGTGGAGTGTTCCTTTAAGAACCTTCTTCCTTTGAAGCTGCATTTTAACTGTATTTTGGAAGTTCAAACTCACGGTCACCATAGAAGTCCACTATATGGAGAAAAATTCCTCAGAAAAACATCATTTCTTTACGACTGAAGAAAGAAAGACAAGAATATCTTGGATGACAAGGGGGTGAGTAAATTATCTGTAAATCGTTGTTCTGGAAGTGAACTTCTCCTTTAAATGGAACAAGAATTGTGTCAAATTTAAAAACGGCAACTGAATGCATTTGACGTAACGTCACCTTTTCGGGGAAAGTCTCAAAAGAGGTGCGCACAGGATCCCTGCAGCCAAACTTTGAAGATTTAAAGCGTCTGATGATGTCTTGCAGAGTAGCAGCCACCACAAAGTATTCCTGCTTCAAACGGAGCTCCTTCCCTTCAAAAAACTAAAGCATGCACATATAATGAAAAGAATTAATATTAAAGTCATACACACTGAAAGCTTAGCAAATAGCAAAATACTCCATTTTGTCTATTTTTCCTGATAGAATAACCAAGCGTTGTGTTTTCTGGCTGTATGTGAACAATTACAATGAACACTAGTGTATTATGACATACAGGCCAACTGTGCTCAGAACTCCATATTACAGTTTCATACTTCCTCATTGCATTACACATCTGTGGTACTGTTGCATAAGATACAAATTTTCAGTCTGCTTGTGCCAGCAAGCATATGTTACATACCAGGATCTACATAGTCTAAATATACACAAATGTTATTTTGGTAACTAATACACATATCACAAATTCTTGCTCTCTGCACATTTACTCCAACAGGCACACAGACAGGCACCTCACCAAGTGTTTTATAGTATTGAAAGGTGTGTGTACTTACATTGTCATTGGGGTAGAGCACTCTGGAAATGTTCTCTGCCAAGTTTCGATCCAGTACAGCCTGGATGTAATCTCCCACATTAACTACAAAGAAAAAAAGAGAGTATTTCAAAACTGTACTGTATTTAGAAGTTTCTGTGTGTGTGTGTGTGTGTGTGTGTGTGTGTGTGTAAGGGGTTCAAAAGAACAGCAAAGAAAAGAAAGAAATAAAAAAGAAAACAACTACTGTATCATAGTGGAATGGCTTGTGGTGTTTTATGTGAACATATAACTTAATTTGGGCGCAATATCTTAAGAGTACTGTATGTCTAATGTAGAATGAGACATTCAATGTAGAGGCCCGACAATAATGAAGGACCCTCTCAAAAGCAGGCGTATCTATGGGTAACGCTGGCTTGCTGCCAGCTGCTCTCCTGTTTCTGTGCTGCTGCAGCACTGCACTGAAGAACAAAGCTATATTTAGTATTCTACACAGAAACCATTCTCCCAGGAAACAAGTTAAACTCAAGTAAGAACGTAAGTTTAGACTAGATCACACTAACTGTAATATAAAACACTATTTCAATGATACTACGAAATTCCGAGCATAATATAGTGATTTTTAAACATAACAACTCTCTTCAATCCAATCTTCAATCCAAACCAGGACCAAGGTTGTCACTTACTTTCAGCGATACAGCCGAAATACTACCAAAACACAGATGTGACCTGGACCAAGGACTGTTGAATGTGTGTGTAAATGCATAATCATTGTGTGGACTCACATTCTTGCAGGTTAAAATCATTAGGAGCTTTGGCAGACCACAGTCTCATAGTATTCACAGTGTTGTTTTTAAAACCAGGCACAGGAGTGTCATAAGGCATCGCAAGCACCACCTGCCAGACAAAAGACAGTGTAAATATATTCATCAGTTGATTTTAATTAAGCTGAATTGAAATCAAAATACAATTAAAGAGGAAAAAAAAAAAAATAGACACTTGAACTGGTTTTGCTTCAGGATTTAAATTCTATCCAGATTTTTAATCAACCCAACTCAGCGCTAAAATTGTTCACTGTACAGAAGTAATCAAAATGTCTTTAAAAAATGAATATATTACCATGAACTGATGAACTTTATGCAGCAAGTAAAATTTGATTGCACACACAACCTTTTTTCTTTTTTACTCAAATGTTTGGGGTTCAGTTTTTATTTTTTTAAGAAATTATTTATTTTTATTTAGCAAGGATGCATTAAACTGATCAAAAGTGACAGTAAAGACATTTATCATGTTACAAAAAAATATTAATTTCTAATAAATGCTGCTCTTTTGAACTTAAAGAATCCTAAAAAAATAAACAGAGTCTTTACAAAAGCATTAAGCAGCACAACAATATTACTGTTTTTACAGTATTTTAATCAAATGAATGCAGCCTTGATAAGCATAAGAGACTTTTTTCCAAAACAAATGTGACTCTGGACCACAAAACCAGTCGTAAGGGTCAGTTTTTTGAAATTGAGATGTATACATCATCTGAAAGCTGAATAAATAAGCCTTCCATTGTTAGGATAATATTAGGAAAACCTGGAATCTGAGGGTGCAAAAAGACAAAAATTAAATTTTGATATATTTACATAATCTTTAGTTAATATTGTAATGATTATTGGCATAAAAGAAAAATCGATAATTTTGACACATACAATCTATTGTTGGCTATTGCTACAAATTTACCCGTGCTACTTACGACCGCCTTTGTGGTCCAGGGTCACAAATAAAAGAAATCTTACAGATAACATGAACATTAAAAAAAAAAAAACCAACTACCACATTGCATTTTGCATTTTATTATTTTAATTTAGCTGTGTTTTTCTCCTGCTATTCTATCAGAACTGAATAATTTTAGCATGACAACCTATTAGTTGAGAGTCATTGCACTAGATCATGACTGACTGACCTGGGTGTCAACCCATTTTGGTCCCTCATGTGTATTCTCCACTCTGCCATAGAAATGTACAGGCAGCATGTACTCCGGTCGGGCCTTCTCCCATGGGTTACCATAACGCAGCCAATCATCAGCTTCCTCAACCTAAAAATAAAGTTGTCCTATAGTTAAATGGTTTTGAGATTTCAAAAAAAAACAAAAAAAAAAAACAGGCTATTTGTCCTACTAACTAAATAAAATACAACAGTAAATGTATATATTAAAACATTTTTCAGTTTTGGTTTACCTGCCAGCCATTGCTGATCTTCTGATTGAAGATGCCAAACTCATAACGAATGCCATATCCATATGCCGCCAAACCCAGAGATGCCATTGAGTCCAAAAAACAAGCTGAGACAAAGGGGAAATGCCCATTATGACAGGTTCATGTACTGTACTCTACCACAAGACAAAGGTTTTTTTTTTTGAAGTTTGGTACCTGCAAGACGCCCAAGCCCTCCATTTCCCAGTCCTGCATCCTCCTCAATCTCCTCCAGCTCTTCCAGATCAAGCCCAAGCTGAAGATCAGCACCAAAAAAATCATCTCATTATAAAAACATATACACACACAAATGTTCCATAATGGGCAACAAAATTTAAAATGATTATGTAAACTGCGTACAGTTTAATGTTTCAGCAACATTCAGAAAAGGAAGAGTTTAGACAGTTTTGCAAGCCTGTAGTATTGGTCTACATCCCCAATGAGCTCTCTGTGGGTGAGCAGGGGAAAAAAACAACAGCTGTTTCTAAAGTTTCAGGATGTTTAAGTTATAGACCTGTGAGCCAGTTCTGCAAATAAGCCCAAGTAACAAATGCTTTACAATTTTGCTGTGTCATAGTGATGCATTTTACCTGGTAGATTGCCTCATCACAAGCATTCTGCAGCCCAAGATTTATCATGGTATTCTGTAGAGTTCGGCCCATGTAGAACTCCAGAGACAGATAGTGGATGCGCTGCAACAGAAAACACAGATCAATCGGACTGCATGGGGACATCTGAAGCAGATCATAAGGCAGAAGACCACATAAAAAGCATGAATACATAAGCTACAATGATTAGAAGATGCAAAATGTTGATGTCTGGGAAAAACCGCCATTCTAATATTACAATTCATCACTATTTGAACTGGGAAAAAAAGGAATGATCTACCAATATATTGAGAGTAAAAATGCTGAGCTCTTAAAACTGATTGTTACAGTTCTGCTTCATTTCAGAAATATCAACTGAATTGTTTGTAATGGAATCACAAATGAATTAAAATGATACACTGGCTTAAGCAAATTCATACTCTGGTTATTCCAGGTTGTTCAAGAACAACATGCTTAATTTGATCTCTTTGGCTTGGGACCAATTTTTCATAAAAGTCCATTCATCAGACGTCTGCAAAGGGAGGAGTTTACAGCCTGCTGAAGGCCTCAAATCCACATTGAACAACATTTGAATACCACAGTAATAAATAAATGCTTGCTTCACTTCAACATGCAGAGACTGTGCTTAATGATGGCATACTGTAGGTTTAAATAAAGTGACACAGTGTTTTACTGTTTTTCCAGGGGTCTGAACATCAACAAGCCTAACGCTCAACAAGAGTGAAGTTCCTGGAAATGCTTCACTTATTGGTGTGCTCGACCATATAAAGCTATCTGCTTCCATTTAGAGATATGTAGATATCTTACTGGCTCTAAGAACTGCTGAAATTAAACAGAAATTTCTGAAAAGCAGTCGAGCTTCCTGAATTCTGGCTAGTGCCCAGAACAGGGCCATTTTTGTGCACTAAAAAATAAAAAAATAAATAAATACAACCCCAAAAGACCTAAAGTATTAAAAAAAATCCTTAATGCTGCTTTAACTTAAAATACATGACTATACTGCATATCAGCAAACAAGCAACATCAGGTTTTACAAAAAAACTTAGTGGAACCACAAAAGACAGGAAGAAAAATCAACGTTCAACTTAGTACTCTCCAAAAAAACCATGATAATCTCCCAAATCATAATAAAGCACTCAGGTCACAGATGTCTATTAATAACCATGAGTGATTTTGCACATGAACCATTGTCAGTGCATTAGATAAGGCCTATTATCTTCTACTGGGTTTGATAGTATAGTGTAATCTGTACTTGCCCTAGTGAGCACACAACATCAAGTGGTTGCAAAATACTTAGTTACTAATAACGGCCTGATGTGACAAGGAAGATCATCACACTTTGCACAGGAAGCCCAAAGTAACAGCTGACTCCATGTCAAAAGATGGCAAAAAAATTAAAGAAACACAGGCCTTTAATTCTCCACAGAAAACAGTGAAATTAATAAATGAGTAACAATAGATGAGGAAATGAATGGCCAGGTTAAATTGACTATTAATATTCAGTAATGTTTGCAAAGCACTATGAACATGATTATAACAAAAGCATCAAATTTCTGTCATGCTGTCATGCAGTTATGGAGGACCAAACTGGTCATTTTTTAATTTATTCAAATACTGTACGCATGTATGTGGTATATATTATGCGTGTATATACAAATGTATAATAAGTAAATGATAATTTGATATTACATATTACATATTACATATTTTATGTATTCCCCTACTGCATAAACATGCCACTTCCTGGCTGCCTGCTCAGGGAAGAGGAAGAAGAGATCCGTACCTTCGGGTCTTTCTCATAGTAATACTGCTGAGTGCGGATCCAACGGCCCACCAGGTGATCCCGCACCGTGTGTGCCAACGCGAAGTAATAATCCCGCGGGGTGGCCACATTGCGGTCCTTCACTAGGGTGAAATGAAGATGCCTGTTGAAGCTCTTTTTGATTTCGCCAACATCCCCCAATCCAGCTATACCACGAACACTGATCTGTTTGCGCTTTTCATGGTCGGTTAAAGGTTTGGACATGTTGACAACGCGTTTAAAAAGCAAAGAATTAAAGTTTGGACCCCTTAACTTCTTGTGCCCGGGTTAGTGCGGTGTGCAAGTACTTTGCAAGCACTATTCGCTTTGAGACACACCCCTATGTCAACTGGAGAATAAAGTGGGCGGGGCTTTATAGAGTGCCTGTTTATTGGCCAGTGACGCTTTCGTTGTTGCATTTTCATAGGCTGCGTGAGATCTCAATCATCTCTGCAAAGCTAGCTAGCTACAGGTTTACCAATGTATTCAGACTTACGTTGAATTCGGTGCCCGGAGTTGGACCGAAATTAACGTTTTACTGTATTAACGGCTTTGGCCAGCAACTACTATATAACATTTTAGCATTGCCTCTTTTAGCTTTAGTAAATGTGATTTGTAAAGACTCCTTGGGTTTCATAAGAGCCGTGGAGATGCCATGGAGCCAAGCTTCCGTTATTATAGTTATACAGGCTTTTTATTGATAGCTACAATTCAGGACACATTTAGAGTCAGAATCTGGCCGTATATGGAACGAGCCTACAAATAACCAATGGAAAACATGTGGGAGGAGTCTGATTTAGAAGGCTGAATGCTGCACTTATGTATGTATAGTTGACATAACTACATAACCAACTTGTAAACATTTCAATAATTGTTCTATAATACTTTTAAATTATGAGTGTCTTATAAATATATACAAGCTTGCTGCTTGACTCTTTGCTGTCTTTTAAATAAACTATTAACAGGGAAATTGCTTAGAAAGTCCAGTCAGAATTAAGGATGAAAGAAGATCACAGAAGAGGTAATATTAATGTAATGCAATTATTTTGTGAGGGTTTGAAAGGAATTGCTGTGCTCTCAGGCAAAATAAACAGAGTTTTCATACTTTTCTCAATATATATAGAGAGAGAGAGAGAAAGAGAGAGAGAGAGAGTTGAGGTCAAACGTTTACATCCGCTTTTCAGAATCTGCAAAATGTTAATTATTTTACCCAAATAAGAGGCATCATACAAAATGCATGTTATTGTTCATTTAGTACTGACCTGAATAAGCTGTTTTACATAAAAGATGTTTACATATAGTCCACAAGAGACAATAATAGTTGACTATTAAAAAAAAATGACCCCGTTCAAAAGTTTACAATCCCTTGATTCTTAATACTGTTTTCTTACCTGAATGATCCACAGCTTTTTTTGTTTGTTTGTTTGTTTTGTGATAGTTAACTGTCCTGAACAGTTAAACTGCCTGCTGTTCTTTAGAAAAATCCTTCAGGTCCCACAAATCCTTTGGTTTCCCAGCATTTCTGTGTATTAGAACCCTTTCCAACAATGACTGTATGATTTTGAGGTCCATCTTTTCACACTGAGGACAACTGAGGGACTCATATGCAACTATTACAGAAGGTTCAAGAAGCAAAAACCATGCATTAAGAGCCGGGGGGTGAAAACGTTTTGAATTTGAAGATCAAGGTTAATTTGGCTTATTTTGTCTTTAAGGAAACATGCAACTATCTTCTGTAGCCTCTGAAGGAAAGAACTAAATGAAAAAATATGAACCAAAGAATTTGTAGGACCTGAAGGACTTTTTCTGAAGAACAGCGGGCAGTTTAACTGTTCTGATCAAACAAGGGACTCATGAACAACTATCACTAAACAAAAAAACACAGCTGTGGATCATTCAGGTAACAACACAGTATTAAGAATCAAGCGTATGTAAACTTTTGAACAGGGTTATTTTTATAAATTTAACTATTATTTTCTCTTGTGGACTATATTTAAACATCTTTTATGTGACATATCTTAATCAGGCCAGTTCTAAATAAACAATAATATGCATTTTGGTCAAATAATTAACATTTTGCAGATTCCAAAAGGAGTATGTAAACTTTTGACCTCAACTGTACAAGGGCTTCCACTGCCATGCTTATATAGCAATCATTTGCCTCTTATGTTTCCCTGAGATAGATATGTTACTTTAGATTCACAGACAAGGAGAAGGTATTGTGTAATTGGTCTACAGATTTGGCAATAAACTGCAATTTCTAAAAACCTCAATACAACATCCTGTGTGTAATATATTGTGACATTTGGGCTGTCCAACCCCCTGCTAGCTTTAGTGTTGTGACACCTGCTGGTGCCAAGAAAGAACAGCAGCATGTCTGAACAGGCGAAAGCAACCATAAGTGAACACAAGGCAGACCACATCCTGCTGTCTCACTTTATGACTTTCTTGTGAACTTTATGTGCAATTGCACTTTCTCAAAACTTCACACAGAGCAAGGTTTTCATCATTCTCAGATTATATTTATACGGCATTTTACTAAACATATTTTAATAATGTGCACATTAAATGGCAAGTTTACAACTACACAAGAAAAGTACATGGACAGTGACAGCTCTGGTCTGTTTTTCTTTCCTCTGAGAGCAGATAATACTTAATACTAAGTACATGATTTGTTTAAACATAATGTGTGGTATATATTAAATCAATCTACAAGCTACAAAATAATTAAATATAAAATAAAACTGAAATAACTTGTACTCTGAGCTTGAGGCAATCATGTGTTTTTGATCTGTTTTATATAATTAACCCTGACTAATAGGATTCTGACATGCTGTAAACACCCACACCGGTACATACATTTTACCTTCACACATATCTAGTAAGAAAACGGAAACATTCAGAAAGTCAGAGGTATGTATAAAAACTCACATTTTGAATAAATTCAAAGACAAAATGGCAAATACAATCAATATTGATATTTTCCCAGAGCATTCAAATCAGTCAGTGCTTTGCTGGGTTGTGGAGCGCACAAATGTTGCGAGTGTTTTCAGCATGTCCCATGCTTGCGTAGTGACTCGATGCAATGGAAAGTGGCACCGAGGGCCCAGCTAGTTTCCACGTTATTTATTTGTCTTGCCAGCTGAAATTTAAACAGAACAATAGGGTTAAACAAAATCATAGCATCACCCCTGACATTTGTTCTTCAAAATATTACAGATAAATCACCTACTGCTGTAGTCAAAATGTGTTGCAATGTGTGTCCAAAAGTCACCACAAAGTAACTATTTCACAGTCCTTTTAAGTCAGGAATCATAAATCAAGAGTAGCTTACCTTCAGTTCTTTATCAGGGGGGAAGTCAAGTTCCTGAAGGAGTACCGAGATGTAGGTCAGATCCAAGCACAGGAACGGAGACTCCTTTATCCCTCCGGCTGACATGTTATTGCACGCTGGAGCAGAACAGAGTTAGTTAATTTTTTGTTAAGCAAAAGTAAACAGAGTGGATTATTTTTAAATTTTACATTAACATTACATTTATACATTTGGCAGATGATTTTGACCAAAGTGAATGCATTCAAGGTACATGTTTCAAAATGATCAAATAAATCCAGGCTTTGTGAATTCCATAAAAAACAAAAAACAAAACAAAAAAAAAAAAAAAAAAAATCTCACTGTTCAAAAACATTTGACTGGTAGTGCATTTCAAAAATTTGGGGTCTATTAATTTTATAGGGTTTTTTTGTTTGTTTGTTTGTTTGTTTTAGAAATATCTTTAAAAAAATATGCTCACCAATGCTGGATTTGTAATATGAAAGCAGTACAATTGTGACACATTACATTTAAAATATATTTTCTATTTTAATATATTTTAATATTTAAAATTTATTCCTGTAATTGCAAATCTGAATTTTCATCAGCCATTACTCCAGTCTTCAGTGATCCTTTAGAAATCATTCTAACAACATTCTAAAACATTTATCTTTTAGCAATTTTAATGTTGAAAACTGTTGTGCTTATTAATATTTTTGTGGGAACTGTAATATGCTTTTTTTCCAGGACTATTCCTTGATGAATACATCATTCTAAAGAATAGTGTATATTTGAAATAGAAATATTTTATAACAATGTAAAAAGTTTTTCTGTCACTCTTGAACAACTTACGCATCCTTGCTAAATAAAAGATTTATTCTCAAAAAAAAAAAAAAAAATTAATGACCTAATCTTTAAAATTACAGTATACATATGACATTTGTCAGATAATAACATCATACAATTAGACAAATACATCTACATTCTTTTACAAGAACACACTTACCTTTTTTAGCACCTTCAATGTAATCACTGACTCTGACAGTCCCCCCTGTGCTTTCCTCTGAGTCAGATACACAGAAAGTGATTAGTAAATTTGTGAAACTAAAGAAATGTCCATTGTTTGTTATTCTTAAATCTAAAAAAACAACATCTGACTTAAATCAAATGACAGCAATCAAGCTAATCTCATACCAATGAGGCCCAGATCCACAGCCTTGTCGTAGTAGTAGGAGAATGCGTAGAAGTCCATGTCTTTCACTCCCTCGATTTTTTTCACACGTTTGTAGATCATCTTTTCCACTTTTGTAAGGCAAGTCTCATAGATGGGCTCCCCTAGAAGAGTGCACACACAAATGATGTTGCTTACGCTAGATGATTGATACAAAAATGTAAAATATATAATGATTAAATTCTGGGGAGTAAAACCAAATGTAAATAAAGATGAATATACATTTAATACCTGCTTTCTGTCCTTTAACAGTGTAGAGTACTTCAGCATGCTCCCACTGTCCAGAGTAATCTGGGGCAAGACATGGACTAACCAGCTCTTGGGGTCCTGCCACTGAAAAAAAGGAAAAACACACACACACAAATCAAATTATTTATTTATGCATATCTCAGCATTTTTACTGCCACTATGTGGAATAACTCTAACACTGCTGTTTGGACAAATCCAAACATGAGCTCTGGTGCCCCCCTGGTGGCCAAACAAAAAATACATCTACACAAACTCGTGCGTGTCTTTGCTCATAATACCCTTAGAACCCACTCAGAGAGAAGCGGGATACACTTATACAACGGACAAAACTATAAACAAAGAAATCTGATTACATCTGTAGTGTACTAAATGTAAATCTCAGTAGTAAACTGCAGGAGGAAGCTATTGCACTGATAGCAGTTTCTCTCTCTGGCCTCAGCTAAATCAGTGCAACAGCTGGCCACCAAGGAATTAATCTTCAGTGCGTTATTAAGAGATTAGATAATGGCTTATTTATTGAGCGAATGAGGTCTTTAAAAGCCAAAGATGAAGAGAGATTGTAGACCACATACAAGGCTGTGCTTCAATCCCTCCCAACACTGAAAGTCTGGCTGACATCAACCCCAGGCCAAGGTAACTGCAGAGAAAGAGATGCATTAAGAGAGGCATTAAAGAGATGAACATAAAAAATAGGAGCATAGGAGACGTTAAAAAACAATTGACAAAAAACTAATTTTTACTGACCCCAAACTTGAGAAGTAGTACATATATACAAGTGTTGTAACCATTATATAAATCATAAGTATCTCAGTATTTCAGGAGTGTATGAGAATTGCAGACTGTCATATACCATAAGTGATCCCTCATCACTATCTTGCCTTTTAAATGCCAATGCCTTTGCTTGGTTGCTCCCTGCTGGAGGGTTTGTTGTGTCAAATCTCCTGCCATGAATAACTAGTAATTCTAGTAATCTGGAGATGAGTCCCGCGATGGGATTGTAATTGGAGGCTTGTGTGATTACGCTCTAATCAGGAGAGCGCGGCGAAACGAACACACACTGCCTCATAAACACTTGTGCTACCCGCACTGAACACTGAGCTCACATAACCTAGAAAGCCCTGGACACCTCTGACCAAGCACAGGAACCAATGGGTGGCCGTGTCAAACATCGGGCAGAGGTTTGATCCTAGTGCTAGAGGACTGCAAGTCACAGAACGTCACTGTATTGAAAAAGCCACTGAGAAAGCTGAAGTTTTTTAAACGAATGGAGTAATATGGTGATACTTTATTTCTGACTGTTGAGGATTATTTAAAGAGATGTAATGAAGACTAGCCTGAAGGATGCATGGTATTGTACCATGTCAGTTATTGGCTAATACTAAGGAAAACAAAAAGACAAAAAAATGAATATCAATTTTTTTGTACTTTACCATTATAATGTAGCATTTAATATGATAGTTTGTGTCTTTATTGTTTTTCATTTATTTATTTATTTTGATAAAATAGTATATAATTTTAATATTAGGCATTTACTGGTATTTATTCTGCCCATTTATTGACTAGAAATATTTTTTTCGCCGATTGCTCAGTGAGATCGAAACGCAAATGACAAGTAAACTGCCATTTTTTTTTAAATGTTAAAATGTTTTTTTCTTCCAGAAGTAGGTGTGCGAAATCAACAAGAATAGTGTTTCGATATTTTGTTAACGACAATTAAGTGTGTTTTTGTGCTTGTAACTTGGTTTAGGCCTGTCATGGAAAAATATGACACTAAAATCGCCAGTAGGTGGCGGCAGGCCCCTGATTCATTAAATTATTCATTTAAACGATTCATTCAAAGTAGCTAGTAGTAAAGATTCCTTTAGAAATGAGTGACTACTGTATATAAATGGATCATTGAATCACTGACTCATATGATTTGTTAAACTCCTCTGGCTTTGTTTGGAACTATTTTCATTTGCGAAACAGCAAAAAATTATGGAAGCCTGTTTCCGCCACTAAATAAATTGTGACCTCCTCACAATTCAGATTTTTTTTCCTCACCATTGCGTGATACAAACTCGCAATTCTGACTTTTTTCTCAGAATTGTAAGATATAAATTTGCAATTGTAAGTTATAAAGTCAGAATTGCGATATAAACCCTCAATTCTGACTTTTTCCTCGCAAATGTGAGTTTATATCTCATAATTCTAACTTTTTTTCCCAGAACTGAGAAATTGCAAGATATAAAAGCAGAATTGTGAGTTATAAAGTCAGAACTGTGAGATATAAACTAAGATATATCAGTCTCTCCCCCCCCCCTCAAAATTGGACTTAACTCGCAATTACAAAATTTATATCTCACAGTTCTGAGAAAAAAAAAGTCAGAACTCACATTTGTGACAAAAAAATCAGAACTGCAAGATAAAAACTTTTTTCTCACAAATGTGAATATAACTCAAAATTGTGAGTTTGTCAGGCCAATTCTGAAAAAAAAAGTCAGAATTGCAAGTTTATATCTCACAATTTTGACTTTATAACTCGCAATTGCGAGTTTGTCACAAGTTTACATCTCACAATTCTCAGAAAAATAGTCAGAATTGCAAGAAAAAAGTCTGAATTGTGAGATAAAGTCGCTATTACCTTTTTAAGATTTTATTCAGTGGAGGAAACAGGCTTCCATAAACAGCTGACAAAATCATCTCTAAAACGTAACTGACAGTTACTAAGAAGCAGTGTTGGGGGTAACGCATTACAAGTAACACGAGTTACGTAACATTATTACTTTTTCCAAGTAACTAGTAAAGTAACACATTACTATTTAATTGACACGAAAATAGCTGAGTTACTTTTTTCAAATAAGTAACACCAGTTACTTTTCCCCCCATTTATTGATTAAAAGCTCTCCTGTCCCCATGTTGAGAGAAATTGGGAGTAAGATGTTAGTTCTAGAATAAATGTGAACATGCATATATTCATCTCACTCACAAAAAACAGATTCAGTATTCCTCAAAATGAATAAAAACAGTGAAATTCAACTCCGAATATGACACAAACCTGCAATGATTAAATGTTAAATACTACAAATATCCTTTATGCATTTAAGCCCATTTTATTAACAATGTCTTTGCTGCTGACCCTCGATGATCCAATTCAATCATACTAATAAGCAAAAATTACTCAAGATAACCTAACATTTGTTTTCCCTTTTTTTAATTGCTGAAGAGTTGACATTTTTTCTTCTTCTCAAAGCCTGAGGCTTTTGGTGTGAAAAGGCTTTGAAATTTGCCAAAAATAGAACTTTTTATATTAAAAACAAACAAGCAAGCCCTGCCCAGATTTAAAAAGTAACGCAATAATATTTAACTACATCACATCTTATAAATATAGAAAACAAAAACCCATACTGGGATATTTTTTTGCTTTTATAACTTGAATTATAGGGGTATTCTAGGTGTATTTTAATATGCTTCCTCACACAGTGAATGCTTTTGGACTCTTAAGGGCGTGTTTTTGTTTGTTTTTTGGAAAGTGAGGGACATTCTCAATCGTGTCAGCTCGCACATCTTTAAAAACATTGCACACCCTTATTCAGAAGTATTCCTTCTAACATATTCAACAGTATATTATTGCTTTATTCATTCCACTATTTGCCGCACATCCTGATGCCAACCTATGCCCCGCCCACTACCTGTGTGAGTAGAGCGCATGACTGATGTTGAACATCTGAAACGTTGTCACGTAATCAATGGGTAAAGTCTGGATGGTTTTCTGCACAGGAACAAAACACAAACAAGCAATTATTGATGCATTACAGGTTGCTTTATTCTCGTCTTAAGTGAGAATTCAGTAAACTGTCAAACATTACTTTTCTAGTTGCACTAATCTCATCATCGCCTGTTTCATTCAGAAAGTTTCTTGTCCAGTATGCTTATTTAATACAACATTAGTCAGCAACTGCCTACTGTAGCAGTTTTCAGTCCAGACTATTTATTTAACATAATTTCCATCAGAAACTATAACTAAGCTGCAATCTGCACAGCAGTTCTCCTCTGAGCTCATGTTTGGAACTAAAGCTCTCGGAGAAACTGTGTAATGACATGATAAATTGGTCCTCAATCCTCCCTGTACAGGACCTGACCTAGTTCAAGAGCAAGAATCTCTCTAACTCTCTCAGCCCAATGTACAACAACCTTTATTCATCAGGCCTATCGGATTAGCAGGACATTTGTGGATTAATGCATACGATGGGAGACCATCATGGTAGTTTCTTAGGAGTGACATGGCTTCATTAGAGTAGGTTCACAGCTATATGTGTGTATATTTATATGCATGTGCATGGCTCACTTCTTCCTGTAGAGCAAAGGTGATCTGGGTCGACCCCCCTCCTAAATCCAGCATGCCTACTGTGGGAGTGTCAGTACCATGAAGACCACCTGTGAGACAGAAATACTTTTTTAAAACATTTTAACTAATTATACTAAGATCAAACCAAAGATTTTCAAGTAACAGAAAAGAAAAACAAACAAAACAAAACTTGCATGTGGGCAGGATAGGAAATTTCTCTCCAGTCTAGATGAATTTGTTATTGATCAGTTGCTTATGTCATGAAATAAAACGTGACTACTAAAATTTGCTTACCTAATAAAAAGTTGACGGTAATCCAAGCTGACATGCCTGTGTAAATACAATTGTGCATTAATTGTTAGTACAAGAATTATGCATACCACCATTGCCAATATCCTTCAGAAATCATTCTAATATGCTGATTTGCTGCTCAAGAAGCATTTCTTATTACAGGGTCATTCCGTGTCAAATCAACCAAATTTCAAAAACTCAAATTTTTGATTTTACTCTTTTTATTTATTTTTTTTTTTCTGAAGAAAGATATACATGTATAGTGATAAAAGCCAAAATATTCGACATGATTCTGTAGTACATAGCGTTGTGGACGCGCATCACAGAGCTAGTGTTACACAAGTTTTTGTGCTTAATGTATACAAATTTTAATTTTTCGAAAAAAATGACCGATCGTTTCGCTAGATAAGACCCTTGTTCCTCGGCTGAGATCGTTTAGAGCCCTTTGAAGCTGCATTTATACTACATTTTGGAAGTTCAAAATCAGGGGCACCATTGAAGTCCATTATATGGTGAAAAATACTGAAATGCTTTCCTTAAAAAACATAATTTCTTTATGACTGAAGACAGAAAGACATGAACATCTTGGATGACAAGGGGGTGAGTACATTATTGTAAATTGTTGTTCTGGAAGTGGAGTTCCCCTTTAAATGTCTTGGATGAATCTTTACTGAGTAATCCACTATTTTGTATAAGGCTGGTCAAAATGACGATTTTTACCTGAGATTCAGAGTCAAATTACAGGGGGGTAAAAATAAAGAAAGATTACAGCATCGTAGTGTTATTTTTACACAGAGATTGGTAGGTCTGTTAGTAAAATCTGTTGACTTTAGCTATCTTTTTTCGCCAATGGTGACCATTCAAAAATGGGGAAACAGCACTTTTCAAGTTTTTTCTCCAAAGTTTGCATGCCTGTTACTCAAAAAGTATTAAAGATATCTTAATGCCCTTTTAGATATTGGGTCTTAACAAACCTTCCTTTTGGCATCTTTATTTTGAAGGTCCTACTTTATTCGGTTCCAGAGATATTAGAATTTCAATATGGCTCCAGAAGTAAATAGTTAAATTGCACACATTTTCAGTGGTCAAAAACCAAATGTGGGTCAGTTTGCAAAAATATGATACTTGTTTTCTTTTAAAAAGGAATGTCTGAAGAACAAATAATGTTGAAACTAGAAATGTATCTCGTTTCCGTCTGTCAAGACAACTGCATTGAACCAGTCTGAGTGCCATAAATATTATTTTTCTAAAGTTTGTGTGCCTATAACTCAAGAAGTATCGAAGATATCGCAATATGATTTTAGATTCTAGCTGTTAATAAATTGCCATTTTAACCCCCTCTACAAAACAGTGGATTGCTCGTCCATGAAATTTAATATTTTGACTTTCATCATTATACATGTCGATCTTTCTTTAGCCGGGGTTGAGTTGACACGGAATGACCCCATTATCAATGTAAAAAACAGCTGTGCTGCCTAATATTTTAGAGGAAACCATGATGCATATTGTTTCAGGATTCTTTGATGAATAAAGGTATTTATTTGAAATAGAAACCTTTCGTAACATTATAAAAGTCTCTGCTGTCAATGAGTGATGCAATACATTCTTGCTGAATAAAAGAATTATTCACATTTGAATGGTAGTGTAAAACATATGCTGGTGAATTTAAAGAGTTTAGCATTAACATAAAGTCTGGCCAGATCACAAAGATTCTATGAGAGAGTGCATCATTGGATCTTTATGCTAAAACTCTGTTTGTTTTGAATGTAGGTTGCGTCTTAACAAAGTAAGGGGCTTTAGCCTTCAGAAATAACCAAACTCACTTAGTGTCTATAAACTCCATCCCTGCCGTCTCTCTCACATATACCACTTAGGCACAGCATTAACAATAAGTCTGTATGATTTGCTGTGATGGCCTAATCTGGTTGGGTAAGCTTGCGCGTCCAGGAGAGGTTAGACTCGCACTGATAATGAGACTCAGATTATCTGGTTATGGGACCTGGAGAGTTTATGCATTCATTTTACAACTAAATCTCAAATACAAATTGCTAGCAAAAAGTAGTATCAACTTGGCTTTTGCCAAACACTAGTTTTTGCGTCTTTAAAAGGAATTTGCTGCATAACAAATTAATGGGTACTAATCTGTTTGCAGAGATTATAGTGCACACGGGACATTATCCCCTGGGCTCATTATTACTTGTGTGAACTATTTTAAAGGATTGGATTAGAGTCCCATATACGCATTATCTATCGTTAATATACGCACAGCTCAAGCTATTACTGAAGAAAATTTCAATTTACAACTTATATCTTTCTGCCAGAAGCGCAAATGCTTGACCGCAGTGACCAGAGGCTTTTGACGAGCTAGAGATGTACAGTAACATCTGGCTGGTTTCACTTTCATGGCAGACAGACTTCTGCATGGATCATAGCACAGCAAAACACTGCAACATTACAACCATGGAAATGAGAAGCACATTCAGGACGTGCTTCCTCTTATAAATTACATATATAAGATCTTTTTTTAGAATCTTTAGTAACCGTAACAATGGTATTTTGATGGGAAATATATTTACCACAGTGCTATTTTATGATTATTCATAAAGTATTTAATAACATTTCAAATTACCTTTATTTTCATATTTTCAGTTTAAGTTTAGTTTAAGTTTTGTCCTTTTTATTACTTTTTGAATATTTAAATTTAGCTTTTATTTATTTATTTAGTTAGTTAGTTAGTTAGTTAGTTAGTTAGTTAGTTAGTTAGTTTTACTAGTTTTATTTCAGTTAGTTTCCAATCATAACATTTATAGTACATTGTCATCGGTTTGAACATTCAGGATGTGCATTAGTTTTTTAATATTTAAATTTTGCTTTATTTTATATTATATTATATTATATCAGTTTTAGTAATTTTACTAGTTTTATTTCAGTCAGTTGCCAGTCATAACATTTATAATACATTGTCATTTTATACATTCAGGATGTGCATCTTCGGGTTTCAGAATGTAAAATGGCTATAATACAAAGTCATAATAAATTATATTTTTTTAATTTAATTTCTTTAGTAACAATGATATTTTAGTGGGAAATATATTTACCATGCTGTTGTTTTAGAATTGTTCATATTAAAGTATTTAATAACATTTTGAAATTAGCTTTTATTTTCATATTTTCAGTCTTCAATTTAAGGTTAGTTTTAATTTTGTTATGCACTTTTGTCCTTTTTATTGTTTTTTTTTTTAATATTTAAATTTTGCTTTTATTTATATTATATTACATTACATTATTTTTGCTTTTATTTACATTATATTATGTTATATTGTATTATTATAATTTCAGTTAATTGCCAATCATAACATTTATAATACACTGTCATCTGTTTGAGCTTTCAAGATGTGCTTCCTCAGGTTTCCGAATATTAAAACAATAATTTAAAATGTGCTGCCACTCAAAGCTTATTTTGTTTGTTAACTGAGGCAGTAGTCACATTTTTTATTTGATGGCCGATATATTGTTACAAACATCTATTATTAAGGGGTTTTAGTCTTGATTTTCATGATAGACTTAAAATAAAAGTGCTAATAATTATTTCATTTTATTTTAACAATTATTCAAATAATCTGACTATCAAAATACAGATATCAAAGAGCTGAGTTGTTAAATGTATTACATGCTAAAAAGTGACCCTGAAATAGATTATTCCTATTAAATTTTATACAGTGCTTAAAAGTTGCAGTATAATCTATTGCAATTTGAAAATAAATCCTCTTTTTATTATAAACCAGACATTATTAACATATAGTATGGCAAAGTAGTAATTGACACAGTACCTTCATCTGTGCCATCCATTATTGACACACTGTCCGGTCTATACAGGAACAAGGATTCACTAAACACCTCCCTCACCTGCAGCAAAGAGACTTTAGGTTGAACATGGCATGACATTACAGATACTGAAACTTACTGCATAATTAGGAAATACTAAGATAACAGGCTAAACAAGAAACACCTGAAGACATAGTTCTCATCTCTAATAACCTTTAACACACCTCTATAATTATTACTAAACCTTTAATGAACAAATAATAATAATAATAATAATAATAATAATATATTTTACTCTGCTCTTTACAGTTTACTATTGCTTTGGAACTATGCACCACAGCATTTCCAATGCTGCTGCGTCATTTAACACCTCTCAAATTGTGTTGTTGCATTTGTAGTATCAAAACCTACAATAGATTAATAAATGTGAATGCAGTTTATACCCCTTAAAACCTTAGTAGTAAGTACTACCTGTTACTAGCTGTTAGAGGGTAAATAGTGAATGTTTGCTTGGTAACTTATGGTTCTCTGACCTTGTTCAACAGGATTGTGGCCTTCTCACCAGGCAGCAGTCTGAGCCCTGCCGTGGCTCTGAGCATGACAGGGGAAGAGCTCCATAATGTCTCAGGAACAGTCTCTTTAGCAATATTTAACAGTTCCAACAATCCTTCCTTACTCTGTAAAACACCATTTATATAATCATAAAACTACAGACAGAAAATATGCTATCATTACCCTGAGGCATTTGTGATCGGTTCCCAACTAAAATACAATCACATTTTACTAGGTACCTTTTCTGGGTCATCAGCATATGCAGACAGTCCAGGTTTTATAGCTTTGAATGTCTCATGGGCTAATTTAGGAGCTTCTGTTAACACACAAAGACAAACAATAGTAAAACTTCTTTTTAAAAACAAACTTTTGAAAGGTAGTGCATATATAAAAGTACATTCATAAACATACATGTGTAATATTAACTTCAGTAGTATGGCTTATATCAGTGTTTGCATAATAAACAACATAAACAAATGTTTCAGCCTCTGATAAAATCCAACCATACTCTCCAGTGTGACTTTTGACCCATGAGGCTTAGCTAGGATGTGTACATGCATGTGTGTACCTAATAGCATAGACTACTTTCTGTCCATTATAATATGACAATCATAGGTTTAACAATGAAGCCTAAAGCAGCACTTAACTGATTTAGCTCAGAATTGGGATGCGATAACTAAGCCATTAGATGATCAGTACCGCACTAGGCAGTAGATCTAATATCTGTGGATAACGTCAACACAGTCAGCATATCCATGGTTTTACTATAGTAACACTATGCTATTTGGCAGTAAGGTAACTTATTATTGGGCATGATTGGATGAGTAAGCATTATTTCTATGACAGCCACAACTGTTGAAATACACCTTGGCTACTAGTTTTCAGATACAGCAGTTTGTTTTATATAACCAGTTTGTTTGATCTAACCAGCCAATAGAACACTTTACCACTGTAACCATAATTTCGTCCAAAATACCATAGCTATATTTACTGACATTGCTATAAAATCTTTTTTTTTTTTTAATTAATTTTACCATTTACCAATGACGTATTTTGGTGTGAACTATATTTAAAATAGTACCATTTCATTATTATTTAAAAACTATTATAGTAATTTTTTTGTGTTTTTGAGCTTTTTATTATTTACATAATATTTCAATTTCGCTTTTAATTTATTTTAATTTCAGTTTTAGTCATTTTATTTTTTTATCTAACATTTACGTTTTATTTTATCTCAGCTTTGTATCAATTACCAAAAACTATTTTTACATTTTTGTTAATAATAACACTGCTTGCTAGTTTGTTGTATATACATGTATGATTCGTGCTACTCTTGTGAATGCGCATCGACTGAAATGGAAGAAAAGAAATTGTTGAATAAAGTCGTTTTTGTTTTCTTTGCACACAAAAAGTATTCTTGTAACTTCATAAAATTAAGGTTGAACCACTGATGTCACATGGACTACTTTAACAATGTCCTTACTACTTTCTGGGCCTTGAACGTGGTAGTTGTGTTGCTGTCTATTCAGGGTCAGAAAGCTCTCGGATTTCATTGAAAATATCTTAATTTGTGTTCCGAATATGGTCTTGCAGGTTTGGAACGACATGAGGGTGAGTAATTAATGACAGAAGTTTCATTTTTGGGTGAACTATCTCTTTAAGTCATTGTTCTTAAAAACCATTTGTTGTGTTGAACAGGCCAAAATGCAGTTTTATTTGCAATGTTTCTTTAAGTGGACTCAAATACCTCTTAAGTTTTAACATACCATTTGGCTCGACCTGAAATTTGAAGATGTGAATCCGGGTTCCAGTGCTTCCAGCATCAAACATGATACCATACTGGAAATTTTCACTGACCACCTGAGCTGAGGTCGACTGTTTATGAGTATCCATTCTATGCTGGGGCAGCTGGTCAGACACTGGTGGTTTGGAGTCATCATAATGGCGTTTGACGTAGGTGAGGTAGACCACCAGACAGACCACAAACATAAAGAAGAAAGCTAGCTTTGGGAACCTCATAATGGCATCCAGAGGTACATGATGTGGAGTCAATATCAAATGCAGCAGGCTTCTAAGCTCTCTCCACTACCTCCAGGGAGAAAAAAAATCATAAAAACAAATTTTAATTTTATGTAAGACAAACAAGTATGAGGTATCATCCGCCTGACTGACTTACAGTTAACAATTACAAATTACAAAGAATTACAAGACATGTTTATATACCTGTTATAACATAACATTTTATATACATAAAATAAATTATTACAAATTATACCTATATTCTGGAACATGTCAACTTCATCACACAAACTGTAAATAACTGTTTGGGATTTGTAGATAATTTCACTAACTGTAAGCAGTTCCTACTACTACCTAGCAACACATGAAAAGCAAACAGCTGTTGCATGTAATGTATGCGTTATATGAAAAATACGGTTATTTTGTCAACACATATCTTCTGACTATGTGAGTTCAATAGATATTGCTATGCCAATACATTTAAGTGAATTCTTGATTTGCCAATATTTATAGTAAATATTAAACACATTAATTTTGTATCTGTCTGTGTTGCCTCATAATTGTCGACACACTGAGAAAATACTAGAGTTGCACTAAAACACGTATGGTGAGCTTATTAATTCAAAATAATATCTTTCTACTTTATTTTTACTTCATTTAAACTCAATTTTGTCTCATTTCTTAAGAATACTGTGAGTATGGAACTCTATCTCAGTATTATGGGTTAACAGTGTAACTTATTTAATATATTTAAGACCGTTATACCTAGCTCTCTGTGGCAAGATCATAGTCCTTCGAGTGGAAGTCGTGTTTTCGCCGTCGATGAATACCCATGATGAGATTTTGACATGATATTCCCTTCAAAAGATTGACAAAACTCTTTTTGTCTCGTTTTTATTACGTCGGTAACGTCCTGTGTGGAGATGACGTGGAGCAAATACTCACGTCACGCGTTCCAATGATACGTAAGCGCGCCCTCACACACCCGGCAGTGTACTGGCAGCAATTTTATTGTGAACGATAATGCTTATGATAAGACGATACAAGTTATTCATATAATTTTTGCTACGTTTAAATATTTTCATAATTATATTTTATAATAAATACTTAAATGCGTTCGTTACCTTACTGTTTTATGTGAAGGCACGTCTAAAACTAACATTAATAATGATTTAATGATTTAGTTAGTTTCAGGTAAGAAAATATTTTGTTCACGGATACTTTTCCCCTCTTTATTGTTTCCATTTGAGCCCATTTGTTTTGGTTAAGAAAAGTAATTCACTACAATTAAATCTCAAGGAAAGTAATTGGCTCTGAATTCCAGTATACGAAAATTTTACTCACATATAATTGTTTTGCTTATCATTTGAATCAGTTGATTCATTTTATTTGTTTTTGAACGGTAAGATTTTTAATGTTTTTTAAAGAAGTCTTTTCTGCTCACTAAGCCTGCATTTATTTGATTCAAAATACAGCAAAAGCAGTAATATTGTGCTTTCTATTTGAATATATTTTAAAATGGAATTTATTTCTGTAATCGAAGCTAAATTTTAGCATCATAACTCAAGCATCATTCTAATATGCTGATTTGTGGTTCAAGAAATATTTTTTATTAGTAGTAGTAATCTTCAACTAGTCTTTAATGAAAAGATTCAAAGATCAGCATTTGTCTGAAATAAAAAGCTTTTGTAACATTATATACTATTCAAAATCTTGGAGTCAATTTATTATTATTATTATTATTTTTTGTGGGGAGAAATTTATGTAGAAACCTATACTTTTATTTAGTAAGGATGCTTCAAATTGATCAAAAGTGATGATACAGACATTTATAATGTTACAAAAGATTTCTATTTCAGATAAATGCTGTTCTTCTGAACTTTCTATTCATCAAAGAAACCTGAAAAAAAATACTCAGCTGTTTTCAACATTAATAATAATACATGTTTTTTGAGCAGCAAATCAAAATATTAGAATGATTTCTGAAGGATCATGTGACTGGAGTAATGATGCTAAAAATTCAGCTTTGAAATCACAAGAATTACAGAAAATTACATTTTAAAATATATTCGAATAGAAAACTGTTATTTTAAATAGTAAAAAAAAATTGGAAAAAATGTACTGTTTTTGCTGTATTTTGGATCAAATAAATGCAGGCTTGGTGAGCAGAAGAGACTTTTAAAAAAATCTTATACTGTTCAAAAAAATTTTACTGGTAGCATACATTTAAAATTTATTCATTTCACTGCATTAGATACAAAATATCAAACCAGTGGCATTAGTCTGAATATGTTTGTCTTAATTTTACAGTCTTTGCCGTACACTGTTCTATTTATAAAATGTTTTGTTTGAAACGACTTGTAGCAACAGGTTCTGCACGAATTCTTTACAGTTACCTTTTTGCCATTTTCAAGCCCCATTTCCACCGTTTAATGCTTCCCTCTTAACCTCCTGAGACCCAGAGAGCCAATTACACTTTCATTGTGCTGTTTTCAATATGGCACCAGCTGGTCTCTCCACCACGGCCCTATGAGTTTTGTTAAAGTTTACCAGGCTGTGGCAGCTACATGACCTGTGGCGCATCTCCATTCATTACCTTAATTAACCATCATTAGGCCTGCTATATGGGCCAATCTGTGGTTCCCTCCTACACTTTCTCATGCAACATGTGACGCCCCCATCTGAGCATGAATTTCAGCCAATGAGTGACCTATAATGAGGGGGAAGGAGATGGTTTTGATGATATTCATTTGACACTTCCCATTGAGTGTGTCTGCGAGCGCAGTGCAAGCTTGAAAGGACCATATGCTCTCATTTTACGTGCACGTATGTGTGTGAGCGCATCTATCTAGGACACAAGGTCCTACAGGGGTGAGGGGCAACAGCCCGCCTAATATAAGACCGTTCTCACTTATCAAAAATCATTGTGGGTGGACTGCTTTGAGGGGGAAGGGGACGATGGCCATCCCTCCAAACTGTTGCACTCTGACTGCCCCCCTCAAAGAGCAATGCATACATGACTTCCCCCATTATATCTTAAGCAGTCATTACAGACGTACCTCAACAGTTGCTCAGAAAGCACAACGCCTCCTCCTTGTCCCCCTCAGCCCTGAATAAGTGACCTGATCTCTGTCTTTTCACTCAGTAATAATGGGCCGAGTGGCAGTTTGCATACTGCATGGGGATTGTAAAGAATTGACAGAGAGAAAAAAGAAAGGATGATTAACTAACAGCCGTGCATGTATTGGTAATAAAAAGGTGTTTTCACAAAACTTTTGCTGTTCGTTTTCTTCATTTAGATGAAGAGACGATGTATGTTGTCCACCACAAGTCTTTCTGGGTCATTTATCTCCCAGTAACTGTATTTGTTTGAACAAGTTATCTTCAGTTTCCACTCACACTCTAAAACAAACACAGAACTTCAAGGTAACACACATTATACCAGGCTCAGAAATTAACTTTTCCATTAAGGGGCAATATGTTCCCCCCTGGAATTACTTTCCAGGGGTGTTTTTTACATTTGTAAGGGCAATTTTTAGAATCACCTCATTATTATTATACATTATTATTATTATTATTATTATTATTATTATTATTGAACATATGTTGTCTTTAATGTCAAATACTTAAATTTACCCAATTACTTTAATCAATATTTGAAACTGTTTTCAATAACAATAGACTGTTTAAATTGTATCTAAATCTATAGAAACCAGGAGATCACAGGGCTGCAATATTATGACAAAAATCATTATTGTAGATCTTTTTTTGCTTTTTATATTGTCATAATGATTGTTAATATCGATATAGAAAACAATATAAAACGTTTTTGTTTAGTTTTGGGCACGTACATTCTGGCTTTATAGACAAATATTTCAGTCTATGAAGTTAGCCAAGTCTAGCATGAGTTATGCAAAAACTCATAATCACTGAAGCTACGGAATTAATCTTTTATTTATATCATATCTGCACTGTGTTGTTTATGATGAGGGAATTCGCGAGCGTGTGTACTCATCAACAGTTTTGGCGTTTTCAGCACTGACTAATCTAAGCGCCTCTGATTGGCCGATGTATTCCTAAATTCAACAGAAACGTTTGATTGGTTATAACGCTCAACGCTGCACAAAAAAACGCAATCTGATTCAGTGTGAGCTAATCTAAATGCAATTCCGCGAATTTACACTGTTCATTCATTTTCACATTTAATTTTAATTGCACCTTTGTCTTGAATTTATAGGACATTTATGTTCACTTTGGTGGCATTTTTGCCACAAGTGTTCGTTAATTTCCAACCCTGCATTAGCCTACACTAAAATAATGCAATAAACAATGAGAACATAAAACCCTAATATACATAATAACAAAAACTATTCAGAAACAAGTATTTAAACAAAATACCACAAGATTTGAGCTATCACACGTGCAGAGAACTCTGGAAATGTTCGTTTACATTTTTCAGTGTAAATTATGAGATGACTTGTTCGTTTTCACTTCCATAAATTGTGCATTTAACGGTATTTTACTGTAAAATTACATACTATACTATTACATCTAAGTCTGTTACAGTTTCACAATATATAATGGAACTTACCATTAACCAATAAATAGGTTTTTATTGTTTTTAATGCATTTCTTTAATCTTTTACAATTAAAATTACATTTTTTTTACAGTGCATATAAGCTCTTAATAGCTTTTAGCAATTTAATGTTTAACGGTCTTTTAATCTCTCCTCCACATTTTTAACAGTGATGACTAAACCATTAGCCATGTGGTCTGCATAATTCAAAGCAAATTCATTGTATCACATTGTTAAGAGCCACTCTCCATAGTAAGACCTCTAATCCAGTCACTTGGGCTCAGATGATATAAAATTGGTGGAAATACACAGACCATCACTGATATACCCACACACACCCTGCCCTATTAACGTGCGTTGCATTTATGAAGACAAAAGCTATTAAAGGTGAAACAGTGTAAACGTAGTAAATACTGATATTTACACCACCTCTGTTCTGTTTCGTAATAGCATATATTACTTTTTTTTATGTCTAATGCACTCACAAAAATAAGAAATCTAAGATCTTTCTAGAATGAAACAAAAGTCTAATCCTGCTCGGTTAATCTGAGAATACAAGACCCCAGAGCATTCAAAATAACATTAGATCTACTTTAACGGAATTAGTTATTGTTCCTTATTATCAGAGTGTTTTTTTCAAGCAGCATCGCAGGAAATTCCCTGAAAATCCTATTGAACACACATTTTAATTTCATTTTTGTAGCTTAATCGTGTAGAAGGCAGCGTAAATAATCCAATGAGATTAGGTCATGTATTATTTTTTTTTTTTTGTCTTTTCAAATACTTTCATTTTGGGCTCTTAAGAAACCATCTAACACTGCTCTCTGTGTAACATAATCAGCAGAGACGACTGACATATAAGTAATTACAACCAAACTGTACCACCACATCAGAAACAGGCTTCCTAGTATAGTCACATTTAATCATACTGTGTGTATGTCTTGCTTCAACTACATATATACAATAACTGGAGGATAAATTGAAGAAATTAGACATTTCTCGCTGTCCAGATGTTCTTGTAATCAAACTGAAGATTTAAGAGATGCAATAGGAGTCATCGATTAACAATTATTCTAATACACTTACTGTGAATAAAATCCTGCTGTAAATCCTTCCTAATAATCCTCCTTGTACAGCATCACATGTATTATATGTATGCGAAAGTGTTTACGTAAAGAGACCGGCGGGAAATCACATGGTATAGCCTGTTTTTCAGTATTTTCTGATTAAGTCAAAGCATTATAGATGTATTTAAAAAAGCTGATTTTTAACTAAAACCCTTTCTGAAAGCATTTCAAAGGTTTACTTACATGAAAAGGCTGATGTAACATTATATGAGATCATTCAAGATCCTTTAATAATTAATTATGAACTAAGAGGCAAATAAGACATGCACCATTAAAACAAAAAATCATCTTTATTGCATCATAATATCTTACAGAAAAATAAGGTGAAGTAGTTAATTATATATATATATATATATATATATATATATATATATATATGTAACTTTTATATCTTTTAAAAGGTTCATTAAGATGCATGAACTTCTGAAAGTGTTCCTGAAAGTTGCATGTTGGTAAAATTTCAAATACCTTCCAATCAAATTATTTTGAAGTGTTCCATGATATGGTTTTTCAAAAAAAAAAAAAAAAAAAAAAAAAAATCCATTTGTCCTTAGTGAAGGTAACAGCTCTGAGATTTCCCATGATGCTCTGCTGCACGTTAAAACCTCATCCAGACTCTCATTTGTTATGGATGGCATTAGCCTGTTCAAATCCAATTCTCATCCACCAACATACTACCTTTTATAGATGGAATATAAAAGGATAAAGGAGCTAATGCCTTTTTGATTCATTATATAATGTTTTTCTGAGAGCAGACAAGGGAAATTATAATAATAATAATGGAATAATTTAAATAAATTTACTTTAGTTAATGTGCTCTGCGTGGGCTGGCTAATCTGAAGGAAATGTTCTGTAAATCACAAAAAACAGGGAGAATCCCAACTAAAAGCAAATCCTCTTTGACTCTCTCACCACCAATCACTTTAGTTCATTTGGACAAGACTACAGCAAAAATAAACAAGCAAAATAAAATAATGCACATTATCTGTCCCACTACCACACTGCACGGAAAGCCTGAAACACAGAGATGTGTGTGAAGTTTAGCATGTGATAACACTGAGGAAGCCCACATGAAGAAGAATGTCAACTCTGACCTTTGACATCTCGGCAGTCAAAACTGCAGCTCATACCAGTTACTAGAATCAAACAATAACAGTTACTTATTTGCAGTTGACCCTTTGCAAACACCCCCCTAGTTACTGTTGCTACGTCCAAAAGCCATGGCACTCTCATGCCACACATCATGTTCTCACGAAAAATACATCGAGAAGCAAAGAGGACAGTAGCTGTGTTTCCATTATCCTTCAAAATGCGCAAATTTAAATTGCGAATTAAAAATAATTTTTACGCTCGCATAAGGTGGTTTTTCAGGCAATTCGAAATAGGAAAATTTCGCAAAACTGCTATGGAAACAGATTTTTCGCTTTTACAGGTCACATGGCATATGTAAACAGTCATATAATCATTCGTTAATGTACTATAAACTCCAAGAAACACTTCATACGTAGCCACTCTCAAGTATAAGGGGCTTTTCCTGATATTAATTGCTAATGATATTGCTTTAGACTACGTACGCTGCATGCATCTGCGGTGCGTAACGGCTCCGACACGGTCACCGGAGCTGATGTTATGTTTATACCACCAGCGTCGCACACGTTTCTGAAGTGGCTCTCCGCGCTGCTTCTGTAAAGATATACACGCATACACCTCTTTCGATTAAATAAAGCCAAAATCTGTCCAAATCCCACCAAAATCCGTTGCCATGACTTATCGCAAGAGGAACAAATTACGTTTTAGTCGCATAACATCAGTAATGGAAATGTTGTCATTTCGCAGGTTACCCTTGGTATGAAACAAAGTCTCCACTATAAAATTTTGTCACTTTTAAGAAATTCAGACAAAAAGTCTATGTTCACTCTGACAGTTTTTTGGGACTGACAACTGCATTTATTTACAGGTGTGAGTCTCGAAATATCCTGTTCACACAGCAGCTAACAGTAGCATCTCAAATATGTCTGTATGAACGTGCAAAACGGGAGTCAAGCCCGTATTCAGCATTTTCCCATGGAATTGGGCTACTTTAAAATGTGATTGGGCTAGTTTGGGGCTAATTTTGAGTAGCAATTGGGCGGGTTTTTCAACCCTGCCTGCATTCCTTACCAGTAATCATAGCGAGAGTGACCAAAGTAATATCAAAGATGGCGACGTCCATAAAACAGAAAGTCTTATCACTTTCTTACGCGACAAGAGTCCAATCGAGCCGCGAGTTCATTCATCAGACCTTCATTAACTGACATAACAGCTTTTATATTTGGGTGAAGAGCAGAGTGTTTGAGTCACGCTCAGAACACAAAACTGATGGGAGCGGCTCCGGTGGAGACTGGATGTAAAACTTTTAGATGACACCAGTGTTGCCAAGTCCATGGTTTTCCCAAGGAATTGGGCTACTTTAACACTGTTGCCGTGGGTTGTTTTTCATGTCCGCGGCTTGAAGCGACCCCAATAACAGAATATTTAGCCTCTGGAATGCTAATTTTACTAGGGGAACCCTGCCAAAAAACATGTATTTTACCCCCTGGAACATGATTTTTAATGGGGGACCCTTCTCAAAATGCGATTGGGCTGCTTTTGGGCTAGTTTTAAGTAGCAATTGGGCGGGTTTTGTTGTAAAAACCTGGCAACCCTGGATGACACAGCTCATTTTTCTGTCACTGTAAGTTACCGAATCCACACATGAAAGCATGCAACACAGGACAGACACGCGTTTGTGTGGTAGAGCGGCTCTCTCACACTGAATGACGTGACAGACTATGTTTTTTTTATTGCAATAAAGAACAACAAGGAGTACAGTATGTACAAAACAAACAGTACCTACAAAAGATGCAACTTTCTTTCAATAATAAACAAATGATAGATTAAAGGTTAAAGGGGTCATCGGATGCCCATTTTCCACAAGTTGATATGGTTCTTTAGGGTCGTAATGAAAAGTCTAAAATATACTTTGGTTAAAAATTCTCAATGGTAGTGTAAAACAACACCCTTTTTACCTTGCCAAAATCAGCTCTGCAAAAATCATCTCATTCTGGTCGAGGCTGCTTTAAATGCAAATGAGCTCTGCTCGCCCCGCCCCTCTCTTCTCTCTGTGGAGTGACGAGTCTGTTTGCTTTAGCCGCGTTTAGCTACTAAACCTGCTACCTAGCACATTATTAGGGAAGACGATCGCAAAGATTCATAAAAAAAACCCTTATACTCACTTCTGCTGTAAGTGAAGCTGGATCACGAATGATTCGCGCGAACATCAAACGGATATATGTAGATCGGGAGGCGTATTCCTTTCACAAACAAATGCAATCCACTGCATCTTCAGCGGCTCAGATGTCGGGAGTAAATGACGACCACTATGTTCATTATTACATCCAGCAACACAACACCTCAATTGCTTGATCTGAGATATTCTTGTCTAACTTACATCCCTGCTCCGGCATTGAAACAAAGAGGGCGGACTGTCACAACTGATCTAAGGTAAGACGCTCATGTCAATCAACTATCGTGGGAGTGGCCTCTGTCAGTGTGACGCCACAACGACAGGCATCTGAGAACGGGTCGATTTGAAAAAGGGGATATTATTTTTACAGATTAATTAAAAACCACTGCATGGATTTTAATCATTTTAGCACAGCTTAGCATAAATCATTGAATCCAATTAGACCATTAGCATCTCACTATAAAATGACTAAAGAGTTTCAATATTTTTGCTATTTAAAACTTGACTCTTCTGTAGTTGCATCGTGTACTAAGACTGGCGGAAAATGACAAGTTGTGATTTTCTAGGCTGATATGGCTAGGAACTATTCTCTCATTCCGGCGTAATAATCAAGGAATTTTGCAATGGGTGCAGCAGGCGCAATGATATTACGCAGCGCCTGAAAGTGACCGGCACTAAGTTTGTGTAGATGCAGAGTTGCAGCCGGCAGAGTTGACGGCTGCGTAATATCATTGTGCCTGCTGCACTCATGGTACGGCAGCAAAGTTCCTTGATTATTACGCCGAAATGAGAGTATAGTTCCTAGCCATATCGGCCTATAAAATCACAACTTTTCATTTTCCGCCAGTCTTAGTATGCAACTACAGAAGAGTCAAGTTTTAAATAGGAAAAATATCGAAACTCTTTAGTCATTTTATAGTGAGATGCTTATGGTCTAATCGGGTTCAATGATTTATGCTAAGCTATGCTAAAAGCGCTACCGCCAGACCTGGTGATCGGCTGAATGGATTCAGAAACGGTAAAACACATTTGTATAACTCTAGGGGAGTTGGAAAATGAACCTATTTTCAAAAAAAGTGGAGTGTTCCTTTAAACTATTCTGTAATTAAAAACTATAACTGTGTGCTAATATCAGCATGTATAATACACATAGGCACTTTATAATTATAATCATTTTTGCCAATTAGAATATATTGCACAAAAATATGAAGAAAAAATATCATGCTAGAAAAAATATCTGCTAAAATATCATGGTCTTATCCATTTCCATACTTTGTATGGCAGTGCATGTTTAGTGCATAACACTTATTTCAGGGACAATCTGGTATTTATAAAACAGATCTAATGTCCATTTAAACATCTCTACCAATGTCATGCTTTACAACAAGAAAGAAAACAATTATTTCAATATTAGCAATAGGTTCAATGGAAGTAGCAACAGATTCAATGGTCTGTCCACTTTGACATCTCTTTCAATACCAATTCTGTGCTTTACAACAAGAAAAAAAACAAAACAAAAAAAACAATGCTTTGGTATTAGCAATAAAAAATTATGAGGATTAGCTGTTCTTTGTTCTAAAATGAAAGGACAGTGATAAAGGGGATGATTACTGTCACTGTGTAAAATCCCCTTCGCATGCACCAGGAAGCCAGCCGGGGGAGCAAAGATCAGCGCTAAAGCAGCAATCATGAACTCAACTGTAATCAGAAGTATAACAAAAACATATTTCTGCTTTATCATTGTAGGCCTTAAATAAAGTGTCCTTAACATAAGCCTGTCACTGCATGTGTTACAGTGTTTTTTCTATTAATAGAGCAACAGGGAAGGAGCTTTTACTGGAAAAGCTGTTTCAATCAGATTTGAGAGAAATTGCATTCAGAGCTTGTTAAAGACACTGTACAGTTCAGCTGACTGGAGGCAATTTTTGCTCTTTTACCCATTTTCCAAAGATCTATTAAAATACATTTAACTGCCATTGAAAGTTAGTAAATTATTAGATTGTGCAGCTCAAGTAGTACTCAAGCCTTAAATCTTACAGCCCTCTTTCAAAGTCTTCATTCTTTTGTTCAGCTCTCTTTGCCAACCTGTTGTTATTAACCCTGATTGAGCTTTCAACAGGAACCGTTTAATATCCGGATAACCTGGTCATTTCATTGTTTTGTTCTAACAGGGCATTATTACAGTAATGAGAGCGAAATCAAATCACTTAATGCGTTATGTAGTAGGACAGGCTCTCAGCAAGCCAGCCAAATCACTCTTCACATTTGCTTTTAATTTAAGCAATCCAGTAGAAGACTCATTAGTGGGTGAGAAGATTAACTCATAGGGATGTCTGCCTCCTGATGTCTTTCCTGTGACAGTTTAATCCGTGTTAACTTGGATTTCTGGCCTGCAATGAGATAAGCCATAAAATTAAGTGATATTCCATCAATAAGATACTCTTTATCATCATCATTAAATGATATTTAAATACTGCTGACATTTCGATGACATTTCTAATGAATGCTGTGAAAAATGTGCTGAAGCACATGCCTTTCGTCTATCGTATGATAATGTTCAACTGTGCAAAAATATGAAGAATCATTTCCATAATCAGTTTAGAATATAGAATGCAGCATTCTTCTGAACAAAAAATTCTCTTCTGCACACCAAGCCTGCATTTATTTGATCCAAAATACAGCAAAAGCAGTAATATTATGAAATATTTTTACTATTTAAAATAACTCCATTCTATAAGAATATATTTTAAAATGTAATTTTTTCCTGTAATCAAATCTAAATTTTCAGCATCAAAACTTCAGTCTTCAGTGTCACATGATATTTCAGAAATCATTCTAATATGTAGATTTGCTGTTCAAGAAACATTTATTATTATTATTTATTATTAATATTTAAAACGGTTGAGTACATTTTTTTCAGGATTCTTTGATGAATAGAAAGAAATTTATCTGAAATCAAAAGCTTTTGTAACATTATACACTATACTATCCAAAAGCTTGGAGTCAGTATTTTATTTTATTTTATTTTATTGTGGGGACAAATTATAGAAATTAATTCTTTTATTTAGCAATAAGGATGCTTTAAATTGATCAAAAGTGATGATAAAGACATAATATATATAATATTATAATGTTACAAAATATTTCTATTTTAGATAAATGCTGTTCTTCTGAATTTTCTATTATTATATTATTTTAAATAGTAAAAAAAATATCAAAATGTTACTGTCTTTGCTGTACTATGGATCAAATAAATGCAGGCTTGGTGAGCAGAAGACACTTCTTTCAAAAACATTAAAAATCTTACATTTCAAAAACTTTAGATTACTGTAGATTACTGGTGTGTCCTTGTTTTTTAAATTGTATTTTAAGTTTGCTCACACACATACAGCGGCCTCAAAACTGTCATATTTATAATGCATGAATGTTATTCCATTAGGTAACAAAAAAAAACAGCATTTATTTTAAATAGATTTTTCTTTTAGCAATGTTAAAATTTTTACTTTCACTTGTGATCAATTTAATGCACCCTTGCTAAAAATAAAATAAAATGAATCAAAATAAATTAAAGTTTCGAAACTTCAATTAAGTTTCGAAAACACCGCTATATGATGATGCTGTGTGATTGCCGATTTCCCCTGCTTTGAAGCCACATCGTCCAACAGAATGTCCTTTAAAAAAAAAAAAAAAAAAAAAAAAAAACTAAATTGCCTGATCACCATCTCTCTACCCTGGCAGCTGCAGAGGACGCCGGCTGCCTGTCATCGAGCATATGTGCAAAATTAGCCACAGAGTGCCTGTCTTACCCCGGGGAGGGAGACAGTCTGGTCTCTAACGCTGCATGCCCCACTGCATCCTCATGCCAACCCTGCCGACCGCACTACAGACATGCAGTCTGCACCAGTGCCACAACTAGTGCTGCCTCACTGGAAACATCAAGAGGAACCAGATTTATTATCCACACATTCTTTTATTCTGGTTAATGTGAGTTGTAACAAAGACGGAATTTGGTTGTAAATGCTGGCGGAACTTCATTGATGTGTCTGTATTCATAACATTCTAGTAACATACAAACCATAAACACGTACACACCATAAATAAACAACAGCGAGTTGATGATGAAGTACATCGAAATGGTATGTTTGTGTTAAATGAAATACGTTGCAATTTTTAAGAGGCATAATTCGCCACAGAACCACATTCTCTTCGATTAACTCCAAGAATTGTGATTAAATATTTTAATCAACTAACAGCGTATTTAACATTTGTTATCCATGTAAACAATTATATATATATATATATATATATATATATATATATATATATATATACACACACACACACATATATATATATATACACAAATCAAATTTACCCTTATGACTGGTTTTGTGGTCCAGGGTCACACACACACACACACACACACACACGCACACACACACACACGCACACACACACACACATATATATATATATATATGTATATATATATCCTTTTTTTGCACAGTTCATTTGACCTTAATTTTGTCGTCATTTTACCATAGTTTATATGTGGCCACACAAGTTTAACTCTTTTATTATACAAATTAGTAAATGAATGAATGAATGAATGTAGTTTGAAATGTGAGGTAAAAGAAGTGTCTTAAGTTTCACTTAAATTTGCATTCGTTTACCACATGCTGAACTTCTGATCTCTAAATGAGAGGACGGGATAATTCATTTGTCATCCATTGTGAATCAGTGTTTGCATTTTTTTAAAACCGATTTTCTTCTTATTTTCCTTTTCCTCCTTTTTTTCAATCTGTTCTTAGCCTCATTTGGCCTAATCCTGCCACCGCAGAGGGTGGGGTGGCCGCGGCGGGTGAGTGGATGGTGGTTGGTGGTAAAGCAGGGTGAGAGAGACTCAGAGATGGGGACAGGCGCTCTCCAGTGCTTATGCTGGATTATGGGTAATGGCACTTAGCTCAGAAAATGAGCTGAATGTATAGTACATGCCCTCATATGTACGGGTTGTGGTTGGTTCAAATGCAAGAATTCACTTGCAACTCACCTATTTATAATTTTCTCTGTGTGCTTTATATACAATGGTCAGATGTTGTTTCTCTCCAGTGATAATTTCCATCATATATTTGTTCTTAAAAGCCACCTTAAGTGAATTTTGAGGTTCTAGAACCTCATTCCAAAGGCGAAAGTAGCTATCTTGTCATTCTTGAAGAAAGGATGCATTTATATCCTTTTTTATATAGTCTTTAGGCTTTACAGTATAAGGATGAGGCGGATGGGATGGCCTTGGGGAAAGGGAAGCCTGTGCACTCATGGAGCTCCACTTCTGCGTCCCTGTGACAGATTGGAGCCAGATTGGGAGACGTTCCGACAAGGGCTAGGAACTTACAAGGCTGTCCCACTCCTCAAGGTTAGTTATTGAATGTTAGCACATGACATCTGCCACTCAGCACCAAACGCCACAGGCCTTAGGGCACTTCATCAAGCGCCATGTTTCCTTAATTAATGGAGTTAATATTAATTTTTTAATTCCTTAAGATTTCTTGATCTTGCAACCCTTAGATTATTTTGTATTATTATTTATAAAATATATTCTACATTTATATAAATACAAATGTGGAAATATATTTCTTAACCCATCCACATAAGAATTTAATACTTACATTGTAACCTAAAGGTTAAAGACAGATTACTTTCTGCCATTAACCTGGTGGATGTTGAACTATATTCATGTCATCATCATTGTGAGAAAAGATACTTGCAGATATAAGTTGGTAATCCATGTGCAAGATTGCTCTTTCCTTTCCCCTCCACCCAGATATGAACCATATGCCTCATAACATATGTGATTATTTTTAAGATGGACATAAAAAATGACAATAGTCGCTCCACTCTTTTAATAATCCCTTCGTCTGATTTAATATCGCAACTATTATTCAAATCAAAGGGAGATTTTGTTTTCATTGTTCTTTTATAATACTCTTACGATTTCTCCCTATCACTTTCAGAAAAGTCCTCTGCCAGTTAAAGCTAAACCCCTCCTCTCCTTCCATTGAGGACAGGGGGTGTGTTGGGTCGAATTAAGTTCAGCAAATTTCTAATATGGCGAAAGTGTACACGTGTTATTTCAATCTACATCTGTTTCTACATCTTTAGTTCATCTGATCTTGTATTGCAAAATTTGAAACCATACAGAAAGTTTGTTTGCTTCCAGTTTGTGCCTCTAAAATATGAGGACACCGTGACCCATGAGAAGCGAACAGGATTATTTCATTTGAAAAATGCATCTGGCACCACTAAGGTCATGGGTTTGATTTCCACGGAACATAAATTTGTAAAATATATGTAACTTTGTATAAATACACTGTTCAAAGGTTTGAGTACCATTATGTTTTAAAAGTTTTTAAACAAAGAAATTTATACGATCCAAAAATATAGTACAACAAAAATATTGTGAAATAGTATTTCAATGAAAAATTTTAATTTTCTATTTTAATATATTTTAAAACACAATTTATTCCTGCGATGCAAAGCTGAATTTTCAGCATCATTACTCCGGTCTTCAGTGTCACATGATCCTTCTGAAATCATTCTAACATGCTGATTTGATGCTTAATATTTCTGTGGAAAGTGTGATACATATTTTTTTTTTCAGGATTCTCTGATGAATAGAAAGTTCGAAAAAAGAGCATTTACTTGAAATAAAAATATTTTGTAACATTATTAATGTCCTTCTTGACACATTTGAACAATATAATCTGTCCTTGCTGAATAAAAGATTGAAAAAAAATTCTGACCCCAAACTTTTGAACAATAGTGTATGAATGAAAGATATGTCATCACTTACAAATGTGAAAACAAAAACATAATTCTCTTATGTGACACAAGAGAGCACTGAAATCATTTTCCTGATTATATAGTTTAGTGGTCATTGTATGAAAATATGCAGAATTCCACAACTGAGCAATCAGAATCAAGCATTCCAGCACACTGTAAAAAAAAAAAATTATAGTAAATCAATGTAATACTGTTGATAAGACAAAATAGTTTTTTATTGTCTCATTAAGGTAAAGAGTGCATTGGCTCTCTTTCTTTATGGTACGTCACAGTGACGGTTGGTTGTCTGGACAGTACAATGTGTCACTGATCATGGCCCCATCTTTTAATTGACCTGATTCCTTCTAATTAGCACACTTTAAGGAAGTGGAGAGAAGAAAAGAGAAAGAAAGAGAGAGCGAGACGGGAGTGAGGGGGAAAGGGAAGGAGTGGGAGAAAGAGAAAAAGAGTGGCCACTGTCTAATTGGTTAAGTGAGTCAGACAGGCCTGTGATGACGTGTGAATAGTGTCTTTGTTAGCTAAACTAACTGAACAGGACACAAAAAGGTCATTAGTGGACTGGTTTACTCATTACACAAACCCAGAACTCAACTGGTGGTTAGGGGCATCCTAATTCCTACTGTTAACCTTTTTTTTTCCCTTCTTCCGTCTGACCTTCTTGCTTTTTCTCCCCCAACAGTTTTTGTTTAGTCTGAAATCATGAAATCAAGTGTCTAGTAACTAGTAACCAGTGTTTGAGTGTAACTAGTTACTGGCAGTAATATAACTACTAAACTACTTTCATTTTTAACTTTTCCAATAACACTAATAGCTACTTTTTACAAATAGCTGAGTTTTATTGCATGTGTACACTAAAAAAAAACAATTTGTTGAGTCAACTTAGAATAATTTGTTACCCAGCTGCCTTAAAATGTTAAGTTCAGTCAACTTGAAATGTTAGGTTGTACTAAGTGACAACTATTTGAGTTCATTCAACTTCATTCAACAAGCCCAGCTTTTAAGTTGAACAAACCAAATTGTTTGTTTAGTCAACTCAAATATCTAAGTTTTCGCTTATTACAACTTAACATTTCAAGTAGACTAAACTTATTTGAGTTGACTGAACTTACAATTTTAAGGCTGCAGGGTAACAAATTATTTTAAGTTGACTCAACAAATTGTGCTTTTTTGTTTTTTACAGTGTAGGTTTTCAGTCAATCATCCAATAGGTATATGCGTACACTATCAAAAATTTGGGGATTAATTTTTAATGAAATTAATACTTTTATAAGCAAGGATGCATTAAATTGATCAAAAGTGACAATAAAGACATTTATAATGTAAGTAAATAAAAGATTTCTATTTCAAATAAATGCTGTTCTTTTGGACTTTGTAATCATCAGGAAAAACTCAGTTTCCTCAAAAAATATTGACATTGATTATCAGAATTGTTTCTTGAGCACCAAATCAGCAAGTTTTCTGAAGAATCATGTGACACTGAAGACTGGAGTAATGAAAAATTACATTTTAAATACATCAAAATAGAAAACCGTTACTCTAAACTGTCAAAATAGTTCAAGATAGCTCTGTTTTTATTGTATTTTTATTGAATAAATGCATGCTTGCTGAGCATAAGAGCTTTTAAAAATCTTTCTGACCCCAGATATTTGAACGATAGTGTAACCTCAGTGTTGTGTCTTTTTTGTTAGTAGCTTGCAGCTAATAACTTTACGAAAAGGTGGTTTAATAGTTATTAAACACTTTTCAATTGTGACCCTGGACCACTAAACCAGTCATAAAGGTCAGTTTTTTGAAACTGAGATTTATACATCATCTGAAAGCTGAATAAATAAGATATGTTAGAACAGGACAATATTTGGCTGAGATACAACTATTTGAAAATCTGGAATCTGAGGGTGCAAAAAAATCTAAATATTGAGAAAATCGCCTTTAAAGTTGTCCATTAACCTGAAGTTGTAAAAATTAAGTTTTAATATATTTACAGTAGGAAATTTACAGAATATCTTCTTGGAACATGATCTTTACTTAATAACCTAATGATTTTTGGCATAAAAGAAAAATCAATAATTTTGACCCATACATTGTATTTTTGGCTATTGCTACTTAAGACCAATCCCAATACGAGCAATAAAATACAAACATGGCATCAAAACCACTATTTTTAGCCCTTATTTGGTTAATATTAATATTTGCATAAAGAAACTTTCCATTATTGATTTATATCTGGGTCACAAAGCCTTGCTAATCATGTGTGACTCAAGATGACCCAAGCTGTGCAGCTTTAGCGAAAGTGTTGAAGACGGGACAATTAAGCAATGAACCAGAGGATTAAGACTCAATCACAACTATTCCTTGATTAACCTGTGAGTCTGACTATGTTGCAGTATAAAAAAAAAGAAATTAGAAAGTATATATTTGTTATATATTGATAATAATATATATTTAAAAGTATATATTTTATTATTATTACTTATTTTATTTTTTTTTTTTCATCCATAGAATGAACCAGTCCAGTCCAGTGAACCAGTGTCTTTTTGGACCCAAGTATTCTTTAAAATATCTTCTTTTGTGTTCAACAGTCATGAGGATGACATGAGGGTGAGTAAACAATGACTGAATTATCTTGAATTAACTTTTAAAACTAGCATCTTGCCAGCATCTAGCTTTGTACGAATGGCACGTGGCTTATTTGCATATAAACGCATACATAATTACAAAGGAAGGCTAATAGACATTTAACGATATTTATAAAATGCCTCTGACCACATGCATCCCCTAGTAATCTTTAATCCTAAACTGTTACTCATAACGGCGAGTACACTTACATTGTTTACGCTTTTGACAGATTTGTAACGTGTCTTGTGCGCTGCGTGGCGTGGCCTCACTTCAGACGTGAGATTACCACAAGACTATAAAGCTCTAAGAAGACCAAAAAAACCCCAGACTTACAGACATCAGAGATCATTAGTGGTCTTGACTAATTTACAAAACTTTAATCCCACCACGACCCATTGTTTACATCACTGAATTAGGTTAATCTACAAGGAGGGTTATTTGCATAAATGTGCATTTTTGAATAATTAGTGGGCCAGAGGCGGTGAATGGGGTGTGATGGAGGGGGTGACGCGTGGCCAGACTATTGTTGCCCCCTTATCTAGCATAAACAATGGACCAGCTAAACAATTAAAAACAAACTCGGGTCTGGTGTTTATAGGGCATTGTTGAAGATGACCCAGGACATAATCACTGTCTGGATACAGAATTATAACAATTACTGCTATCATTTACAATGTGCCACGCAAACACACAAGATTCAAATTATGAAACAGTTCCTTTCCCATCTGCCAAATTGCCTTGTCTTTAAACAATTAAAGCTTTTGTTACTTCTGCTGAAGGATATATTAATACATTTTATTCTTGTATGTGAAATGATACACTTAAAAGGAACCAATATGACTTTTTTCTGTTGTGGAACATAAAAGAAGATATTTTGAAGATTGTTGGTAACCATACAGTTTCGGTTCCCACTGACACCGACGGGAACCAAAATTTTGGTTATCAGCATTTTTCAAAATATCTTTTTGCTCAACAGAAAAAAAGAAAGTCATATGGGTTTGGAACAACATGAAGATGAGTAAATGATGACAGATTTTTTTTGGGGGGTGAGCGATCTCCTTTTGTTTAGTTTACTCACCCTTGTGTTGTTCCAAAGCTGTATACACTACCAGTCAAAAGTTTTTGAACAGTAAGATTTTTAATATTTTTTAAAGAATTCTCTTCTGCTCACCAAGCCTGCATTTATTTGATCCAAAATACAGCAAAAGAAGTAATATTGTGAAATATTTTACTATTTAAACTGCTTTCTATTTGAAAATATTTTAAAATATAATTTATTCCTGTGATCAAAGCTAAATTTTCAGCATCATTACTCCAGTCTTCAGTGTCACAAGATCCTTCAAAAATCATCTTAATATGCTGATTTGCTGTTCAAGAAACATTTATTAGTAGTAGTAGTAGTATTTAAAATGTTTTATATATATATATATATATATATATATATAGATAGATAGATATTAATACTTTTATTCACCAAGGATGATTTAAATTGATGAAAAGTGATGAAAAAAAAAAATCCTATTTCAGATAAATGCTGTTCTTCTGAACTTTCTATTTATCAGAGAAACCTGAAAAAAATCTACACAGCTGTTGAACAACAATAATAATAATAATAAATGTTTTTTGAGCAGCAAATCAGAATATTAGAATGATTTCTGAAGGATCATGTAACTGGAGTAATGATGCTAAAAATTCAGCTTTGAAATCATAGGAATAAATTGCATTATATTCACATAGAAACAGTTATTTTAAATTGTATAAATATTTTAAAATTTTGCTGTTTTTGGTGTATTTGGATCTGTATTTTGGATTTGGATGAATGTAGGCTTGGTGAAAAACATTAAAAATCTTACTGTTTAAAAACCTTTGACTGGTAGTGTACATATCTTTTTTTTGTTGAAGACAAACTAAAAAGACACTCAAAAGTATTTGACCCTATTGGTAACTATAATAACTAGTTGCTTGTTGGCATGCATATTAGCTGTTTATTAGTACTTTTATTAGTAAGGAAAAGTAGTGCCTCATTCTGCATATTTTAGATCCCTTAATACAACTCTATGCCTAAACTTAACAACTACCTCTCTAACTACTAATAAGCAGCAAGTTAGGAGTTTATTGAGACAATAGTTGTACTTATTGTAAGAATTTGTCGCCAAACTGAAGTGTGACCAAACTATTAATGAAAACCTTAAAATCTGCAACATTTTCTGAAATTAGTCACATTGGACTCACATTCTAGTGCTACCCAGCATGGCTGGATGAAAATCCATTTTAAAGCAGCAGTTTAGCTTAATTTGGAGTGTCTTCCCAAGGGGCAAATTCACATAACATAAGTGATTCATAGCTTTAACTGACTGGCCAATTTCTCTTTGCTTTTGAGTGTAACTGATCAGATGACCTCTGATATCCCTTCTGTGTCTATGTGTGAATATGTGTGTGTGTGCAGAAGGTTTTTAATTAACCCGGCTCCCTTAGTCCCAGGTGGGCTCTTCCGCGCTTTTGTACTTATTCCCCAGAGAAGGAGAAAACCGCGTCCTAACGCCTCACACGCTCTCTGCAGCACACGTCCTCGCACAATGCATCTATTTGAGCATGTGACTGGGTCTGCATTAGTTATTTAACTTTATTGCTCTCAGTGGTTGGTAACAGATTCTAAAGATGTTTGTCAGCAGCAAGAAACACATTTAATACTGATTAACATCTGTCAAACACTGATTCAAGTTTAAAGATATTCAAAAAGAAAGAAAGAAAGTCATACAGGTTTGGAACAACATGAGGGTGAGAATAAGGACCTTTCAGTGAATAGTTTTTAAAAGAATCATTTTAAAGATCATTTTAAAAATCTAAAGAACCTTTTCGACTATAAAGAAACTTTTCTGCATTTGAAAGATTCCATGGATGTTCAAGGTTCTTTATGGAACCATCAATGCCAGTGAAGAACCTTTATTTTTAGGAGGGTTACACTGGATTTTTTTCACCAAGAAAACTATTACTGGAAAGATCCAATGAAAATAGACATCAGGCGCAGACAAGCCATTATTAGAGTGAATTTAAGGATAGTGAAGCAACAAAAGGCAAACCAATTTTGAAAACAGACAAAATGAATTACTAAATCTCATAGATTTGTGCATCAACAGATAAGCTGCCAGCAGAGCTAAGAATACAAAAACCTAATCTCAACGTAAATTATTTACCACTCGAGGATGAATACTTCTCTGGTGTGATTACAATTCACAGCATTAATGTGGCATACGTTCCAGAAAAATGTTCAGCAGCTTACAAAATATTACCCCATCAAAATGCAAATCGTTGCTCTTAGTAAGTTTGAAATTTTGTGCACGGATGCTGTTAAGCCTGTTCTCCTCTAATACAGCAAAATGATTATCTGGCTGGTCTCCCTTTGCATGTTTGAAAGCAGCCGAATGGACATCTGCATCGGTTTTTCATTATTATTATTATTACATAAAAGATTATATAGGGTTGGGATGAGGGCATTTCATTTTGCTTACAATTAATATACGCTTTATTTTGTCCTGGTTTGGGACAAATAGGATGCTGGGTTACAGCTTGTTTGCTGTTTTGGAATGAAGCTTGACCTTGACGGTGCAGCTTTCTTCTGACTGAATTTCTTAGACTACTAAGTGATCCTAGCGGCGCATTTGTGGAACATTTAACAAGTTGTCCGTAGGGATCATCCAGTGTTGTTGAAAAGCAATGAGTGGGCAGTTGTTGTGTCGATTGGTCAGACTGAGTTTAAGCAGTGGTGTGTCATGTTCTTGATGATTACAAATCAGCTGGGATCTTAATAGATTGGGTGAAACATCTGGAGATCTAAGTGCCCAGATGTTTGCACAACAAACGCATAAGTCCTCCGACCCTTTGAGCACACACACACACAGCTACCCAAGAATCTGGGATTTGGATTTAGATTTGAACATCTGCCCAATGTTGTAAAGTGACAAAAAGCATCCTTGACATTATTAGGTTTTTGAGAAATCTTGTTTCTTTAAAGCCATTCAAGGAAATATTTAAGGTCCTGTGGTCCTTATTTGACATTAAAAAAAAATGTACTCAGAAATTGCTAGTTAACTGTACAAATGATTAAGAAACTGCAAATAATGCATTAAATTAAATGTGAAATTTGAAACGGAGTGTGTATTTACATGCAAATGGCCTGCCTTGTTGGCAGAGGCTATTGACACTAATGCCATCCACCACCGTTTGATTGGGCTCCTCAACACTACAAAAGATGAAAACTAAACAGCTGCCCCAGTAGCGTAAATAACAAGGCAGTCATTTATGAGGTTGTCTTTTTTTGACGCGATCGACCCGGGTTCGAATCCGCCTTTTGCCGAACTTTTTTTCTCCCTTTTCAAATCTTATATCACATCAGAAAGGCATTTATTTTCAATAAAAATGAAGGAAATAATCGAAAAGCTGAAAAGAAGGTATTGGTTAAGATTAGGATAGGTGTAGGAAGGGCTTTACTGTCCCAATAAGATGCCATCAATTTAACAATTTGAATTAAAATGATCATTTTCATCCAATACGTTATTATTGCATACTGATTTATAATGTACTACAATACTGAGGTGCAGATAACTGCCACTATTTGGATAAGTAGTATAATAGCAGAAAATCCTGCTATTTTAACATAGTGTAAATAGAATCTGTTGCTATTTGCATTTAGTGTAAATAGCATCTATCATCATTTATCGTTATTTAGTGCAAATAACCACTGCCAAACGCCCTTGGAAAAAGACATTTTTTTTGCACTGCATTTAAAACATTTGTCCTTGAAGGGGGAAAAAAAAATCCTTTTTACCTCGTTTAACTTATAAAATCTAATTTCCTCCCATCATATTAAATGTAAAATCTGTATGAAATCCTATTGCTTAATAGCCATTCTGCTGGCAGCTAGTTTCTTTTAGGTGGGTGGGTGGTGGTTGCGCGCTGCTGCTATTCCCAGTGGCGGGATCCTGCTCAGAATTAGGGCACGTGTCATGTCTATTAGTCAAACAAGCTCCATGTGCCGGGCGCCACGGCCAGAGAAAATTAGAGCAAAGAGCGATTTTTTGATGTTACGCTCTTTAAGAGATTAATAATCTTGGCGGTGGAGAATCGGCTGGAAATCTTCTCTGGAAAATAATGAGCGGAGAAACATTTACTGATTAGTTTAATCCAGGATTATCCTATCTGATGACACCATGAAACCCAGCCTTGTAATCTGGCCTTTAAAATAACATAATTTATTTCCTCGCTTTACCGCAAGCGCACTTTAAGTGTGTTGTTCGCTTCAGTTACTTAGTGCCACAATTTCTATAGAAGGATTTGTTTTATTTGTCTGTTTCCGTTGAATTGTGTTTGTTCCGGGCTGCCTAAAAACAAAAGCAGGACCAGAAATAAACGGTCAAGCTTTTGTTTACTCTGCAAGACGCCTTACTGAAATGGTTTCAGAATTATTTAACAGAAATTGTTATTTTATTTTTTAATTTATTTATTTATTTATTTTTTGCAGTTTACGAGGCTGTTTGTTGAGGGTTAAAATGCAACCTGTTTGCCACTAGATATATGGAGTATTAAGGAATCAAAATGTATAGCCTATATTAACAGGATAGATAGACAGATAAGGGCTTGCGTTTGACAAACACAATTTTTGTACATTTCATAATGTAATGTGAAATAATGGCTGCAAATAAAATAAATAAAATATAATTCCTTCATAAGAACATTTTTGAATTTTGTTAATTGACTTGAGAATTAATAAAGTCACATCAATAAATTACATTCGTGCATTGTGTACGTAATTCGCTCCAAGTTCAAAATTGCAACGTGTTTGCCAGTAGATATATGGAGTATTAAGGAATCAAAATATATAATTAACAAGATGATAGATAGATAGATAGAAGCTTGCGTTTAAAAGGAGAAAACTTTCAGGAAATAAAGCAGTGTTCAGGGTAACGCAATTTTTGTACATTTCATAATGTAATGTGAAATAATGGCTATAAATAAAATATATAAATAAACAAAGTCCATTATAAGAACGTTTTGAAATTTTGTTCGTAATTACAACACAATACCAACAAAATATTGTTGCTGCTGTCATAATAATAATAATAATAATTATTATTATTATTATTAAGAGGAAGAAGAAGAAGAAAATAACAAACGTATGGCTAATAGCCGAAGATTATAATTCAGCGTGATCACTAATGATCTCTTTCATCCTTTTCCCCCGTATGATTACATTTAGTTTTATTTATTTAACGTTATTTTACATTAGGCTACAGTTATGAGGATTATGTAGAGCAGCTCTCTTAACTGCCAGTTAAAAAGCTGGAGGTCGTCCTGGTGGACACGGGCCCTAAAAGCAGATTTTACAGAGTCGAGCTCTTTATATGACAGATTAATGTTGTAAACGAATTTAATGGACTTCATTTAATTATCCCATGTAAGACGATTTCTCTAATTGCTTCTTTTTGAAACAGACTGCCTGAGATGTTTCCTGTTTTTCCTTCCGTTATTGAAACACCTGGGATGGCCTCTGCTACTGTACATCATTTCGCAAAATCTTATTACGCTCAAAGTTTTCCCTGATTGCTGACGTAATAATTCAGTGGACGAAATGGATAACATAAAGACATTTATGTTTTTTATTCCAAGAGGCCTGTTTGTCCAGACAGACAATTTGGTGGAAGCTGGGAATAGGCTTGTCAATCATATTGCATGTTGCGAAATAATAATAATAAAATAAAATAAAATAAAATAAAATAAAATAAAATAAAATAAAATAAAATAAACGCACATTAGTAGCAGTTTATTGTCAAAGTTGATAAGCTGTTAGACGCAAGATGTAATACGTTGTTATTTACTTAGATTTCTCGGTATTAAAACAACATTTACGTTTAAATATACGACAGGCTAACTGCGTGGTAATGCAGATGCATCGCGTTTTTATATTATATAGATATTTTAATTATAATAATTGCAAGAAAAAATGTGGTATGGATTTTAATGTCTTTAATGTTTCCATTGTTGTTTTTGTTTCGCCAAGAACACTATAGCCTAAAGGACAGTATTCATTATGAAAAAAATATGCCGAGTGCATTTTAAGGCAGCGAAATAATTTATTTAAACAGCAAAGCGGCAATTTGAGAATACATTTTCAAGTATAATCAAACTGTATGTATAGTCCAGTGCAAGCTTGGCAGTAAGATTTAGGTTTTTAATTATTTAAACGAATAATTAGGAATTTACAGAATTTACAAGAGAAATCGCGTTTTTCTTCATTTCTTTCTTTTATTAGAAAGAATATATTTTCTGTCTTAGTAGTAATTAGTAATTATTATAGTAAGTAGTAGCCTAATTTAGGCAATATTAAAAATTAGATATCGAATAATAAAGAAATATCACGATAATCACTAACATTTTGAATATTGATCTGGTTTCTCGTTTCTAATTAATTTCTATTCTGACTCCAAATGAAATGTCACGTATTAAATATTTTGAATAACCCACAAATCGTCGCGAACGAGTGAAATCTTCCATCTAAAGGGAAAAAACTACTTAGGACCAATTCAGATAAGGGAGGAAAATCCTTATCGGATTAAAGGGAAAATTGGTGGCAATTAATCCTTTGTGATTGAAAAAGGGAAACGCCTCCTCACCGTAGACATATCTGATGTTAAATCTGATTGGACAGTGCGATGATCTGTTGGATTGGACAGACGGATAAATTGTCCCGCCAGAGCGCTTAACCGTCCCACCAGCCTGACCTCCTCAGAGAGAAAGTGAATTGAACTGCCACAATGACGGGAAGAGAAGAGGGTATAGACGAAAAACCTAAGGTTAAACTGTACCCCTCATTCGGAATCGACAAATCACGTCTTAATGGATCTGGATTTAGGTCCAAAGGGTTTGCAATCACAGACCTACTCGGTTTGGAGTCGGAACTTCAGCCGCATCAGTCCGGTCCTGGCGTAGGGGCCAATGGAGAGGGGCAGAGCGCGGCGGTAGGAGGATTTGCTTTCCCGGGAGGCTCTTTGCCGCTCGGCTTGGGTTTTCTCTGCAGTTTAGCGGCTCAACAACCTCCCGGGGCCCCGTGTTTTCTACCGAGCCACATCCCGCTCTTGCAGTCACGGACAGAGAGCCACTTCATGCAGAATCTGGAACAGCAACGGGACGCTTACTCTGGTACGAATCACTTTATTTGATTAATGAATGAGACGAAGAGCTGTTCACAGAAGTTGGTGCTGAAACTAATTCAACTAATTCTGAAATGGACGTTTCTCGATTTAACATGGAAACTTTTTAGCTAATGAATAATTTTGTGATTTTGTGAAATAATGATATTCTTAAAAAAAAATACGCTTTAAAAATTCTACATTCATATTAATTATTATTTTTTTTTACTTAAATAAAACCGGTTAACAAAGTTACTTTGTGTACATTTTAATATTATTATTTTATTTATATTTTTATTTATTAATTTAATGCATCGTGTTCCCGTTACCCAGCATAGGAATTCTATATGTTGAATTTGTCAATAATTTTTATTTTTTATTAACTACATTTTATTTATTTTTTACTACAGATGATGATTGTCTTTCCGGGGATCGCAATGATGGGAAAAACTCAGGGAACGCACAAAAGAGGAAGAAACGAAGGCACAGGTATGTAGCTAATGAAATAAAATGTTGCATTAAATGTTTAATCAGTAAGGATCTAGTGAACCAAAAGGATCTCGTTTTGATTTTCAGGACCGTTTTCACCTCGCATCAGCTCGAAGAGCTGGAGAAAGCCTTCCATGAAGCGCACTATCCAGATGTTTACGCAAGAGAAATGCTGGCTATGAAGACAGAGCTACCAGAGGACAGAATACAGGTAGGATGCTTTTCATTGTCCCCCTCTCTTTTTCTTTCTTGATCCTTGATAGCTAAAAGTTATGTTTGATTTTTGCCCAGGTATGGTTTCAAAACCGGCGTGCCAAGTGGAGGAAAAGGGAGAAGTGCTGGGGCCGCAGCAGCGTCATGGCTGAATATGGGCTGTATGGTGCCATGGTCCGTCACTCCATTCCACTTCCAGAATCCATCATCAACTCGGCCAAGAACGGCATGATGGGCTCCTGCGCTCCCTGGCTTCTAGGTGAGCCAGCAGGTGGTTTTTCTTTAGTACTCAAAGACTCAAATATGTATTTGATCACTTGAATACATAGCTGAGGTGTCTTGTGAATGTCTGTCTGGTGTTGCCCACACTTTACACTTAAACGTATAGACTTAAATGTACTTAAATCGGGCTTAAAACAGACCCAAGGTCAGGATAATTTTTTTTAATTGCATTTCCATTTCATTCTTTCAGGAATGCATAAAAAGTCTCTGGAAATTTCAAAAAAGGCTCCCGGCACACCTGAATCGACACACTCGGATTCGTATTCGGAGGAACACAAGGGGAAAGACAGCGACACGACATGGTCGAGTGGAGCCAATGGAGCAGACGACTCAGAAGACATGGCAATAGATTTGTCCAGCACTTCAAAACAAGAGAGTAAAAGCACCTTGAAAAGATCACCAGTTCGCACAGAAGACAGCAGTGATTCTGAGACAGAAAGTTAAATATGCAAGTCAATATGGACAATTTTAAACACCACGCACAGTATAAAGAAACAAAAAGGACTTTGGTTTATACACTATCTCACCTTTTGACAATGGTTGTTTGTCAGCTTCCCTATGGATTTTTTTGTTGTTGTCTATCAAATATTTGAATACTAGAGACTGTTTTATTCTAAGTTATGTCTTCTTTCATGTGTAAAAATGATTTATGTAAAAAGTGTTAAATAATATGTTTTATGTTATGTTCATGGGAGACATTTTCTTTTTCTCTTTCAAAAAAATCTCACTGCAGGGTTACCACTTGTTCACCACTGTTGTGAATGTCATAATAGTTTCCTATTGTAAAACGGTATGCGTCTGGAGAACAGAAAGTCTCCAGAAATTTTCTAAAGCACTTTACCTGCTGTGATGATGAATGTTTTGCATCGATCGATGTCATCAACAGAGCAATATAATACCTGCAAAAACAAGTCCACACCATGACAAAAATTAAAACATATTTTATGCTTTTGATTCCTGCCTTCTGTTTCTTTATTGTTTCGGCACACCAGATGTCACAGAAAATTACCTTGACTTGTCACACAGAAGGAAGAAGTGTAAGAAATTGGCTCTCATCATTGGTCCCAGTGCTGTCAAAGACATGAGAAAGGTATACAGATGTCTTTCAGTATAGATACTGCTGACCCGTTAGATGGTGTGTTAACACCGCTACCATCTGGAAAAAAAGGGTATTTAAGCCAAACAACAACAGGGTTAAGCAGTTTGTTTCCCAGAAACTGTCAGACTACTCAAAAACCCAGTCATCTTTAATTCACGTCAGCCTGCTTTTATGATCCATGCCCAGATATTTTCATTTAAACAACCTCAGCTCTGCAGAAATGTTATGCCAGAACATCACCTGCAGATTTACAAAATCATGTTCATTTTTTAATGCTATTCTAGACAGTTATTATTTAGATCTCTGTTTAAAATCCCACCATGTTTAATGGAAACAGATAAACACTGTTTTGTTATATTATCATATTTTGTTTAGCATTATTCATTAAAATCACTTCATTATCCAGTTGTTTAATGCAAAGGTTTAGCTCTAATACCAAAGCATAATTGTCATAATTTATATTCTATCATAGCACGCAAATGTCTTTGCTTTAAAAACAACGATTTACAGTTCAGCAACTTTTGAATTTCTGAAAGTATCCACCTTATTTTGCAACGCGGAAATAAGTTATTTTCTATGAATGTGCTTGACTTCCGATTCAAAAGTCGGAAGTAAACAACTGGAAGAACAAGTGAAAAAATGATAAACGATAGTAAATTTAAATAAATGATAACAAATATCAGTTAGCAATATCAAGCTTATGGTATGATATTCTAGTTATACGGTTTTTGTACCCTTAAAATAACTGGAATTGCAAATGTCCGCGCTGCTCTTACGTTAAAAATAAGGTGGATACATTTTTTAAGAAATTTGTTGTCATTTGGGTAATGGGTATATAAACAATTTGATGGTATCTATTGTTTTTCAAAGGTAATCTCAATAATATGACATTAGGAAAAGTAATTGTTTTGTTAGGGGTTTACAGAGAATAATATAAAAACAGATTAGCAGAGGAGAGGGGCATGAAAACAGAGATTAAAAACACTTCAGCCTGAGACAAGCTCAGGACCCAGGAATTAAATTATTAAAATATTATCAATCACTGCTGATCCCAATAATCTTTCGTGCCAACTGCCCTTAACAAAATAACAATTATAGATGATGGGTCCTTTTTAAACTATTATGTACAGGGTTAGACAGGAAGATAATCCTGCCTGTTGTTTGGAAATGGCCATTAATGAAAAACAAAATTAAATAACCTGATTTTAGGACGAACCCAAGAAGAGTTACGTAAGCACAGTGTGACTTTATGACAGGGTGTGATTGTTTTCCCCCCTAACAGTAGCCTCGGTTACTTTTTGAATAATTTTGTAAAGTGCAACATCTGACAGCACTGCTATAAACGACAGACCGCTGAATGTCGCGACTGACCAATCAGAGTAAAGTATTCCAGAGAGCCGCATAATAAATAACTAACATCCACGTTTTAGCATTCCAAGAGATTTCAGAAAACATAATAATAATAATAATAATAATAATTAGGTTTAACTTTAACCCTACGCAGGAGATTTTCAGATGCTTCTGAGCCAAACACCCAATTAGCCATGTTTGTTGTACTATCTGTGAGTGAGCGTGTTTGTTTGAGGGATAGAAGGATTGGCAGTGACCAAAGCTGTGATGTTTATGATAATGATGAAGAGAAAATATTATGTCCACTGCTAATTTGTAAGTAGCTTAGTAGCGCGGAAAGCTCCAAACATGCAGATGTGCATTTGGCACACAGCAGTCGTTTGGCAAGCCTTGTGGAATCACTGAACAAAGCTGATTTGGTTCAGCGCTTCCCTGATAAAGTTGACATGGTGAAGCGAGACCAGTTGGCATTTTAATGCATAACTAAAGCACAGGCTCTAGTGGTTCAGCTGCTAAAGTTTCTGTAATGTCAGACATCATCTGTGCCTAGTCACCTCAACTGATAAACAAATAGACTAAACCTCTGTAATAATATTTAGTTTTTGCAATCAAGTGACAGACATATAATATATATAACTTACTGTACAATTTTTGAATGTCCTGATTCTAAAGGCAGTGAGATGCACAATGCCTATGAAGGTCTACTATGAACATGTTTTGATCGTGTAGTGCTTCCATCTAGTGGCCATATGAAAGAACACAGCAAGCTGTAATAAATCAAATAAATCTGAGAATGTGTATGTAATATATAATATATTAAATATTATACAATAAAATTCTAAATTATATTATATACAAATAATATAATAATATATTATAAAATAAGTATATATAGTATATTATATATAGAATATTATAAAAAATAAAATTATTGTTAAAATTGTTACTGAACCTATGTAATATAATATAATAATGAAAATATATAATAAAATATAACAGATAGAGATAGATAGATAGATAGATAAAATATATGTAAAAATATAAATATATATTTATAAATATATAAATAAAAACAAAATAAATCATAACTGCAATACATCAAATAAATCAAAGCAAAACACTTTGCTTCATAATCTAAGAATCTGTATAATATGTAATGAATTAAATAATATACAATAAAATTATAAATTATATTATATATACATAATATAATAATATATTATAAAATTATAATAAAATTATTGTTATATATAAACTAAATAATATAGTAAATCATATTTTTAAATAAATTACATTTGTTACCGATCCTATAATATAATATAATATAATATAAATGAAAATATAACAATTTCTAATTATGAATAATTTAGCACAAACAAAAATTACAAAAAGTATGCTGACTCTCCCCTAATGTGCGTGTGTGTGTGTGTGCCCGTGTGTGTGTATAGACAGATAGATAGATAGAATATTATAATAATATAAATATAATATACAAAGAAAAAAATGATTAAGTCTTAGGGAACAATTAGCCTGTATGGATCGCATGAAAGTATCTCTGAACAGAGGTGGTATGAAAGATATAAACACAAAACCACACAAACAAGCAGATTATTTTTAGCAAGTAAACATGTAACTCACACACCACAGTGAAGTGGAGCCCACCACAGATGATGCAGCCAGTAATTCTGTCTGATATGTTGTTTATTGGGATTAGCTCTAATTTGCGATTAGCACACAGAACATCTGCATCCTGCATCAAAAATGAATTACAGTAATCCCTTACCACCCATCCACTAAACACTCTGCCCTTCCAGTCCCCTTCCCTTCCTGCTTAGTACATTTGGGGCAATATTTACATGCATTCATTTGACAGGTGTTTTTAATCACTTCATAGTGTATTTATTTACCATTTTCTGGTATATTTATCACATACACACACCAGGATATACGAATACCTCTTATTAGTTAATAAATGTTCAATTCCTTTAAAAATAGGTGTGCACGTCCATCTGAATTTTTAATGAAGAGAAGCGTCTGTGTGCCAATGGATTAATACAAAAAAAAGACTTGAATTTATAAATCATAAATTATTATTTAAAGTCATAGTAATTCTGAATAAAGTCTAAATAATCCGCATTCTGAACCTGACAGAACGAACCGTCCCACATAGTTTTATTTTGGTATTTGAGCACAGGTCCATGACAGGTTACGAGGACTTTTATTTTGAAGTAAACTCCCCTCATGTCCGCCCTCACATTGTTGTTCCGTTCACATCCTCAGGCGGAGAAAAGAAGCGGAGATCTGATGGCTTTGAAAAGGATCCAGAAGGTAATATTTTTTTATTTATAAACAGAATACATGTCTTGAAAGTAGAATAGCATTATGGCGATCCGAAGGATCTACACATGGCTGATACAGTAAACCGTCTCTCGGTCCGCATTTCTATATAAAGTCAGAAGGTTAGAAGAATTTATGTTTCGGCCAGATGAAAAGAGCTTGATGTCGAGAACAAAGCGGACTGAAGTCCTATAGGACATCGAAAATATTACATTATGATTGTAATAGGTATGCCATTGCATTGATTTAGATTGTCGACGGACGTTTTAGCAGCTCTAAGTAAAAAGGTTATCCTTATTTAAACATTAGGTATTTCGTTAAATAATTCATAATATGTACAATACAATATACTGTATAATATGAAAGTCACAAAATACGTATATATATATATATATACGTGTGTGTGTGTGTGTGTGTGTGTGTGTGTGTGTGTGTGTGTGTGTGTTAAATGTAAATAAAACAGTTTTCTTTCATTAAAATAAGACTACAATGAAATTGAAGTATCAACTGAAGTTGAAGTACATTTACTAAAACTAGAGATAAAAAAAAGCAACTAATAAAAATTACTAAAGCATGTAACAAAGTTTACTAAACAAGTAACAATGGAACATTTAAAATGAAAATAAACAATAAACTATTAATAAATACTATAAAACACATTCTTTATGATAAAATCTTGCATTTATAAAACAGGTTACAGCTCATGAATTTTTTAAAATCTTTTTTTCCACTCTGAACTGTCAGCAACATGCAAGTCTGTTTTTGAAGCATAGAAATTTACATGTGCATTTCTACTATATTTGTAGGAGCTACAGGACTTGCAACGGGATCCACCCTCGCAGTGCTCAGCTGGACCACTTGGAGATGACTGTAAGTGTGTCGACTAACTATATACTTAATACTGGCCTTTAATACTTTGACAGGTCGATTTACTCAAAATATTATATTTGCACTTTCAGTGTTTCACTGGCAGGCGACAATAATGGGTCCAGTAAGTACACATAAATAATTCCAGGTTAATGTTTATTTTATAAAAATTAGTTTTTGACTCAGTAAAACAAAAGAATTTACTTCTGTCACACACAAATGCTCTCTTTTTATTTCCCCGCAGAGTGATAGTCCATATCAGGGAGGGGTTTTCTTCCTCACAATCCACTTCCCGACTGATTATCCCTTTAAACCACCAAAGGTGAGTGGAGAACTACATCTGTTCTTATGTCTTCCACAAATAATTTGTTGTAGATATTTGACACTATGTTGCTGACAGGTTGCCTTCACAACAAAAATCTACCACCCAAATATCAACAGTAATGGAAGCATCTGTTTGGACATTCTGCGCTCCCAGTGGTCACCTGCTCTCACGGTATCCAAAGGTTAGAGAGCACAAATATGGTCTTTTCATCATAAACGGGCCATTCTACTGAATTGGTTCAAAGTTGCAAACGTTACATTTTACAAATTTTGTATGTATGCAAATTGTACAATATCCAAGGTACACACTTACAGTAATTGTGCAGTCAATTCTCATATTGTACTTTCAGAAAGTTTTGGAATATTTGTCCTCTCCTCAAATTTGTCACTACCAAAACACAGTAATATATAATTTAATAAGAATGGTTATACTGACCTGTTAAGATTTCGCTTACATCTTTCTTGTAAATATATATTTTTTCTATTTTCTTTAAAAAAAATTCAGAGGTAAATCAATAATAAGCGTGATTTATTAGATTTGTTGTATTTTGAATCCAATTTTTCTTTGTAAAAGGCAAAAAGTTGATCATACTGATTTCAATGTTAAGGATTCATTAAGTTAAAATATATATTGAACCAAACACTATCATAACATTGTAGTTGATAATTCAGTGTACTTTATTTTTTTTTCCACAAAACATCCCATGTTTCGGTTGTGACACCACATTTTCGGTGTTTAGGTAGCGACCGCATCACATTACAGAATTTTAACTCGCATACTAAAACACTACTAAAATCCAACAAAATTGCATAACTGTACAAACATTTTATTTATTCCCCCTAAATAAAGGATTATGTATTCCCTTTAGTCACTACCGAAACAATGATGACATATTTTAGTTGTGACCTTTCTGGTGACAGTTTTAGGAAATAACACTCAGTAAAACAAGGATGTCACTACCGAAACTTCACTAAATGTTTCGGCAGTGACAATTTTAGATGCTTTTGAGCCTACCTCAAAGATGCTAATCAGCCCATAGTTAGCTAGCACATTTCTGAACAGTTGTACATTTATAAAAACTAAATGTTATGGAATAACATCCAAAAAACGTGTGCATAATTGCAGAAAAAGGTGTTTGTAGTGACGTTCACTAAAGTTGTACACAGATTTTTCAGACTTTTGAACACATTTACCTTAAAATGATGGGACCTATCTACTCACACCTTGTAGCTATGAGAGAGGGACACAGGAATATTTCCTGATCATAAATTTAGGGGTGTAGTTAAAATCAGTCTCAGCCAATAGACTAAAACATACACTGTTTTGGTAGTGACACAAAATGCAGGAGATTTTTTTTTTTTTTCTTTTTTACATGAAGTTTCATGATTTACAAAGAAAATATTTAAAAGTTTTTTTAAAGGGGTTACCGGATGCCCGTTTTCCACAAGTTGATATTATTCCTTAGGGTCTTAATGAAAAGTCAATAATATACTTTGGTTAAAAATTCTCAATGGTAGTGTAAAACAACGCCATTTTTACCTTATCAAAATGAGGTCTGCAAAAATCAACCCATTCTGATGGATTGCTCCTTTAAATGCAAATGAGCTCTGCTCGCCCCGCCCCTCTCTTCTCTCTGTGGAGTGAGAGCCTGTTTACTTTAGCCGCGAAACTTGCTAACTAGCACGTTATTAGGAAAGGTGATTGCAGAGATTCATAAAAAACCCTTATACTCACTTCTGCTGTAGGTGAAGCTGGATCACGAATGATTTGTGTGAACATAGATGCATTTATGTATTTTCTTCACAAACAAACGTAATCCACTGCATCTTCAGCCGCTCCGATGTCGGGAGTAAATGACGACCACTACGTTCATTATTACATCCAGCAACACAACACCTCAGTCACTCAATCAGAGATATTCTTCTCTAACTTACATCCCTGCTCCAGCATCAAAACAATGGAGGTCAGACTGTTATATGGAGTGAATTTTCTGCCAGTATTCATTAAACAAATCCAGCGTTTTGCAAATAAACACAACTTTCAAACAAATGCAAAGTGATTCGCAAATACAAAACTCTACTTGAGAGAAAATGCAGTGGTATGGACAAACATATGTATTGTGTGTTACAACTGTGAGACTCAGTTGCCTTTTTCTGAGGAAACTTGGCTTGATTTTCTCACATTTTCGTGCAGGCAGATTTTCTCACAAATACAACTGAGCAACTTCTTTTCCTAAAAACAGCAGATGGTGCTGTGGGTCAATTTACTCTAGTTTGTTGAGACCCGAAACACCTTTATTGTGAACATTTATTGTAATTCTGCTTTATATGTTGAGACATAGCCTACAGTGGAGAGAAATATAGTATAAAGTATAAAACTACACATAGACAACCTAGTAGCGATTATTAGGGATAATAACGTCATACCGACAGGCATCTGAGAACGGCTTGATTTGAAATAGGGGATATTATTTTTACAGATTAATTAAAAACCACTGCATGGATTTTTATCATTATAGGGTAGATTTGTACATACCCTGGCAACACACATTAATGTTCAAACAACATGTAAAAGTGAACTTCGCATCCGATGACTCCTTTAAAGGGGTCATCGGATGCCCATTTTCCACAAGCTGATATGATTCTTTAGGGTCTTAATGAAAAGTCTCTAATATACTTTGATTAAAAATTCTCAATGGTTTTGTAAAACAACACCCTTTTTACCTTGCCAAAATCAGCTCTGCCAAAATCATCTCATTCTAAGTGGTTGTTCCTTTAAATGCAAATGAGCTCTGCTCACCCCGCCCCTCTCTTCTCTCTGTGGAAAGACGATCTTGTTTACATTAGCCGCGTTTAGCCGCTAAACTTCCAAACTACCACGTTATAAGGAAAGGCGATCACAAAGATTCATAAAAAATGCTTATACTCACTTCTGCTGTAAGTGAAGCTGGATCATTAATGATTCGCGCGAAGATAGACGGATATACTGTATGTAGATCGGGAGGCGCATTCCCTTCACAAACAAACCTAATCTGCTGCATGTTCAGCGGCTCAGATGTCGGGAGTAAATGATGACCACTATGTTCATTATTACATCCAGCAACACAACACCTCAATCGCTCAAATCGATTGAGGTGTTCAAACAACATGTAATGTTCAAACAACATGTAAAAGTGAACTTAGCATCCGATGACCCCTTTAAAAATCAAAAAGATATTTTTAAAAAGAGCAATGAAATAAATTTTTTTTTTTCAATATTGTTTTCATAAGTTGAAATTTAGGGGTTAGGGTTTGAGACAGCAACCTCCCAATTGAAAGTAGCCAATGAATGATGATTTTATATATATTAAGCTTACTGATACTTTAAATATTATTGTGGGTTTCAATAGAAAATAGAAGAATCTTAGTAAACATCTAAACATCTGGGACAGCAGTTTGTACCAGTTTTGTAGAATGGCCCAAACATGTCCAATTAAATTACGTCTAGATAAAAATAGAGGGAATAATTCAGTATATGGAATTGACATGCAAAGAGTGTAAAACTTCACTTAAATAGGTGGCATTTAGCATTATGCCACATAAAGTGACAAGATGAGCAATATTCATGTTGCTTTTATCAACACCACTGAAATGATTCAGCTGTTTTCTGTTGCTGTTTTTCAGTTTTATTATCCATATGCTCCCTCCTTTGTGACCCGAATCCAGATGACCCTTTAGTTCCAGATATTGCACACATCTACAAATCGGACAAAGATAAGTAAGTGACCTTATTTTAGACCTTAGTTGTAAAATGGCTGCATCTGTACGAACCATCTTCTCCCATCTGGTTCCATCATAGCTGTATTTCCATAGCTGTAAGATGTCTGTTTTCTTGTCTTTTAGGTATAACAGACTGGCAAGGGAATGGACTCAGAAGTACGCTATGTAACTGGTGGCAAGATTTTGAAATGGTTGCACATGGACACTATTACTGCACACTCAACTCTGCAACGCACCTATACAGAGACAAGACGTTTACCAACAGATGAACCTCCCCGACACACACACAAACACACACATACACACACATGCACAACCTTACAGAGTAAACCTTGTTTAGGAGACAGAGTCACTTGTCCCTGTTCACAGAGGCATCCTGGAACAACCTGTCAGTTAACGCGTAACAAAAAATATTGTTTTATTTTCCAATGGATTAGTTACATTTTAGTAATTTTATTGTATAGAAATAAATACAATACTGGATCATTTTTATTGTTTTTGCATTAAAAGGTCTTATTATAAAATATGTGTCTCACTGCACCTGTTTTAATATATGTTTTCCATATCTGTCTAATTTTGGAATTAGTTAACATAAGGGACGAAACTATACACCAGGGTGTCCAATATTGCTCATGGAGGGCCACTGTCCCAGTTAAACACTCCTGAGCCAACTATTCAAAGTCTTACTAGGCATTCTAGAAACTTTCTAGAAACATTCTAGAGACTTTGCAGGACAGTGGTCCTCTAGGACCGAGTTTGGACACCCCTGCTTTACACATTGTGCTCACATTGTGAGCTTTGTGCCACTAGATGGCGATGTTTACGTTTTATCCCAACCGTATGGGTCTCACGTTTTATGCGTTTTGTTGATACAAAATATTAATCCACCTAAGGAAGGTCAGTCAAATTAAATCTTTAGTTAAAAATACATGTGATAAGTTCATAGAAATGTAATCTCTTTGACCATGTTCATACATTTGGGGGGAAAAACATTTATTTTCTACAAAAAAACTAATGTCCTTATGAAGTAAACACTTTATCTTACAGAAAAATCCAAAGACGTTTAAGTAAAATTTGAAGTGAATTACCTTTTTTGTTGGGGTTTAGGTCCATTTAATCAAAGTAAAATAAAATTTTATTTTATTAAAAAGGTAGGGTTTTTTTTGCTGCATTTTCTGCTTTTCTTTTTGTATCTACATATATAATGTTTTCTTGTCACATGACGACAAAATGGCTTCCTGTATGTTAGGCCACACTGCAATTATATGCAATAATATGCTTCACCGATTATTATTTTATTTATTTATTTTTTAATAAAATGGTAAAAAAAACAAAAAAAAAAAAACAAAAAAAAAACATGGCAACTACTCAACCAGTGCCAACGTTTCTTTTTTCAATAATGTAAGTCTTTTAATCACACTTTTTTCTAGAGTTACAATAGCTAGACATTTTAGTGTTGTCAAACGATTAATCACATGTATATATTTATTAAATAATGCATGTTATACATGCATGTGTGTGTATTTATATATACATAATAAATATACACAGCACACACATTTTGTAAACAAAAACCTTATTTTGGATGCGATTAATCGTTTGACAGCACTAAAAATACATTTAAATTCTAGATTTTAATTTAGCAATTGAAAGCATATTCATCACAGAATCATAGAAAATGTGCATGAAAGTCATTTTGTAAGAACTGCATTTTAATATATATTTTAAATAAAATATCGTCACCGAACATTTTTAAGGAAATGGTAATGAGGCAAACTACTTAACCAGTGCCAACGTTTCTTTTTTTTCAATAATGTAAGTCTTTTAATCATACTTTTTTTTCTAGAGAATTACAATAGCTAGACATTTTAGTGCTGTCAAATGATTAATCGCGATTAATCGCGTTCAAAATAAAAGTTTTCGTTTACATAACTGTGTATATTTATGAAATATATACGTGCCTGTGTGTGTATTTATATATACATAATAAATGTACACAGTACACACACACTTATATTACGTAAACAAAAACTTTTATTTTGGATGCGATTAATCGCGATTAATCGTTTGACAACACTAAATACATACAAATTATAGATTTTAATTTAGTAACTGTGAGCATATTCATCACAGAATCATGTGCATGAAAATCATTTTGTATGAATTGCATTTTAATATATATATATATATATATATATATTTTTTTTTTTTAAAAATAAAATATCTTCACTGAATATTTTTAAAGAAATGGTAATGAAACATTATGGCAAACTACTTAACCAGTGCCAACGTTTCTTTTTTATCTCAATAATGTAAGTCTATTAATCTTACTTTTTTTTTTCTAGAGAGTTACACTACCTAGATCTTTTTAAGTCAACAAGTTATTTTTTAAATAAATAAATAAAAACATACATATAAACAATAGCTTTTAATTCAGTAATTGAAAACACGTTCATCATAGAATCATAGAAAATGTGCATGAAAGCCATTTTGTAAGAACTGCATTTTAATATGTTTTTTAAAATATATATAATTTCATAACGTTTTATTTTGTGCGTGTGCAGGGGAAACCGTAGGCGCGCAAACTGGATATGATGATGAGAAAGTTTTGGGAGGAGAGTGGGCGGTGATCCTGACACGTGAATGCTCCCATAGGAGCATATTCCATCCATGCATCCATGTCCTCCAACTATAGTGTGTTCTGGTCCTGGAGCCAGAGGAAAAGTGGAGGGGTGAGGAATCTAAGGGCAGATTGATTTTCTCGGGGGCAGTATAACTGGCCAGAGGGGCTTTAAGGGACTTCAAAGGCAGGATTGGAAAAACTTGCCTGGGAATCGGAATGTTTTTCTCCTAGTGTTGTCTTGCCGTTTGCCTGTTTCACATATAAACCCCGTTTAGTAAGTTTGAAACACTTTAAGCCGCAATGGCTGAGCCGCTGAATTTCATGCATCATGATCAGAGCTCCAGCAGCGAGCGGAGTGACGACTCACCGTCTGCCGTGTCTGAGGATGACTCTAGCGGACACTGTGGCCACATCTCCCCGCCTGACCCAGACTGGACCGAGGAAAGGTTTCGAGTTGACCGCAAGAAACTAGAAACTATGTTACTGGGTATGTTACCTTCTTAAACACTTTAATAAAGAACTGGTAGACAATTTGATGTCTTCAAAATACTTTTAGCTAACCTTGCAGTGTAGCTTGGCGTCGAGAAGCATAAATAGTTGTCTAAAAATATCACAATGTTTCCTCGAAGTCCAGCTTGAAGGAGATGTGTTGAAGACACTGCTTGTTGAGTAGGACATGAAAAGTAGCATTGGGATGTTTTATTGCTTCATTTAGTAGCCAAATACGATATACATTCATATGAACTAGCAGCGATTTTTGTGTAACTTTGCACTGAAACTAATAATAAGCTTAAGTTGTTGCATGGATTTTAAGCTTCTTATGGTCATTTAGTACAAATATGTGGATGTTAGACATTCTTAACACACCATGGTTGAGAAGGAAGTTCACTCAGTTATTTTTGGAGTGTCATGAAAGTTTACATGAACACTTGCCAAATTCATGGAATTTAGCATCACAATAACACTTCAGATGTAAGATATGAATATGAGATCAGTATTATTGATCCATCAAGGCATCACTGTGACAGTTACACACATACTGGTTTCACTATACTAGTGAAAAGATCCCATAGACCCAATGGTTTTTATACAGAGGTGATCAAGTTTGCTCTGCCCCAAATTTTAAAGGGACAGTTCACCCAAAAATGAAAATTCTGTCATCAATTATTCATCCTCATGTCATTCCAGAACTGTTTGACCACCTTCTGTGAAACACAAAATATATTTTGGTTACTGTTGACTTGAATTGTATGGACAAGACAAAATACATTTTATGTTCCACTTACAAAAAAAAAAAAAAAAAAGTCATACAGGTTTGGAATGACATGAAGGTGAAAAAATTATGACTTTTCATTTTTGGTTGAACCATCCCTTATAAAAACCTGTTTATGTCTGTATATCTGAAGCAATCAATTTTCCTCATGTTTGTAAGAATATTTTCAAACATTTGGGCCACACGGTATGACCAAACCTGTGCATTCATACAAACACAGACTTTTGATGTTATTTTAGTCAGTTTATGATATTTACTATTCTAAGCCTAAACCAAACCTTGACGCAAACCTGTTGATATTACATTTGTAAAATATAATTTGCCTGATGTATGAGCATTTCAGATCATAAGAACCACTTCACAAGTCTGTTTTCACCCTGTTTAACTTCATTTGTGAGGGCATTTGGCACTCACATGTATAGCCAAACCTGTACACAAACACACACTAACACTTTTCAAGAAACATCATCTGGTTAAAGCTTATAATTCAACACTTGCATCATTTTACAGTCACTCTGTCAGCAATGTCAGTTTACTTCACTTCAGAATAATGTTCAGTCCATTTTGTTTTTCTTTTGTTGTAACTTCAGCAGAGCAGAATTTTAAACAAGTTTAAAAGTTACCAGTTGAGGTCAGTGGTTTGGTATTGGCGTATTCTAAACATGTACAAAAGGTCTGGTCTTTTATAGCAGGCCATCAAGTTGCATTTGTTGCCATGCATTCAAACCAATCAAACTCAATAGAGTTATGGACGTTGGCTCCATAAATGGTATATATGTGTATATGCGTTCTTTTATGAGTATTTTGTTAAATGAGTAAGTGATGACAGACTTTTTATTTTTGGATAAACTACAAAAATGGTTTATGTCTGTAGATTCAAATAAAACAACCACTTAAAATGTCTTCACAAGACAAAATTTTCACTGTATATGTGCAAATATTTTCACGTTTCATTAAAGGTATAGCCAAACCTGTGCATGCATTAAAACACATACTTTCGAAATTGTCAAAAGTTTACAACACCTTGCAGAAAAATGCATGTTATTTTTTTATTAAGTACTGACCTGAATAAGATATTTCACATAAAAGATGTTTACATATGGTCCACAAGAGACAATAACCGTTGAATTTATAAAAATTACCCGTTCAAAAGTTTACATACACTTGATTCTGAATGATCCACAGCTGTGTTTTTTTTGTTTAGTGATAGTTGTTCATGAGTTCCTTGTTTTTCCTTAACAGTCAAACTGCCTGCTGTTCTTCAATAAAATCCTTCAGGTCCCACAAATTTTTTGTTTTTTCAGCATTTTTGTGAATTTGAACCCTTTCCAACAATGACTGTGTGATTTCGAGATCAATGTTTTCACACTGAGGACAACTGAAGGGCTCATATGCAACTATTACAGAAGGTTCAAACGCTCACTGATGCATTACAATGCACTAAAAGCCAGGGGGTGAAAACTTTTGAACAATTAGGACGTGCACATTTTTCTTATTTTGCCTAAATATCATATTTCTAAAAATGTATTACTGCCCTTCAGAAGCTACAGGAGATACTTGTATTCCAGAAGACAAAATGAGTTCAATTTACCCTGATCTTCAGTTTCAAAAAGTTTTCACCCCTGGCTCTTAATGCATCGTTTTTTTCCTCCTGGAGCATCAGTGAGCATTTAAACCATCTGTAATAGTTGCATATGAGTCCCTCAGTTGTCCTCAGTGTGAAAACATGAATCTCAAAGTCATACAGTCATCGTCTTTTATGTGACATCTTATTCAGGCCAGTACTAAATAAAAAAAAACAAAACATCAATTTTGTATTATGCCTTTAAAATATTTAACATTTTGCAGATTCTGCAAGGTGTATGTAAACTTTTGACTTCAACTGTACTATATTCTAGTATCTTGTTGCATTTTACGTAGATATGTGTTGTAAAAAGTGGAAAAACTGAGACCCTCAGTCTCCTTCCAACACCTTGATGTGTTCATGTGTGCGATTGCATGAGTAAATGCTTCCTTGATAGTTCAACCCCCAGGTCAAAGGTCAGTTCAGCATGAGAGAGCTTAAGAGCAGCAGGAAAACTTCCATAGCCAGGCTACCACATTTTCAAGACTGTCGACAACACCTTTCACATCACACACACTCATATACTCACTCTACAATCATTGTTGTAGTGATGTGGGCATTTTTTCCCACACCTATGATTCAGTGACTCGTAATCATCTCTTTGCTCCGGATGACGTACAACATCTGGAGGTGTTTTGAACGGCTCTTGTTTTGATTGGTCGGATGCAGCAGTAGGCGTGATCATAAATCCAGCGATGTGTTTTTTTTTTTTTTTTTGTTTTTTTGTGTGAAGGTTTATTGTGTGGCACAATTTTGCTCCCCGTTTCCAGGAAATGGGAGAGAGAGCGAGAGAAACGGGGCAGAGAGAGTTACAATTAAAATCATTTTTCTCAAAAATAACTTTGAAGAACGTGGCGAGGGAGAGACAGAGGGGAGACCCACTCTTGTACATTTCCCCTTCGGCCAGACCACGACTAAATCAGCTCATTTTTATAGGCTTATTCAGAAAGACTAATGGAGAAAAGTGGATCATCTATGATTCACGTTCACGTAAGGGAATCTGAGCAGCTTTAGGGTTTCATCAGAAAGCAACAAAGTTAGTTACTCATATTTTCACATCGAAATAATCACTGAAGCAAGAGGGAAAAGCATACTTTCTCTCTTGCACTGTCTCTCTCTCTCACAAAGTTTTATTGGAATAGTTTGTATATTAGGATTCAGTTTTTACTTTACCCCAATGGCTGTTACATCAGATGTCTGGTTTTGATTAAAAACAGAGGAATGTGTGCTGGCCTGACATTATATTCCGTGTGATAAGGAATTCTAAAAAGAATGTTGTGTTTGTTTAGCAGAGTTTATTCCGGCTCTTTATGGAAATCATATGTTCCGCCGGTGGCTTTTTGATCAAAATGTGTGTTTTTGTAGGTTTTTCTTTGTCTCAACAGGATGTGAAACTATATTAAGATCTAAACGTCAGTACTTCTCACACCTACTAGTTAAAGGAATAGTTCACCCTATAAATCTGAAAGCGTACTCACCCTTAGGCCATCTGAGATGTAGATGAGTTACTTTCTAAACAGATTTGGAGAAATTTTACATCACTTGTTCACTGATAGATCCTCTGTAGTGAATGGGTGCCATCAGAATGAGAGTCCAAACAGCTGATATAAACATCATTACAACTCAATTAACGTCCTGTGAAGTGAAAATCTGCATTTTTGTAAGAAACATATCTGTCATTAAAGGGATAGTTCACCCAAAAATGAAAATTCTGTCATTAATTACTCACCCTCATGTTGTTCCAAACCTGCAAGACCTTCATTCATCTTCAGAACACAAATTAAGATATTTTTGATGAAATCTGAGAGCTTTCTGAACCTGCATAGACAGCAATGCAACTGACACGTTCAAGGCCCAGAACATCAGTGGTTCAACCTTAGATTTATGAAGCTGCGAGAATACTTTTTGTGCACAAAAAAACAAAAATAACATCTTTATTCAACAGTTTCTTCTTTTCCATGTCAGACTTCGATGTGCATTCTCCAAAATATCTTAATTTGTGTTCCAAAGATGAATGAAGGTCTTGCAGGTTTGGAACAACATGAGGGTAATTAATGACAGAATTTTCATTTTTGGGTGAACTGTCTCTTTAAGATATTTTTAACTTCAAACTGTTGATTTTAGCTAAAATACAAGTTTTCTCAATATAATATTGCTTTCTCCAGTGAAAAGTTGTCTTTTCTGAATCAGGAGAGAAATATGCACAGATCAAGGACTGTTTACAATCCAAAACAGTTCTAGACAAATATGTTGGTGAATTTTTATGTGACAGAACAACAGATAATAGACTATTTCCCAGAGGAAAAAAAAAAAATTATTATTGATTATTGACTCTTATTTTGTCCAGAAATGATCATTTAAATATAAAACACCTTAACGGTGTATTAATTTCTTACAAACACACAGCTTTTCACTTCATTAGCCGTGTGGATTGTGATGTTTTTATCATTTTGATGGCACCCATTCATCGCAGAGGTGAGCAAGTGATGTAATGCTAAACTTCTCCAAATCTGTTCCAATTAAGGAAACAAACTCCTCTACATCCTAAGGATGAGTCAATTTTCCGTTTAATCTTGTTTATCTGTGTGTGAATGTGTTTGTGGGTCAGTCTCATTACCACCAAAAGTGTGCTGTGTATTTTGTTATTTTGCATATGCGTGCAGCGTGTTTTCTGACATGTGGGTTTTATTTCTTGGGTCTAATTTAGTCTAGTACATGTTGGCTGCATCATTCTTAACATGCTGCATGTGTCTGGATTGGTGAGTGAAGCAACAGGAAGTGCGTTGTGTTTTGGGAATGTGCTCATGGCTCAGCACACTGTTGCCAGGGAAACAGGTCTGTTGCCTTGGATTTAGATTTTTTTTTTATATGCATACATGTGCAGTTTGAATATTAATGGCACACTTGTGTCTTGATTTAGACATCAATATATATCAGACAATGTGTGTTTATGAATCATTAATCACACGTTGTAGTACTAGAATTAATTTTGGAGTAGTGTTGTCTTGGTAACAAGTGTTTTATGGGTTGACCGATTCAACATAGCCAGTATTTTATTCACTTTCTGGCAGTTTCAATTGGCAAGCCATTTTTTGCTAGTGCTATAAATACCTACACTGCCAAAATTGGTTTTCTTCCAAGAAGAATTCTTTGTATGTTTACAAACATAAATCTGTTTCTTGGGTTTAAAACATCAAGTTTTACATCGTTTTTATAAAATACTTCACGCTTGTGTAATAAATCTTAGAGAATTGATGTATTGGTTTGCTAAGATGAGTGTTTGGCAGGAAAAACTTCAAATCTGGTGTTGGCTGAAAACTCATCTGTGTTCATAACCTGTCAGACAAGGATAAAATTCCCTATCTTCATGAAGAGTTGAGATGTTCAGATTATTTAATTCACATCACAGACAAATCCTTTTCACTCAGTACCTTTGGAGAGGTCTTGAATGCGTTTTCACCACATCTGCAATTTATAATCCCAAATTTTTCTGCAGTTCATATTGCCTGATTATTGCCCTATTTTCCATCGTATGTTGAATAGTTTCACAGACTTCTGTCTTTTAGTGGTGGTACACATTGTTTCTGAGAGGCATTTGGGAGTAAGTGTAGTTTCCCATAGCCAGATGTTTCACTTGAGCGCTACATTTTGAGTTCACTTTCATACAGACTGCTTGCATTCAGAAGTTGCAAAAGAAAAATGTTACAGAAGATTGTACAACCAGTCTGCAATAGATGTGTCTGCGGCATGTGTGTGTAATCTCAAGTTATGACATGGTGCACAAACCGTCTGAGAAGATAAAAGCTCTGAATCTTTTGCACAAGTGGCTGAGTACTTCAGTTTGGGCTTTGACAGGGTCATGCTTTTATGTAGCTTGATATACAGTTGAGGTCAAAAGTTTACATACACCTTGCAAATTCTGCAAAATAAGGAGGATCATACAAAATGCATGATATTTTTTATTTAGTACTGACCTGAATAAGATATTTTACATAAAAGACATTTACATATAGTCCACAAGAGAAAATAATAACTGAATTTATAAAAATGACCTCATTCAAAAGTTTGCATACACTTGATTCTTAATACTGTGTTGTTACTTGAATAATCCACAGCTGTTTTTTTGTTTAGTAATAGTTGTTAATGAGTCCCTTGTTTGTCCTGAACAGTTAAAATCTTTAAGGTCCCACAAATTCTTTGGTTTTTCAGCATTTTCGTATATTTGAACCCTTTCCAACAATGATTTTGAGATCCATCTTTTCACACTGAGGGCAACTGAGGAACTCATATGCAACTATTACAAAAGGTTCAAACGCTCACTGATGCTCCAGAAGGAAAAACAATGCATTAAGAGCCGGGGGGTGAAAACTTTTGAACAGAATGAAGATGTGTACATTTTTCATATTTTGCCTAAATATCATGTTTTTTTCATTTAGTATTGCCCTTCAGAAGCTACAGAAGATACTTGCATGTTTCCCAGAAGACAAAATAAATTAAAATTACTCTGATCTTCAAATTCAAAGTTTTTTGCTCCCCGTCCCCGGCTCTTAATGCATCGTGTTTTATTTCTGAAGCATCCGAGAGAGTTTGAACCTTCTGTAATAGTTGCATATGAACCCCTCAGTTGTCCTCCATGTGAAAAGATGGATCTCAAAATCATACAATCATTGTTGGAAGGGGTTCAAATACACAAAAATGCTGAAAAAACAAAGAATTTGTGGGACCTGAAGGATTTTTCTGAAGAAGAGCGGCCAGTTTAACTGTTCACTAAACAAAAAAACAAACAACAACAACAACAACAACAAAAAAAAAAAACAGCCATGGATCATTCAGGTAACAACACAGTATTAAGAATCAAGTGTATGTAAACTTTTGAACAGGGTCATTTTCATAAATTCAACAATTATTTTCTCTTGTGGACTATGTGTAACTATCTTTTATGTGAAATATCTTATAGGTCAGTCCTAAATAAAAAAATAACATGCATTTTGTATGATCCCTCTTATTTTGGTAAAGTAATCAACATTTTGCAGGTTCTGCAAGGTGTATATAAACTTTTGATCTCAACTATATGTTCCTGGTTGATGTAACCAATCAGATTTCACTCCACAATCTCATGCACAACCATTCAGAAGTTTGGGTCATCAGTAAGATTTCTGAAAGAAGTCTCTCATGCTCATGTCTCTTGGTTTCTGCTCAAGAATGTCTATACATCACTGTTGATCAATTTAAAGTGTCATTGAACAAAATGATTACATTCTGCCAAAGATAAAATCTCAATGACCCCAAACTTTCGAACTGTACTGTAGGTAGTGACGTCACTCGGAACAGATGGCTTCAAATGTTAATAGTTAAGAATAAGATTTTAATCCAGATGTTGATCATGGGTACGTTTCTCTGATGTCTCGCCCACTCTCGGAGCTCTGGAGTTCAAGGGAAGTTCCAGGATTATCCAAAAGAAATGCACTCAAATTATACTGTTTTGTTCTTACACTCGCTTATTCATCACATTCCTAACACACACATAGTTTACAGGAGCTGTGCTATAATCAAACACTACTCTGGATGTGTGTGTAAGGCTGTGTGTTTCAAAAACTCAAAAGCTGTGGCGTTTCTCTGACCCACATCCTAAATAGAGCACAAAAAAGAGCTGAAATCAAGAAATACACACACACACACACACACACACACAAACACACACATACACACACTGCATTTAACATTCTGTCTGGTTTGAGGCTTGCTATTTTCATATTTTACTCTGTGTGAGCCTGAGTATGTACATGTTTTCTTTTGGATGTTTTTCAGTGGTTTTTGTGAGTATGAGAGAGTATCAACAGTAACATTTTTAAAGCTGACATGGAATATGCATTTATGCGCTAATCTGTGAGTTTAGTTCAGGTTTAGTTCAGAGGTGTTAATCTGTTGCATACTGTACTCATTACAGATGTATGCTGCACAGATACGTCATCATCCAAACATCCCATGAAACTGTTGATTGAATTTACAGCATCTGATAGGAGAGATGTAAAACGAGCTTTTCTGATTTCACAACTTCAGTCTTTCTCTGTCCTCGCTTAACCCAAAATCAGACTTGTGTGAGCTAATGTAAATGGCGCTAGATGTTGAGCTAGTTCAACCAGAATATGAAAATTCTGTCATTAATTACTCACCTTCATGTCGTTCCAAACATGTAAGACCATCGTTCATCTTCGGAGCGCAAATTAGGATATTTTCGATGAAATCCTAGAGCTTTCTGACCCTGCGACAGCAACGCAACTGAGACGCTCAAGGCCCAGACAGGTAGTAAGGACAACGTTAAAATAGTCCATGTGACATCAGAGGTTCAACTGTAATTTTATGAAGCTCTGAGAATACTTTTTGTGAATAAAGAAAACAAAAATAACTTTATTCAACAATTTCTTCTCTTCTGTGTCAGTCTTAAACACGTGTATTTAGACATGTCTCAAATTTTTGTATCAGTGTTGCAAAAATTGCAAACATACAAGAAAAAATGCTTTGCATATTTGTGCTTGTTATCTGGAAAAAAACTTGTTTATTAAAACTGGGTACAGTCAGAGTGTTTCTGTTTAAAGTTAAGTGGAATCAATAAATGAAAGTATTTTGTTTTGGGAACACAAGGGCTTCAAAGATTGAAACCACTTCTGTGTCCACTGTTGTTTTCATTCCCCCGTCTCTCTCCACATGCTGTTGAGAAATTGTGATAACATTTCTGTAAATTTCATTTTCAGAATCTGTAAATTTCCTCATTGCTGTCTAAATCCCTGCATTGCTCCATTGACTAGCCAGTGCAATGATGTGTTGTGAAGGAGGGTTCATACCAAACCAAACTTTGGTGTAATGAGATGGGCACTTCTTGTAATTGTAGCTATCCTTTTCCTTGTTTGGAGCTGGTAATGTAGTGAATTTCATGGTGAGTTGGGTGGATGTGCTTCTTTGTGATTTTAGGGTCATTAAGAGGTTTAGATGACAAGATTGTCCCATTTCCAAACCCTTGTATTTCCTCCCATTTTGAGGTTTGTTGTTCTGACCTCTCTATGAAAACCATATTTCAGCTTTAAAGGTAAAGCAAAGTGCAGGAGAGGGTTTGGCGCTATTAGTTGAGTCGCCCTCTACGTAGACTTACACACAATGTTTCATTTTATATGATAGGACAATCTCACCCAAACATCTGGACACCCAGCGTCCCACCAAAGCAAACAAATTTTCAGATTTTCCTGTGGACCCAATGTTTTCATCGCACCTGACTGGGAGTCTTTGCACATTTTCACACTTTAATTACATATGTGACCCTGGACCACAAGTCCACATATTTGTAGCAATAGCCAAAAATAAATTGTATGGGTCAAAATGATCAATTTTTCTTTTATGCCAAAAATCATTAGGATATTAAGTAAAGATCATGTTCCATTAAGATATTTTGTATTATTTCCTACTGTAAATACCCTGTGTGGGATTCTGTGAGTGTGTTTATTAAGATTTATAAACTGTTTTTTTTGTAACTTAATATGTAACTTCATATGTAACTTGGTGCATGAGTGTGAGCTTGCATACAGCTGTTTGCGTGTAATGGACAAGCATGTGCGTGACATATAAAATACATTTAGTTTCAGCAGGTTGTGAGAATGCTGCCTGATTCTTGTATGTGTGTGTTTTGTGGTTGTCTTTGAATACATCTTGTATGTGAATCTGGCATTAAAACTTGTGTGCTTTTTTTATATAGTACCTGACAGCAACCTTAAAATGTAATTCATTAACAATATAGCATGGCTTCTTATACATTATTACTGAAATATCATTCAGAAAGTTAAAAAATGTAATAAAATAAGTGTCTCTTGCTAATGGTAATATAAATTGTAATGTCTCTCTCTTTTTCTCACACAGCAGCCAGTGAGGGGAGGATAAATGGAGGAGAGGATTTTTTTCAGAAGGTAAGAATTTTTTTTTTTTTTTTTTAGGGGTTGAAACCCTATTGTAATTGTTAGAATGGTCATGGATCAGGGATCTATCTATCTATCTATCTATGTAAAACTGATTGTGCAGACCAAACCGTAAGTCGTAGAGACTTGAAACTTGGAGGGAGGGTGGTACTCACACCACCTACAATGTGACCAAGGCTCACTCCAGTTGGCCTGACGGGGGTGCTACAGTGATTAAAAGTACAAAATCGCTCTTAACTCCTAAACCGATTGTGAGCCTGGTGAAATTTTGGGGATTTAAATTTTTTTTGAAAAACCTACTTTTGTGAAAAAAAAGATTCTCTGGAGAGTGAATATCAATAATTATCAAAAAAAAAAAAAAATTGAACTTTCGACTTGCTGTTGCAAAGGGGCGCCAAAAATGCCTATAACTCCTGAATGGAATGAGATATCTCCGCCAAACTAAGAATACTTATGTACGAGCTCAAACTGCGGTCACAAGAAAATGAAATCTTGAGCCACTTGGTGCACTATAAAAAAAAACAGGGAAAAAACATAAAAATGGCTAGAACTAACCATTTGTCCTATCAACATGAAAATCTGTGTACACGGTCTTGGTCCGAGGAGCCACAAGTGTCTACAAGGACATTTGCGTATCTCAAAAAACATTGGCCAACAAATTTTGGAACAAAGCGGAATGAAACTCGGTGGGCCTGTTTGACTCATGGCCCCAAATCGGCCACTGGGGGGCGATATGACATTTTTCAAAGGCGTAAACGATTGTACGTCACATGGTTTTTCGCACATATGCACGATATTCCTATCATATGATAGAACTCCTCATTCCAGATGACTTTGCCTCTAGAACCACTGCTGTCAATCAAATTGTTGGTTAAATGATTGAAAAGATGTAAAAAATCTACTTTTGCGAACTAGTCCTAGGTTTTTCGCTCAATCTGGAAAAAAAAAAAATACTGCAGTACAATTCTCTGGACTCTCTAGGCCAATGATTATAAAAAAAAAGATGTTGAAATTTACCCTTTGGGAAGCTATAATGGGGTTGTTTAGAAAAGGGGCCTGGCCCAATTTATCCCAAATCCTATAAAGCCTAAATGGAAAAACTCAAAACTTCACAAAATCTGCTGAGCATTTGCAACAGGTGATTATAAACAAGCATGCAAAGTTTTAAGGGGATCAGACCACAGCTGGCACTATAACAGTCATAAACAGTAAAAACCATCATATTTCTATGGCAAATTACCTGTATTTGCCAAAAAGTTTTTTTTTTTTCTTTTCTTTTTTAACCATTGATTTAGGTGGGTACAGCCTTACTAAATAATATGTAATGTCTTTTTCCTTATATGCTTAAATGCCTTAAGCGCTTTAATGTTAAAAAAGGAATTAATACGTTTATTAGAAAATATTTTATTCAAAAATGACAGTAAAGAAAATTACTGAATATTTCTGTTGAAAATGCTGTTAAACATTCTATTCATCAAAAAATCCTGAAAAAATAAATCACATTCATCGCAAAAATAAACTGTTTTCAACAGTGATGGTAATAAATGTTTCTTGAGCACCAAATCAGCATATTAGAATGATTTTTGAAGGATCATGTGACACTGAAGACTGGACTATAATTCAGCTTTAACAGAAATAAATAAACTGTTATTTTAAATTGTAAAAATATTTTACAATATCACTGTTTCTGCTGTAATTTTAATCAAATAAATGCAGCCTTGGTGAGTGTAAGAGACTTCCTTCAAAAGCTTTTGAAAATCTTATAAAATCTTACTATTGTATTACTAACCTTTAAACAGTAGTTTTTAATGTTGTGACGTCCCATTTTGCCTGTATATATATTTAAGCTTAACTGTACGTTAAAATGATCAGAACTTGATTGTTTTTACCAATTTTAGCATTAATTTTAAAGCAGGATGGAAATAGATTTTCCATCTCCAGCTTCACACATTGTACCCATTTAACACACAAACTCTATCTTAGCTGTCATCCATATTTCAGTAGCATGCTTGTGTTTCCAGCTTGTTTTTGTGTGTACGTTTGTGGTGAGGCTTCTTCAAACACGCAGTAAATCTGACCAAAGATGCTCGATAGAGGAGCCAGTTCAGAAGTTTGATTGATTTGATCCAAAACAATTATCCCCTTAGGTTTCTAATAAACAGAAATAACAAGGACCAATGAAATTGTCAAAATATTCTTGGTTTGGCTCAGATGATTGTGGTTTGTGTATAGTCTGTGAACAGCGCTTCTCTGGTTGCAGTATTGATATGATCACTGCTTTCTGTCCTCACTTGCACTATTGCTGTCTTTCTATGGTTGATCCACAAGGCCTTTGTGGTTATCTTTTTTAGTAAACGCCAGTTCTCAAGCAGTTCAAAGCAGTACATTTAGACATTTTTATACATCCAATTATATTTTCCTGTATGCATGTTTGTTAGAGATATGTTTGCAGCAGACCTTTTTGTTTGTGCCAACATTAAGCGACTAAGAAATGGACTTTCTGTGTCTCATCCACTTCTGCGTATGTTTGTGATGTCTTTTCCTTTTTTTGTCCTAATTTTAAGCTGTTTTGTTTTGTCCGATGCTGTCTATGTTTTGCTCTTCTCACCAGCTAGTAAAGATAAATGGAGAGAGAGAAACACAAATGTCTGTTGCTTTTTGTTAGTGGTGACATGGGAAGCTATATCACTGGGTTTTTCAGGAGACAGGCAGTAGAGAGTAATCATTTCAGTGATTAAACCTTTTGTTGAGTTTTCCTTCCCTGCCTTGAAAGGGTTGGAATTATGCCTGTTGCTCATTCTTGCTTTTCAGCCATTCTTTGTGTCTCTGTTTCAGTATCTTTATCATTATTATTATCTTGAACATCAGCACAGCGGGAGTCTCTTCCAGTTCCTTCACTGTTGTTTTACCATTGTTTCACAAAAATCTTCAACATTTCTTCAAAAGTCAAAAGAATTTTCATTTTTGGGTGGAGTATCCGTTTAAAGGAGACCCATTATGCCCCATTTTACAAATATGTAATATAAGTCTGAGGTGTCCTCAGAATGTGTCTGTGAAATCTCAGCTCAAAATACTCCACAGATCATTTATTGTATCATTTTGAAAATGCACTCACAATATCAACAAAACGTCGCAAACAGTGTTTTTATAAAATAAAGAAAACAAATCAAAAACTAAATAAATCAAATTGAAAACAAAAACTCTTTCATTATGTAATCTTTAAAAGTGCATTTCTCTCTAAAGGCGTGTCCAAAGAGAAGATGGCGAGGATTCACTGATTCAGAAAACACTAGTTTAATAATAAATGAGTCAAAAATCTCCTTACTATTTTCCCTCGACACATTCATGGTAAAAACTTTTGCTGGTGCTTTGCGGCAAGCTTTAGCCTATTGCGTGCTCTTGAACGCGGAACTGTTCCAGCTGCGCTGAAGGCGCTCGCTACTGCTGGCGGAGACACTAAACGCCTTCCGAGCTGGTCTCGAAAGTGAAGTATCGAGTTGTTTCTACCAGCGTGGAATTTTTATTTTTTATTTTTTTTCTCACCATAATTGGTCTGAACTATGACGTGAAAATTGGCCCGAAGCCCAGCCCTAGGGGTGTAAAAAAAAAAAAAAAAAACAAAGAGTCGGGGCCCGTCAGGCTCGGGCTGAAATGCAGGGCTCTAATCCAGAGAAATAAGCAATTTTAACTAGTGTAACGGACTGTGTCATTGTGTCGCCTGCCAATGATGTCATACATCCTTGATTTTCTGGTTTTATTTTGTAGAAAACATGGAAACCCCAAAGACAATTTAATATGTTGACTGTGGCATAATAAAAGCTCCGCTGCTTTCGAGCCGTGTATCACGCTCGTCCTTCATTAGCAATCGCTCCAGTGTCCTTGTTTTGCTTCCAAGACTTTCAGCCCCACCATGCTTTATACTACAGTGACCTTAATAAGTCTTTAATACATTAGCACATCAACAAACATGATTTCTGCCCAGGTCCCGTCGAATTGCACTGGCTGTGAGGACGAAGACAACAACTTCCATGATTCCTCGCTCGATCATGGGTGTCATTAAACTACGCCTTTGTTTCTTGTTTGTTTTGAATATACGCACTCTAGTGGTGAAAGCTTACATGTTGTGCCTTTAAGGGGCTTAATATTATAAGTCACAGGGGGAGTGAAATCTGACATGCTGTTTTTTTTCACATGCTTGCAGAAAAAGGCTTACCAAAACAAAGTTACTATGTTGTCCTTTCTCATGTTTTCTGGGTTGGTAGATGCACTGGGGACCTGATTATAGCACTTAAACATGGAAAAAGTCAGATTTTCATGATATGTCACCTTTAATTCCTATCATGCCATCTTATGGATCAGTAAATATACTACAGTGCTTGTAATGGATTTGTGTTTTATTTATTCAGAGTATTATACACACCTGTGCAGTTCAGCCTCCAGTCAAAGTGATGGCTTTCTTTTCGCTCCGTTTCCCTCCTTTTCTCCTCCTCACACCTCTTTTCTTTGCTCATTCTTCTGAGTGCTCCTCAGCTGAATCAACAAAGGAAACAGGAAGCAGATCTCTATACACATGCTCTTGCACATCCACTCTCTCATACACATCATTTGTCAAATATAAACACTCTGTTCTCCATCATGGTGCCCATATATAACGACTTAACTAAGATCAGAGTTTGTGTGACTTGGGTACTTTGAAGTCCCTAACATTTGAAACTCTCTCCTGTTAACGGCGTGTGTATACATTCTTGTGACAGGATGATATTGGGTGTGGGGGCAAAAGGAAAGGAACTTTTTCGAATGTATAGTTAACCCAATTTTTCTGAAATCGTCTGACCCATTTGAGAGGTATGTGCTGGTCTGTCACAAAAATAAACCGCAAACCCCAAAACTGCTGTGTGGTCTGTCAGAAATCTCCCTCATCTGCAGATTGGAGCCAAAGAAAGCAGTCAAGAGAGAAAGTGAGAGCAGGTCGGGAATAAAGACCTATAGAACGCACAGCAGCGTGGCAGCACAGCACAAACACACAGAATGGAAATGGGAACTGGCACACTGCCTGTGCAAACTTTAAGCACCGTTCACCTTTTCATCCTATCTGAAATGTTCGGGTTTCCTTCAGGCGTGTCTGATTGTGCCTTCGATTGGTTCAAGGCCATTGTTGCCCTGTTTAACGGAAACACAATTTTTAAACTTAAAGGTATAGTTTAATTTCATTAATTACTCACCCTCATGTCATTCCAAACCCGGAAGACCTTTGTTTATCTTCGAAACACAAGATATTTCTGTTAAAATCCGAGAGCTTTCTGACCCTGCATAGACAGCAATGCAGCTACCACGTTCAAGGCTCAGAAAGTTAGTAAGGACATCAGTGGTTGAACTGTAATATTATGAAGCTAGGAGAATACTTTTTTGTTTGCAAGGAAAACAAAAATAAGAATATAGCTGCAAGCAGCGACTACGGGGGTTCAAACACTTTAGGTATTTAAGCACATAAGGAAAAAGAGATTACATATTATTTAGCAAGCCTGCAACCACCTAAATCAATGATTAAAAAAGCATTTTCATAGAAATTTATGACTCGCATCAGCTGTGGTCCGATCTCCCTGAAACTTCGCATGCTTGTTTAGAATCAATCAATGTTGCATGTGCTCAGTGGGTTTTGTGAAGTTTTGAGTTTTTGTTTAGGCTTTATAGGCTTTTGGGTATATTTGGACAGGCCCCTTTTCTAAATGACCACATTATAGCTTCCCAAAGGGTCAATTTCAACATGTTTGTGGTGATTATTGACCCAGAAAGTCCAGATTTTTTCCAAACTGAGCGAAAAACTTAGGACTAGTTTGCAAAAATAGGTTTTTCACATCTTCTTATTTAAAAAACGGTTTGATTGACAGCAGTGGTTCTAGGGGCAAAGTTGTTCGGAATAAGGAGGTTTATCATATGACATGAATATTGCATGTATGTGCGGAAAACAGTGCAATGTACAATTGTTTACGCCCTCAAAAAATGTAATACCACCCCCCAGTGGTCGATTCTTTCAAATTTCTCACAGACCTTTGGGGGGAGTTTAGTTTTCCAAGATCGGCCTCCATTAACCTTTTCTCAAACTTCATCGGCCAATGGCGGCCATGTTTTTTTGAGATATGCATATGTCCTTACAGACACTTGTGGCACTTTGGGCCAAGACTGTGCATTTTCTTGTTGATAGTACAAATGGTTGCCTAGTTATAGCCATTTTTATGTTTTTTTCACGACATAAGACACTTGAGTCTGTGACTGACTGTTTAGGAGTTATGAGTGATTTCGTACTTTCGATCGCTGTAGTGTCCCCGTTAGGCCGATTGGGGCAAGCTTTGGTGACATTGTAGGCGGTGTGAGTACTACCAGCCCTCCAAGTTTCTACGACTTCTGGTTTGGTCTGCACGATCAGTTTTACGTAAAAAACCGCTTATCCGTGACTATTCTAACAGTTACAATAGGGTTTCAGCACTACGCACTTGAACCCCTGAAAAAAGTAATGGAGTCACATAGAATGATTGAGAATGAAGGATGAATTTTGGACTCTTTGAAAAGCCCTGTGATTGCTGATGTGCATTTTGGCAGAATTGTTAGTGATGTTGCATGTCTTAACATGGAAGGATACGCAGCTTTATTTAGGCACACTGTAAAAAGGGTGTGTATATTGTTTTATTTTAGCCTTGCTGACCTTTGCTGTTTTCAAGCTGTAATTTCACAAATCTAATCACAGGATGCGTCACAGCTGTGTGTATGATTTACAGACTTAAGAAGATCTGGGGAGATTAATAAACTTGTTCCCTCAAGTTAAAAAAAAAAAACATTCCCATGTTCTTTTGTCCTTAAGGGTGTCAAAACAAAATAAAATCTGAAGCCTGCTGTTGAACCGCAGATCCAAGACTAATGAAACCTGGAAAAGCATGGGCCGTAAATTTTAGGAGAGCACGCGGGACTGAACGTTTCCAGTTTATGAACAAGCACGTGCAGCCTGGGCTGTAAACACGCAATAAGTGAAATACTGGAGTATTTACACTGTAACTGTTCAAGATCAGTCATTGCTGCTTGTCCTATCCAAGTTTCTCTGAAGAAATGACACTAAAATGACTGCTTGTTATATTCAGTCAATCTGTCAGAGAGGAGCAGGTGCAAATCCATGCCATTTTTAATTAAAATAAATGTAATTCTAGTTAGTATTAGCCTAGAGGCTGACATTCTCCTAAAGGTCATGTGGGAAAACTACACTGGAGTTTTTTGGTTTAATTGCTGCAGTTTCATGCTCAGAAATTTTTTTTCCTGAAAGAAATTGGGTTTGTTGCCAAAACTTCTCATGAGAACTGCTGTACAGTAAAGCCTCGCTGACCATGAAAGCCAAGAGGTTTTTATAGGCAGGAAGATAGAAAAGTTCGCCACAAATCGGGTATAGAAATGTGTTTTCTATGGAGACAAACGAGTGTGATGCCAAAGTTGTGGTTTGCTCCAAAAAATGAATTTACATGAAAAACAAAACCACTAAAAATAGTGAAGCGCTTTGCCTTTCCTTTCAGAGGAGGATTGAGCTCCAGGCAAAATCACGGCAGAGTTTTAATAAATATTGAACCTGTGTATTCACGGAGCTGCAGATTACCATAAGTTTCTCTTTTTTGTGTGTTTTCTCTGTGCAAAAAACACATTACCATTCTTGTTTTCTCTCTCTTTTCCTTCACATATGCTACTGGTTAGCGTACTAGGCCTGTCAAAGACTCTCTGCCAACTGGCTGTTGCATGTTTCACGGGTTTTTGAGCCAGCTGTGTGTATATGCGTGTGTGAGAACGAGAAATTGGGGCATGTTTTAGCCAGAGAGATGATTGTAAGACCTCCATTGAAACAGCCTGAACATTTCTGTCAGTGTGAATATTTTAGCATAACTGAAATGTGTGAGTTCTTGTGTGTTTTGTGTTTTGAGAACTAAATCGACCAAACATGGTTTTGCTAATGTTAGTATAGCAGGCTTTTGTGTTTTTCAATTCATACTTGGATTAAGATTCATTTGCATCCACTTACACTGGTGGTTTTTGTGTTTAAGGTCATGGATGAAACCAACACTCAGATCGCCTGGCCGTCCAAACTGAAGATCGGAGCAAAGTCCAAAAAAGGTATACACAGCACGCGCGCACACACACACACAGTCAGACAGTAGTTATGGCAGAAGTCACTGTGTTAGTCACGGTTCAAACCTTGTTTGCTCACCTTCATGTTGTTCCTAAACCTGTATGACTTTCTTTCCTCTGTGGAACACATATTTTGTCTCAGTGTTTTTTGTTTTGTTTTTGTCTATACAGTGAAAGTCAAAGGGGTGCAGTATTAATTTGGACCCCATTGGCTTTCATAGTATGGACAAAAAAAATTATTTTAATGTTCCGCAGCGAAAAGAAATTTATACAAGTTTGAAAAGACACAAGGGTGAGTAAATGATGGCAAAGTATTATTTTTAGTGATCTATTCCTTTTAGGTGCACAACATTAATTCCCCATTACCCTGGACCACAAAACCAGTCATATAGGTCAGTTTCTTTGAAATTGAGATTTATGGATCATCTGAAAGCTGAATAAATAAGCATTCAATTGGTGAATGGTTTGTTAGGATAGGACGATATTTGGCTGAGATACAACTATTTGAAAATCTGGAATCTGAGGGTGCAAAAAATCAAAATACTGAGAAAATTGACTTTAAAGTTGTCCAAATGACGTTCTTAGCAATGCGTATTACTAATCAAAAATTAAGTTTTGATATGAAGAGTTCAGACGCAAAACCAGCTAAAAGCCATCTCGGTCAAAAATGAGATATATTATACTGAGTGCATTCTCCTGACACATAGTATATGTCCATCAAATACTTGTACTTCAAACTCGCTAAATGTCAGCCTCAGCCCAATCAGAAGTACCAGTACTTACATAGAAACCTGTACAAAGAAATGGTCATTTTAAAGAAAATCATCAGATGGATTTAGAGGCTTTTGCATCTGAACTCTTCATATATTTACGGTAGGAATGTACAAAATATCTTCATGGAACATGATCTTTACTTAATATCCTAATGATTTTTTGCATAGAAGAAAATGTATAATTTTGATTCATACAGTGTATTGTTGGCTATTGCTACAAATATACCCATGCTACTTATGACTGGTTTTGTGGTCCAAGGTCACATTTAGTAACTGATCAAAGATTGTTGATCAAAAGATAAACTACCAAAATATTCAGCAGCATAACTGCTTTTAACATTGAAATACAAAAACATCAAATGAGCATATTAGAATGATTTCTGAAGGATCATGTGACACTGAAGACCGGATTAATGATGCTGAAAATTCAGTGTTGACATCGAAGGAATAACATTAAAAATCTTTCAGACCCAAATGTTTAAATGGTGTTTTATATTGTGTTGAAGAGATTAGGTGGAGTAAGTCTGTGAGTTCTCTAATTTTCTGTGGCAATAGTTCATACCAAAATGTTGGCTTTAAAAAGCCATATAACTTAATCAGGCCCTTAAGGCTTTTTCCTAAATGATTAATGTGAGAGGATCTGGCAACACGAAACAAAACTGAATCTAGTGTGGGTGAAGAGTGACATGAGACTGGAAGGATTAGGACTCTCAAAAGAAGTTAGTGTTCTTTGCTACCTTTGTTTTTTATGAGTTTAAAAGTCAGAGGCCAGATTTCTGTAATTCTCATAAGTCTCATTCAAAAGATGACAGGCTATTAATTTGTGCTTTTCCATATAATTGATGAATGAATGTACATATGAATGTACTTTTGAGGCTAATATTACATGAACCTGTTTTTGTGCTTATCTGTATGGCTGAATGTTTGCACATACTTTTGTATATGTGGCTCACTGCCACATGACTGAAAGATTTAAAGAGTGTGTTTTTGGAGGTTCACTTCACCTTTACTCAGTAATTTATCTACTTAAAACCCCTGAAGAAATGAATAGTCATAATAATTCTGTTTAAAATGACGGACTGTCCTGTATTAGAATACTTCCTCCCTCAGTCAGTTGTACGCTGTCCGCCATTTTTTTCATGCTCCTGCTTCCTGGATGTAAAAGTTAACATGACGAGTCTTCATTTTCTCCCGACATCAGAGCCACTGAGAACGCAGTTGATTAGTTTTGTTTTTGATGGAAACGTGCCACCAAATACCCAGAAAAGTAAGAGAGGGGCAGAGTGAGCAGTAGCTCATTAGCATTTAAAGAGACATGCACCGAAACGGGTCACCGTGAACAGAGCTGTTTTTGACGAGGTAAAAGGGTGTTGTTTTACACAACCATTGAGGAATTTTAACCAAAATATTTTGCAGACATTTCATAAAGAGCCTAAAAAATCATACCAACTTGTGGAAAATGGGCATTCAGTGTCCCTTTTAAGGTGCCAGATTAGTCCATGTTTCTCAACAGTCATTTACCACAGTTTATTCAAAATCAGTCAATGTTTTCCCTCTCATATATTCTTTCTGAGGATGTGCCCAAGATATCTCTTTCCTTTGTTTTCATGCTTTCAGTATCTTCTGTAAAGTCCCCTGTTCGTCTTGTTGTAAATAATGGTCAGTGTTTGTGACTCACATGCTAAAAACTATATTTTACTCTCCCAGGTCTCAAACGGTTTTCTCATTTTCTCTCTATTTTTTCCTTCTTTCTTTTTTCAGCCTCTGTAACAGATGTTATCAATCTCAGAGATGTCTGTTCCACTCTGTCCTGAGTCAGTAAAGCACTTTTAAATGAGGCTGTCTGTCGGGCAAAAAAAGTCACTCTCAACTGGAGTGCAGAAAGACCAGACAGTTTGGTTAAGAATAGAAATAAATGACTTGATTGAAGCCAAGTCCAAGATACTTACCCTATATACACTAACATTCAAAACATTGGGGTCAGTAGGATTTTTTTTTTTTTTTAATTGATGCTTTTATTTAGCTAGGACACATTAAAAATATATTTAATCAGCACAAAAAAATATTGCATATTTTATCTCTGTCTCTCTCTCTCACATATATACCTACTCAGTCTCACCTATATGTTGAGCACTTCAAATAAAAGACAGACATTGGAATTGATATCTTAACCTCATATATGCACGCATGAACTATTACATTCCTCTCAGACATGCATAGACATTCTCCATTCATAAACATGCTGGCCACACATGCTACCCCACACACACACATGCTGGAGTTGATGACTACCACATGGCAGGAAGAGGATAGTGTGTTGGGCTGGACAAGGAGACCCCTACTGGTGTTACTCTAATACCTCCCCCAATAACAATGTACTTTGTGTGTGTGTGTGTAAGATAGTGATCCTTCCTGTTTGATTTCCCCCCTGCTCCTCTTGGCCCAATCCTGAAGTTCGTGGGAGTGTTTTGGGGGGAGTGAGAAAGTCAGAGAATGTGTGTAGAGAAAAACAAAATTCCAAGAAGTTACACTACGACAGCTATTTTTAGAGAGTAGAAGTAAAGCAGCTATCTGTTTCACATAATGTATGTAAGGGGTTGTCTGTGTGGTAAACTGTCGGAGGAAAGTGTTAACTCTTGAATCCACTGCTGTTGAAGCCGCAGTTGTCGTTTAATTAATTGTGTTAAGAAATAAACTGAATGTAAGCATCTTTATTAGTGTATGACGTTCTTTACTTGTCCTGCACTCATCTGCTCTCTTCCTCTCCTCTTCTCTCACAGATCCACATATTAAGGTCAGCGGAAAAAGGGAAGATGTGCGTGAGGCAAAAGAGAAAATAATGTCCGTTCTTGACACAAAGGTAACTGCTAAGCTCATGACTGTCATGGAAATAACTGGTCTGCATGGGTTTGATACACAAACCTACTTTTCTAAACCAGTATATTTTATTTTTTAGAAAAAAATATAAACATCTTTAACAGCTAAATTGCATAAATTTGGAGAGAATGTTTATTTGAGCATAAATGTTTCTTGTTTTAAGAATAAATCAGGCAAAATGTCTAGAAAATATGCTATAAAATGTGACACAGGAAGTCAGAACATATTTAATTGTTTAATGTACAGGTATGTGGAGAGGAATTTTTGAGCAATAAGATTTAACTATAGGCAGAAGTACCCAGGCTGTATAAATAGAAACTGCACATTTACGTGGAAGATATTCTGTCTAAAATTCCTAAAATACAGACAAAACAGTACCATTCAGAAGTTTGCGGTCAGTGAAATCTCTTTTCTTCTTGCTCATTGATTTAAAAAGAACCCCTTAATGATTAACTGATTTTAATAAACAAATAATATTTCACAATATTACATTTTTAATGAATTTTAAAATACAATTTATTCCTGTTATGGCGATTCATTTCAAATCTAAATATTTTGTAACATTATACATGTCTCCTTTGATCAATTAAAGGGATAGTTTGTCCAAAAATGAATATTCTGTCATTAATTACTCACCCACATGTCGTTCCAAACCCGTAAGACCTTTGTCCATCTTCAGAACACAAATGAGCTTTCTAACCCTGCATAGACAACAACACAACTACCATGTTCAAGGTCCAAAAAGGTAGTAAGGACATCATTAAAATAGTCTGTGTGACATCAGTGACATTCATTTAAAAAAACTTGCTGACCCCAAACTTTTAAACGGTAGTGTATCTGAATGCAATCTACTTAGTGTTAGAAACAGGATTAAAGGATTTTGATTTTAATAGGCTTTCATGAATGCTTTGTTGTTTTTCTAAATTATGACCTTTGACCCCCCTACAGAGTAATCGTGTGACCCTGAAGATGGACGTATCGCACACAGAGCACTCGCATGTTATTGGGAAAGGAGGTAATAACATCAAACGAGTGATGGAAGAGACGGGCTGTCACATACACTTCCCTGACTCCAACAGGCACAGCCAGGGGGAGAAGAGCAATCAGGTACAGAAACACATGCGAAAATAGACCCAAACATACCCAACTAGGGATGCAGCAATAACTGGTTTAATATTGAACATGATAAAATTCCCCACGGTTGGTGTTGCTGTTTTATATTTTAATTATCATTAAAACCATTCATTCATATATTAATTTGTATAATGCCCTCAGCACCCTTTTAAAACCTCACAGTTTTTGTCTGGCCAAAAAAAAAATAATAATAATTTGCATGCCCTGCTGTAAATTTTGACCAGTTGATGGAAAAACAAGCTTATGTGGATTCTACATGTTTAAACAAATAAAGGAGGTGTCCACTTCCAGAACAAAGATTTACAGATAATGTACTCACCCCCTTGTCATCCAGGATGTTCATGTCTTTCTTTCTTCAGTCATAAAGAAATTGTTTTTTTTTGAGGAAAACATTTCAGGATTTTTCTCCATATAGTGGACTTCTATGGTGCCCCGAGTTTGAACTTCCAAAATGCAGTTTAAATGCGGCTTCAAACGATCCCAAATGTGGTTATTTTCGTAAAAATAATACAGTTTATATACTTTTTAATCTCAAACGCTTGTCTTGTCTTACTCTCCCCAAACTCAATTTTTCCGGTTCATGACAGTTAGGGTATGTCGAAAAACTCCCATCTCATGTTCTCCCTCAACTTCAAAATCGTCTTATATCGCTCTTTTACCTTTTTTGTTAAGGGTGTTTGATCTTCTTTGCATGTTCACTTTGCATAGACTGGGTCAGTACTTCTGCAGCAATGTAGGATGATTTTGAAATGATTTTTGAAACTGAAGGAGAAAATACGATTGGAGTTTTTCAACATACCCTAACTGTCTTAAGGCAGAATACACTGAGTTCAGGGAGAGCAAGACAAGACGAGCGTTTGAGATTAATAAGTATTTAAATTGTATTATTTTTATGAAAATAACCGATCATTTCGCTAGATAAGACCCTTCTTCCTTGGCTGGGATCCTTTACAACTGCATTTGAGATCGTTTGAATTTAAACTGCATTTTGGAAGTTCAAACTCGAGGCACCATGCCAGTCCAGTATATGGAGAAAAATCCTGAAATGTTTTCTTCAAAAAACATAATTTCTTTATGACTGAAGAAAGAAAGAAATGAACATCTTGGATGACAAGGAGGTGAGTGCATTATCCGTATTTTTGTTCTGGAAGTGGACTTCTCCTTTAAGACAAGTAGAATTATTTATGGAGCTGATAAATTACATATAATCATTTATTAATCAGTTATCATTTTAACTCTTTTAACTTTTTTATGAAACCTTTTCAAAACTATATTTGAACATTTCGAACATGTTGTTAGATGAACTGTTGTCAGTCGTGTTATCATTTAAAATCCAGACATCATTGGCAATTTTTTAGGCAAACAAAAAGTCATTTCATTTGTTTTTCATTGATTTTTAAATATAAAACTTGGTGAAACAATGTATGTGCCAGTACTTTTTGAATTTTTCCAGCACAATTTAACAACACCCTGATAATACTGATAACTGTGATAACTTTTTGTCACTATAACTGTGATAAGAAATTTTCATATCATTACATCTCTATGGCGTACCATCAATTCTCTACACAAGGAGTCTAAACACACCCAGATATCGAGTGAAATTCATGCTGAGAAATTTCTTCAGTGGCTACTGCGTCGTGACAAGCGACGGCATGTTTACATCTGGCCAGGATGGCATCTAGCATTTCTTGTCTCTGCTGTTTGTGAGCTCTTTCAGTAGCTGTGATCTACTAAAAGCCTCAAAGGCATCAGGGCTAAAGTGAAGAGAACAAAGACGTGGGTCTTTAGGAAGTTTTATTCATCCACAGGCATCTTTCCGTTATTTTCTCCTCTTCTTATCGCTGGGAAAGCAGTGAAGACTTGGATCACTTCTCTTGTTGCCCTTTCGCTGAAAAGCCGCACAATGTGGCATCGTCTCAGTATTTTAGTTTTAATTAATTGTGTTGCCGAAAAATAGCAACAGGAAGCGCCAGTAGCTCACCGAGTGCAACCATTTCACGTCATCAAAATAATGGCGCCCCCCATAGTCCAAAAAATGTATAAAATGATGTGGATTTTTTAAAATAATGTAAGTCTTTTATGGGTTTTCTAATACAGATGTCTTTAAGAGACATAGTGTACGTTATGTTAAGCCATAAAGTCTTAATACCCGGGGTTTCCTTTAACATTTGGTCATATCTATTTTCAGGAAAATTTGAAAAGTTCGCCCTAAAAGTACTGGTTGTTTTTGTTTTGTCAATGTAACTGACGATGTCATTGGTTCTTGCGTGTGTTTTGACCAATCGTGATGCAGTTAAGGGAAAGATTTCTGGCAAATAATTACTACATTTTGTCTATAGTGCACAAGTCGTAACATTTTATAGCACTTTTTGGTGTTTTAATGTGTGTTTCTGCGAAATCTACAGCTTTTATGCTCTATGGAAGAAAGAAATTTATAGTTTTTAAAAGACATAAGAGTGAATACATGTCAATATTTTGATTTTTGCATGAATTATCTCTGCTATGGGAATATTTAGCTTTTTTTGTGCTAATATAGACCATTTCGCTAGATGTAAACATTCTGGTCCCGATACACTTCCCGTTTCTTTTTTTTTTTTACTTTACACAAACATCACAAAAAAATACAACCAACATAACATTTGACTGGATGAGAATGTTACATTAGCACCTTTAAGATGTATTTGTATATGTGAATTTAAAAAAAAATAAAAAACAAAAAAACAGGAAGTGCTTCTGGACCAGTGTTGTTTACATCTAGCGAAATGGTCTATAGCAAAAGACAGCAAATTTCTTCCATCCAGCCAACATTTACTATCCAGCACTCTAGCTGAATCATTTTATTGGCTAAGAGACATGAAGCCGTTTGTATTGGCTGGAGGATGAGAATGGTTTGGAGTGTGATGGATCTGATTGGCTGTTGGACGGCTCTCAGGTTTAAATAGACTGCTGAGTGGTCTGACGAGGCGTGCAGACAGTTTGGAATGTTAGTAGCGTATACAAGTGCACGCATGGACAAACACAGACTTCGGAGCCAAACCAGATGGACTCTCTGAACTGAGCCCAATCACCTTGTTTCCAAATCGGGATTAATTCTCGCAGGGCGTGATTAAACGTGTGGTAGTTGGGATGAAATGATGGAAACCAAAAAATAAAACTAGAAGGACCTTAATTAGGGTTTTCTGACTGGCACACTGCCACACACCTACTCCCATTTAATGTTTCGATGGGTAATAAATCAGGTTTCTGGATGTGACACAGTGTCTTATTTAAGTTTAACAAAAAAATTCTTACAGGATGAGAGAAAGGAATAAACATCTGCACATGCTGTGAAAAAAAACATGAAGTACAATCATTTCTTTGTCTCTGCATTTTTCTCTCAGGTGTCAATAGCGGGGCAGCTGACTGGCGTAGAAGCAGCGAGAGTTAAAATACGGGTAAGAATTTATTTAATGTTCTTCTTTCTTCTGGACCCACATATATGATGATCCCTTTGCGACCCATTTAGGCAGCTACGTTGTATATTTTCATAATGTATGTATATTTTATAATGTAGCAAGAATTATAATATAAAAACAATGTGACTAATATTAAATAATTTTGTTTTATTTGTGAATGTACTAACTTGACTTTCTTTTTCTATCTACTATTAGAGTATTAGATATAAAACCGAAAGAGAAACCCTTTCAGTTAAATATGATTGACAATTTTATGGAGAATTTTCCCCTTTTGAACCATGAAAGGTGAAAGATACACTTAGAAAATACTGGAATATTTTTACAATCCTATGTATATATTATACACTACCAGTCAAATGTTTTTGCATTTATTTCATCCAAAGTACAGTAAAAACAGTAACTTTTTGAAATATTTTTACTATTTAAAAATAACTGTTTTCTATCTATATATATTTTAACATGTAATTTATTCCTGTGATCATTTTTATTATTATCATCAATATTTAAAACAGTTGAGTACATTCTGAGTTGAGTAATTTTTTTCAGGATTCTCTGATGAAGAAAAAAGATCCAAAGACCAGCATTTATCTGAAATATTTTTTATATTTTTTTGGGGTATATAAGTATATAAATTATTCCTTTGATTTAGCAAGGATGCTTTAAATTGATCATAAGTGATGATAAAGACATTTATAATGTCATAAATAATAATATAAAATGTTTTTGAGTGGCAAATCAGAATATTAGAATTATTTCTGAAGGGTCATGTGACTGGAGTAATGATGCTAAAAATTCAGCTTTGAAATCACAGGAATAAATTACATATTAAAATATTCAAATAGAAAACAGTTATTTTTAATAGTAAAAATATTCAAAATATAACTGCTTTTGCTGTATTTTGAATCAAATAAATGCAGGCTTGGTGAGGAGTAGAGACTTCTTTAAAAAACATTAAAAATCTTACTGTTAAAAAACTTGACGGGTAGTGTATATATAATATATTAGGTTATTTAATGAATAACTTAAATCTGGACAGCCTTAAATACACTTTTTTTTTTCTTTATAGTTTTCTGTAGGCTCCGCTAGCGCCCCCTTGTGGTCCAGTTTGAAACGCCAATCATAGATTATATGCTTTATGTGCTGCACCCTAGTGGCTGAAATGTCATCATCATTTGTTTTATGTTGTCTTCAACCCATGTGGGTTTTTTTTTCCTCAAAGGCATCAATCTTCCCCATTGTCTCTGTAGGAGCTGTTGCCGTTGATGCTGATGTTTGAATGCAGTGGTTTGGTGCAGCATGTGGACTGTAGCTCTCCTGTAGTTCAGCATATTTCCCATACTTACAACGTCTCCATCTCCTTCAAACCTCCCTCCCGTCTCTATGGCAACACTGCCATCGTCCGTGGCAACCAGAACAATGCCACTGGCGTTAAGGTGAGACATGAACTGATAGACTTATAAATGAACACTGCTATTGAAAGAGCTGGATTGTTGGGGGGTTTTTTATTATAAATTTTATGAATGTAATATTATACATTATTATGCTTGTATTATTTAAAGGGATAGTTCACCAAAAAATGAAAATTCAGTTATTTATTACTCACCCTCATGTCGTTCCAAACCCGTAAGACCTTTGTTCATCTTTGGAACACAATTTAAGATATTTTTGATGAATTCCGAAAACTTTCTGACCCTGCATAGACAGCAACACAACTACCACGTTCAAGGCCCAGAAAGGTAGTAAGGACATTGATAAAATAGGCCATGTGACATCAGTGGTTCAAGCGTAATGTTATGAAGCTACAAGAATACTTTTTGTGCACAAAGAAAACAAAAATAACAACTTTATTCAACAATTTCTTCTCTTCCGTGTCATCCTTCGATGCGCATTCATTTTATTGATGTACTTACTACCTTTCTGGGCTTTGAACGTGGTAGTTGCATTGCTGTCTATGCAGGGTCAGAAAGCTCATCAAAAATATCTTAATTTCATCAAAAATGTTCATTTGCGTTCCAAAGATGAACGGAGGTCTTACAGGTTTGGAACGACATGAGGGAAAGCAATTAATGACAGAATTTTCCTTTTTGGGTAAACTACACTGACCAAAATGATAAACGAAACACTTTTGTTTTTGCCCCCATTTTTCATGAGCTGAACTCAAGGATCTAAGACTTTTTCTATGTACACAAAAGGCCTATTTCTCTCAAATATTGTTCACAAATCTGTCTAAATCTTTTTTAGTGAGCACTTCTCCTTTGCCGAGATAATCCAGCCACCTCACAGGTGTGGCATATCAAGATACTGATTAGACAGCATGATTATTGCACAGGTGCGCCTTAGGCTGGCCACAATAAAAGGCCACTCTAAAATGTGCAGTTTTATCACACAGCACAATGCCACAGATGTCGCACATTTTGAGGGAGCGTGCAATTGGCATGCTGACTGCAGGAATGTCCACCAGAGCTGTTGCCCGTAAATTGAATGTTCATTTCTCTACCATAAGCTGTCTCCAAAGGCATTTCAGAGAATTGGCAGTACATCCAACCGGCCTCACAACCGCAGACCACATGTAAGATGGCAGACGGCGTGTATGGCGTCGTGTGGGTGAGTGGTTTGCTGATGTTATATTTTGCTGATGATCCTGAGGCCCATTGTTGTGCCATTCGTCCACGACCATCACCTCATGTTGCAGCATGATAATCCACGGCCCCATGTTGGAAGGATCTGTACACAATTCCTGGAAGCTGAAAACATCCCAGTTCTTGCATGGCCAGCATACTCACTGGACATGTCACCCATTGAGCATGGATTATCTCAGCAAAGGAGAAGTGCTCACTAACACAGATTTAGACAGATTTGTGAACGATATTTGAGAGAAATAGGCCTTTTGTGTACATAGAGAAAGTCTTAGATCTTTGAGTTCAGCTCATGAAAAATGGGGGCAAAAACAAAAGTGTTGCGTTTATAATTTTCAGTGTATATATGATTGCATAATAAAAACTGATGATAATGTTACATCAATCTTTAACTAGATCAAACATACAGTAATACAGTAATACTGTGAAATATAAGTACAATTTAAAATAACTGTTTCTATTTTAAGGTATTTTGTAATTTATTTTAAAGCTGAATTTTCAGCAGCCATTACTCCAGTCTTTAGTGCAGTGTTGCCAAGTCCGTGGTTTTCCCGCGGGATGTTTTTAATGTCTGAGGGTCATATTTAGCGCCTGAAATACAAATTTACCAGAGGAACCCTGACAAAACAAATGTGTATTTTATCCCCTGGAATGTGTTTTTTTTTAATGGGAGACCACCCTCGAAACACAATTGGGCTAGTTTTGGGCTAGTTTTGAGTAGCAATTGGGTAGGTTTTGTTGTGAAAACCTGGCAACCGTGCTTTAGTGTCACATGATCCTTCGGAAATCATTCCAATATGTTGATTTGCTGCTCAAGAAACATTTCTTCTTCTTATTATTATTATTATTAGTGTTGTTTTTGTGGATTCATATTTTTTCGGAATTCTTTGATGAACAAAAAGTTCAAAAGAACAATATTTTAATGTCAATTTAAAAGTCTTTGTCACTTTTACCCTAGTAAAAAAAGTAATAGATTTAAAATGCATTTATTTTATACTAAGTATAGTTCAAGTCTGTTAACATATTTGCTGACATATCGCTTTAGTATTTATTTGGAGCGCTACTTGTGCACAATGCATATTTCTTAATATAAAGCCTAAAATATGTTTTAATGTCACTATTAATGAGGATTGTATGATCTTTAAATAATATCGGTCTTTAAATGTGAAATATTTAAAGCGGACCTAAAGTATACTTGCAATAGTTCCACTTTAGCACAATCAAATGTACTTAAGTATAAGTATACTTCCGCACGACTTCTGTAAAATTAAAGTAGATTAAGTACAAAATTAGCAAACTTTAAGTATACCAGTTTAGTATACTAAAAGTACAATTGCAGAGTATTTTTATTAAGTACATAATATGTAAATGTATTTGTAGTATACTTAGCATGAAATAAATGTATTGTAAATACATTTTAGTATATTTATTTTTCACTAGGGTAGTCAGCAAGAATGTATTAAATTGGCTAAAAAAAAAAAAAAAATCGTACTGACCCCAAACTTTTGAACGGTAGTGGGAAAATCATTTCAAGTAAAAAATTAAAATTGTAAATACTTGGAAAAAGTTTCCAAGGCATTTTAATATGATGATCTTCATAACATTTAAAAAATGGTTAAATCTGATTTTGTTTTTTTTTTATTAAAAGTCATCTTCAAAAAGTACATGTATTTGACCCAAAAAACAATCAAAACCTTCTGCTGAAGTTGCATTCATTAGCAGATATGAAATGAGTGGAGCTCCTAAGTAGCAGAAGTTCTGAAACTAGGTCATTTCATGAAATGGAGAGATTTAGTTTTCGAGTAGAGCTGCCAGAAATTAAACCTAAAACAGCAGCCTCCACCACATAATGTAAGACATTACAGGAGATGGGTGATGGTTTTATTAGTTTTTTGTATATGTGAAAGCCCACATGCTGGCATCCCTGTGAGTGTTTTTGCAACTGCAGATCTATATCAAGTTTGTGCTAACATTTTTGTGTGCGTTTCAGCGTGGTACGGCTTTGTTATTGGAGCACCTCGCTGGGTCTTTGGCCAGCTCGGTGCTGGTCAGCACGCAACTGGACATCGCGCCTCAGCACCACAACTTCCTTCTGGGTCGCAACGGAGCCAACGTCAAAAACATCTCCCAGCGCACTGGAGCCCACATACACTTCCCCGAGCTCAACACTCAACACAACACACACACCAGCCGCTCTGCCGTCTACATACAGGGCAGCATTGACGCCGTATGCGCGGCTAGACAGCAGCTGATGGTATGGCAACAGTTTTTTATTTTTTTATTAAGGCTTATGCCCTTTAATTTGCTATCTCTTTCCATGTTTGTGGCCAATCTGTGAAACAGAACACATGTTCTGTTGAAAGAGATGAAATTGAGAGAGATGTTTGGATGAGAGTCACTGTAAGTACTGACAGATGATGAGACTCATGCTGGGCTGGCTGAAGACCTTGAGGCTTTAGCAACGTGCCCGACCAAAGGGATTTCAAGACGCATGCCAGACTTATTCTTCTCCTCTGCTCTTATTTTTTCAAAACAGGAAATGCAGATTTAGCCATGCTGCCAGTTCAGACTATAATTTAATTTTAGAGGTCTCATAATAGGCACGTGCAAAACTACATCTTTTCAAAATCGATTAGTCTGTGAATTGCCTGAAGGACTAGAAGACTGATCAGCATTTTTATTTTAGTATTATTTTGATTGTAGTCATTTGACTGGAAGTCATTTTTGAAAGATTTGCATTACATTTTAATTTAATTTTCCATTTTAGTAATTTAGTAGTTCAGTTTAATGTTATTTCATTATTTGCCAAGGCATAATTTGTAATTTCCATTTAAGTTTGTTTAATATTTGTTTTATATTGAATTTATTTGACTGATTTGATTTCATTTATTTATTTGAAAAGTTAAGCTCAGTCAAGAGCAATTGGACAAAATATCTACAATAAATAAAATATTATAAATAATATATAAATAAATAAAAATACATTTTATATATATATATATATAAATATATATATATAATAAAACTTTATTAGGCTGTTGTTTGTGTTCATAAACAAATATGTGTAAATATTTATTGGGTTAAATTGTATGATTGTCTGTATATTTAGGGCTGTCTGCCGTTGGTGTTGCTGTTTGACATTAAAGAGGAGATGGAGGTGGCATCTCAAGTCGTCACTACCCTCATGGAACAGCTGGACGTCTTCATCAGTATTAAACCTAAACCTAAACAGCCCAGCAAGGTAATAAATGCCCAGCTCTTTTGTGTATGTGTGGTACATTTAGCCTCTGTCACTGGCTATATGTCTCTTTCTCAGTCTGTGATAGTAAAGAGCGTAGAAAGGAATGCTGGGAGTATGTATGAGGTCCGCAGGATCCTGTTGGGACTGGAGTCCAGCTGTGTGCCTTCTTCTATCAACCATGTGACTGTTAACGGACATGCTCCTTCCTCCCCTCCCCTGATTGGCTCCATTGGACTGGACACCCTAGCTTCAGCTGGACTGAGGCTAAGCACTCTGGGTAATGTAGTTGTATATTTAGACATTTTATATAAATATATTTTATGGCTTGTATATGACCTAAATGTAATTCCTTAAATGTGTGTTCTAAGCAAGGCCTGTTTATGTCAATTGAACACACACAGTCCTGCTTTAGCTCTGCAGTCACTATAATTACTACTGTCTGTGTTGGTAGATTACAAGTCATGCTGCCAAGCAGGTCCATAATTAGCTACAGATGTATGTGTGTGTATTTGTGTTTGCCTGTGTTCCACATTCGCTCACACACTATTAGTGTGACTTAAAAGAGTCGCCTCTGTTGTTCTCAAGACTTAAGCCTTGTTGTTTTCATGCACAAATTGTGCATATTTGCAGTAGTTACATTAAGGATCCATAGCATAATAGTAATAAAAAGTTCACAATAGTACTGGTAACAGTAGCTTTGTTTCAAAACTCAGCAAGCTTTTTATCTAGGTAACTTTTTAGGTTTTGAGGTTAAATTCTGTTAAATTCTTGTAATAAATCTATTTTTAGCCAAATCTAGGCTGCATCTATATATATATATATATATATATATATATATATATATATATATATATATATATATATATATATATATATATATATATATATATATAGTGTATGTGTATATCAATTAAGTGTATATCAAAATAAGTGTAAGAAATTATTAGCAGCATGTAACATTTCAAGTTAAAAATTACTGGAAGTAAACATTAACTGAAATAAAATAATTAAATTAAATTAAATTAAATTAAATTAAATTAAAAATAAAATGCAATAAAATAAAACTAAATGACAATTTAAAAAAAAAGAAAAAATTATTTTTATTAAAATAACTAATATATCTAGTAAAAAAAATCAAACTAATATATCCATGTTATAAATAATGAAAAATAAATTAAGTTAAAATGCATTAATAAAAATGACTGTAAACGTAAACTACTAAAACCTAAAAAAAAAACATTTTTGTCACTGGAAATAAACATTAACTGAAATGAAATAATATAATAAAATGCAATAAAATAAATTAAAACAAAATGCAATAAAATAAAATAAAATCAAAATGACAAAAAAAGAAAATTTCAAATTTTTGTTTAGTTAAGGTTAAGCGTAAAATATCTAATATATCTAGTAAAAAAAAATCTAACTAATAAAAATATAAACATTAACTGAAATAAAATGAAAATAACATAAAATGAAAAAATAAAATGCAATGCAATAAAATGAAATGACAAAAAAAGAAAATGTTACATTTTTGTTTAGTTAGGGTTAAGGTTAAGATAACTAATATATCTAGTAAAATAAAAATATATATAATAAAAATATATTATAACTAATAAAAAATAAAATACGCTAAAATCAGTTAAAAATTAATGTAAACAAAAATGACAGTCACTATAATTACTACTGTTTGTGCTGGTAGATTACAAGTCATGCTGCCAAGCAGATCCATAATTAGCTACAGCTTTATGTGTGTGTATAAATAAAAAATAAAATAATAAAATAAAATAAAACGAAAACATAAAATGCAATAAAATAAAGTTTCAAATTTTTGTTTTGTTTAACTAATAAACATATAAAATGAAAGCTAAAATGAAAAATAAAAATGAATGTAGACATAAAAATGATAAAAACACAAGTGTATCAGTGATACTGAAATAACCCTGGGTCCAGCTAATATGCTAATGAGCTAATTTTGTTGCCTCTTAAAATTTCTTGTGCTGTCTCTCATTTGAATGTTGATAGAAAAAATAATAATAGCTGAGCTGTATACACATTATGCACTAAAAATATGATCGCTAATGCTTTTGGTATTAACATTGCACTGTTTCTTTTCTCTCTCTATCATCAGCTGGTCTTCTAAGGTCGTCTGTCAGCCCCATTCCTAACGGTTCCCCAAACCCAAACTGTGTTCTCAATGGGCACGGCTCTGTGTTAAACATTCAGAACGGAGCAGTGAACAACTCGCAACACATTCATACACCTTCACACACATCTGCTCACACGCACTCACATTCACATGCTACTGGTCACACAGCTTCACTTTGGGCCAGTGCACTCAGTTCAACAGCTAACACAGCAGGTGAGTGTGTGCTCTTTCAACCACATATGTGACCCTGGACCACCAGTCTTAAGTAGCACGGGTATATTTGTAGCAATAGCCAACAATACATTGTATGGGTGAAAAATAATCCATTTTTCTTTGATGCCAAAAATCATTAGGATGTTAAATAAAGATCATGTTCCATGAAGATATTTTGTAAATTTCCTTCCGTAAATATATCACAACTTAATTTTTGATTAAGAATATGCTAAGAACTTCATTTGGACAACTTTAAAGGCGAATTTCTCAATATTTAGATTTTTTTTGCACCCTCAGATTCCAGATTTTCAAATAGTTGTATCTCGGCCATATTGCCCTATCCTAACAAACCATACATCAATGCAAAGCTTATTTATTAAGCTTTCAGATGATGCATAAATCTCAATTTTAAAAAATGTACCCTTATGACTGGTTTTGTGGTCCAAGGTCACAGATTATTTATGTGTGCTACATAAGCATCTCTCTCTCTGTCCTTGCCTCAGGGTTTTCCACAGACCTGATGTTGCAGTCAGTTTCTCAGTCAACTCTCAGTGGTCTTCTGCTCCCTGGGGTCCAGAGTCAAGCACACACTCACACACCATCCCCTCCACCTGGACTCGCACCAATACACAAACCAGCCAGTGCAGAACATCTCAACGGACATGTAAGAAACTTACTAAACTCGGTGTTTCCCCTGCCATTATATTAGGGGGGCGGTCCTATAGAACAGATACCTTGTTCTTTTATTAAACAAACAAAATAGACTTATGTTATTTATCTTATTTACACAACGGCATGTCTCTAACGTTACGTGGTCACGCATCTACAATTTCTCCTCCTTTAAAACGCGGACGGGATTGCGGAGCCCATTCATAAAAACGGATTTACTTTATAGCACGGGATGCCACAGAATTCGTCAATTTTTCAATTTCAAAAAGACGGTTTAAATATGTATCCTCCATGTTCCGCTTGGCTCTGTATGCATGAATGGCGGAGACGCGGCTTTGTTTACTACAGAAATACTGAAGCACACGTGACGCTCGCGGTTATTTTCGGCCTCTGCGTCTCATTATATGATGACATAAAAGCATGAACTTAATCTCCAGAACTGCTGTGAGTCACTTCATGTAAATTTTACCGTTTCGTTTGAGAAAATTAGCATCATATCATAGTGTATACACACAAAAACTAACCGGCAACCTGTCAAAATAAAAGTACGGGTTAACATGTAACAGAAATGTATTAGTCTTGTATTACTTTTGTACAGTATAAAATGTAGGTGTTTAAATAATCTTTCTGACAAATTTAAATAAAACAATTAAATGCAGAAATTATAATAATAACAGAAATATATATGTTTGGCAGCAAATAAAAGGGTTTAATTTTCGTTTCATTAAAATAGATAAATGTTTAATGCCTGTATTTGATTATCAGAAAAATTAAAACAAGAATTTCTGGAAAAAAAAAAAAAGATTGTAGGGCCCTATTGTTCAAAATGTTGAAAAAAAACTGGAATCCTAGGGGAAACACTGAAACTGTATACCTTTTAAGGCATTATAGATTAAATTGTGCTGCCTTTTAAGCCAAGTTTTTTTGGCCAAATCAAGGCAGCATCCCATGTATACTTTATTCATATGACAAAGCCAGAGTGCATCTGTTTTGTTTTAAACTCATTATGTTTTCCGTTTGTGTTTCTGCTGGATGTTATGTGTATGTTGCAGCTCGCCAGTTCTGTGTACGGTCGAATCTCCTCTGTATCGCTGAACTCTGCCCATTGTGACACAAGCCAGGAAGTTATTGGACACACCCAGTCAGAATCCATTTCCAATAAATCTGCAGATGAAGGTATAAAACGACAGCTTTTTATACACTGTATGGACGGAAGTATTGGGACAGCTACCATTACACCAACATGGATTTAAACACATTATAAATGCAAAGACTTTAGTTCACCCAAAAATGTAAATTCTGTCATTAATTACTCACCCTGCTGTCTTTCCAAACCAGTAAGACCTCCGTTCATCTTTGGGAAATGAATTAAGATGTTTTTATTAAAATCCAAGAGCTTTCTGACCCTGCACAGACAGCAACACAACTGAAATGTTTAAAGGCCCAGAAAGATAGTAAGGACATTGTTAAAATAGTCCAAGTGACATCAGTGGTTAAACCTTTTCATGAAGCCACAGGAATACGTTTTGTGTGGAAAGAAAGCAAAAGTAACAGCTTTATTTAATAATCTCTTCTCTTCCGTGTCAGTTTTCAACGCACGTTCACAATGTTTGTTAGTTCCATTGCTGTCTATGCAGGGTCAGAAAGCTCTCGGATTTCATTAAAAATATCTTAATGTGTGTTCTGAAGATCAACAAAGGATTTACAGGTTTGGAACGACAAGAAGGTGAGTAATTAATGACAGAATTCTCATTTTTGGGTAAACTATCCCTTTAATAATGGAGTTGGTCCCCCCCCTTTGCAGCTCTAACAGCTTCCACTTTTCCCAAGATGTTGGATTGCATCTGTGGGAATTTTTGCCTGTTCATCCAGTAGAGCATTTGTAAGATCAGGCACTGACGTTGGAAAAGAAGTTCTGGCTTGCAGTCCAGGTGTTTGACAGGGTTGAGGTCAGGGCTCCGTGCAGCCCAGTCAAATTATTCCACCCAAGACTCATCCAATCCTGTCTTTTTGGACCTTGTTTTGCGTACTAGGGCACAGTCATGCACAGTCATGGCCTTCTCCAAACTGTTCCCACAAAGTTGGAAGCAAAGCATTGTCTAAAATGTTTTGGTATGCTGAACCATTAAAGAGACAGTTCACCCAAAAATGAAAAGTCCTGTCATTAATTACACACCCTCATGTCGTTCCAAACCTGTAAGACCTTTGTTCATCTATGGAACACAAATTAAGATATTTTTGATGAAATCCGACCACTTTCTTGCCCTGCATAGACAGCATCACACTTACCACGTTCAAGGCCCAGAAAGGTAGTAAGGGCATTAATAAAATAGTCAATGTGACATCAGTGGTTCAACTGTAATGTTATGAAGCTGCGTGAATACTTTTTGTACAGTACACAGAGAAGCGTGACACTTTCCACTGCTCCAGAGTCTAATAGCAGAGTGCTTTACACCACTCCATCCAAAACTTGGCATTGTACTTTGTGATGTGAGGCTTGCACGCAGCTGCTCGGCAATGGAAATCCATTCCATGAAGCACCGCACAGTTTTTGTGCCTATATTAATGCCAGTGGAAGTTTGGAACTCATCAGCTGCGCAGTCAGCAGAGCATTGGCTACTTTTACTCACCATGTGCCTCAGCACTCTGTGACCCCGCTCTTTGACTTTACATGGTCTTCTGCTTCATGGCTGAGTTGCTGTTGTTCCTAAATGTTTCCACTATCCAACAATACCACTTACAGTGGAATAACCAGCAGGGATGAAATTTCACCAACTGACTTATTGCAGAGATGGCATCTTATTACAGTACTATGCTTGAATTCACTTCAGAACAACCCATTTTTTCCAAATTGTTTATAAATGCAGAATGCATGGCTAAGTGCTTGATTTTATACACCTGTGGCAATGGGTCTGATTGAACCCAAATGCAATAATTAAGAGGTGCATCCCAATAACTTTGTCCATATAGTGTATCTATGTCTATCTTTCTGTCTTTCTACAGTATCAGTCTATCTACAGTTGAGGTCAAAAGTTTACATACACCTTGCAGAATCTGCAAAATGTTAATTATTTTACCAAAATAAGAGGGATCATACGAAATGCATGTTATTTTTTATTTAGTACTGACTTGAATGAGATAAGATATTTACATATAGTCCACAAGAGAAAATAATAGTTGAATTTATAAAAATGTCACTTACAAAAATGACCCTGTTCAAAAGTTTACAAACACTTGATTCTTAATACTGTGTTGTTACCTATATGATCCACAGCTGTGTTTTTTTGTTTAGTGATAGTTGTTCATGAGTCCCTTGTTTGTCCTGGACAGTCAAACTGCCTGCTGTTTTTCAGAAAAATCTTTCAGGTCCTAAAATTCTTTGGTTTTTCAGCATTTTTGTGTATTTGAACCCTTTCCAACAATGACTGTATGATTTTGAGATCTATCTTTTCACACTCAGGACAACTGAGGGACTCATATGCAACTATTACAGAAGGTTCAAACGCTCACTGATGCTCCAGAAGTAAAAACCATGCATTAAGAGCGAGGGGGTGAAAACCTTTCGAATTTGAAGTTCAGCGTAAATTGAGCTTATTTTGCCTTCTGGGGAACATGTAGGTATCTTCTGTAGCTTCTGTAGGGCAGTACTAAATGAAAAAAAAGATTATATTTAGGTAAAGTGAGAAAAATGTGCACATCTTCATTCTCTTCAAAAGTTTACACCCCCCTACTCTTATTGCATTGTTTTCCTTCTGGAGCATCGGTGATTGTTTGAACCTTTTGTAATAATTGCATATGAGTCGCTCAGTTGTCCTCAGTGTGAAAAATGGATCTCAAAGTCATGCAGTCATTGTTGGAGAGGGTTCAAATACACAAAAATGCTGAAAAACCAAAGAATTTGTGCGACCTGAAAGATTTTTTTAAAGAACAGCAGGCAGTTTAACTGTTTGGGACAAACAAGGGACTATCACTATCACTAAACAAAAAAACACAGCTGTAGATCATTCATCTATCTATCTATCTATCTATCTATCTATCTATCTATCTCACATTTTTTGCAACCCTAATTCGCTGTGCACAGTATTGATGCATTGTATTGTTGTTCCACTATTTATCTCTGTGTATATATCAGGCTCAGATACGTTTGTTGAAGTGGGCATGCCCAGAAGCCCGTCTCACTCAGCCAATGGGAATGAGCTGAAGCAGATGCTGGCCTCTTGCACTGTGTCGTCAGGGAAACGACAAACGGTGGAACTTCTGCAGAGAACCAAGAACTCACTTCTTCAGTATGTTTAATCATAATAACCTAACATCGTCATGACAGTTTAGTTTTGCTTATTTATTTAAGGTTACACTGCAGCTGTGAAGTGCTCCTTAAATTTTGTTTGCGTGTGTGTGTGTGCAGTGTTGAGTGTGTGCTGGCTGATTCTGATTGTGAGAATCCAGTGACTGACAAAAGAGCACCAGGAAGTGAGAGAGCTGCAGAAAGACGACTTGCACCACATATGCAGGTTTATATACACATTTACACACACACTGTACTCGCATACAAGTGTACACAAACTAGAACATATTCAAACTGTCATTGTTTATCAATGTTTTTCAGGCTTTTGACTATGAGAAAAAGAAGCTACTGGCCACTAAAGGTGAGCAAACGCTTGATCTCTTAAGGGGATAGTTCACCCAAAAATGAAAATTCTGTCTTTAATTACTCACCTTCTTGTAATTCCGAAACCATAAGACCTTCGTTCATCTTTGGAACACAATTTAAGATATTTTTGATTAAATCCAAGAGCTCTCGGATTTCATCAAAAATATCTTAATTTGTGTTCGGAAGATGAATGAAGGTCTCATGGGTTTGGAACAACATGAGGGTGAGTAATTAATGACAGAATTTCCATTTTTGGATAAACTAACCCTTTAATTTAACATCTGGATGTGAAAATATACATAAAGTAGCATCTGAATATGAGATCACTAGTTGTGGTTAAACAGTTGTGTTGTTTTTGTATAGCCATGCTGAAGAAGCCAGTTGTGACTGAGATTCGGACCCCCACAAATACCTGGAGCGGGTTGGGTTTTTCTAAATCAATGCCAGCGGAGAGCATAAAAGAGCTGCGCAGGGCACACCATGTCCCATATAAACCCAGCATAAGCACTACTTATGAGGTACAAACCTCACTAAAGGTTTTAATAATAATCTCTTCAAAAATTATTTGAAAAAGCAGAGTTTTAAAGTTGCCTTTTTGTGTATATGGTTTCAGGACTCTCATCTCTCTGTCTCGCACTCTGGGAGTCAGGAGGGTTTGGGTAACGACACCAAATCCGATAATTGGGGGGATTTAAATGGGAATGTTAACATCAATGGAAATGGACTGCCAGGAAATTCTGAATTTTCCCCTGCTGTCAGCAGCCCAAAGAGAATCAAGAACAAATCTTGTGAGACTAAATATTTTGTGCTCCTTTCTTCTAAACATAAAGCAACAAACAAAACTGACTGCCTGCTCACTAGTTCTGTCTTTGAATTTATCTGTGTGTTTGGGTCAGTAGGTGAGCAGTTTCTCAGCAGCAGTAATTATATGGACAGTATCTCTATGTCTGGCAGCAATGGCTGCTCTCTCAGTTCATCTCTCAAAGGAACAGATCTCCCCGAGCTGTTCAGCAAACTTGGTCTCGGCAAATACACAGACATCTTCCAGCAGCAGGAGGTATTCATTAGCAACATTTGAGTAATGAATTTAGATTTGCATGTGTTTGGAATAATAAAAAGTTTTTAAGTGATGATGCACACACTAACGTGTTTTTTATTAAAAACAGAGTAGTATGTGCATCATCACTTAAAAAATGTGAAGTATTCATATTAAAATGTTTTGGTAAAATATATATTTAGGCAGATATTGATAGTTATGAATTGTCATATTGATACATAAAAGTATGGTTACACATTATTCTTTCTTGTGTTCATTTAGTACACAAGTGTCTAGTGTCTTGGTTATTTTTTAGTAATTTCTTTTTTTTTACTTGCATTAAATATTTTGAATCTATTTGGAAATAAAGTAAGATGTTTTGGTAGTTCACCTTGCAAGCACTGTAATAATGGGACAAATATGTATATGTCTGTTGTCTATTAGATTGATCTGCAAACATTTGTCACACTAACGGATCCAGACCTAAAGGAACTGGGAATCACAACATTTGGTGCTCGCAGGAAAATGTTACTGGCGATCTCAGGTCAGTAAGCTTTGTGTGTGTGTATATATATATATATTATTTTATTTATTTATTTATTTTTTTTGCTCATTATTTTGCTCATTCAGACTGCATCAACAATGAGAGACTTATCGCATGCACCAAGAGGATTTATCGCATGCACCAATAACAGCCAAACATAAACAGTCATATTCAGTCAAATCGATATGGAGGCATTGCCTCCTCTCACTTGACTTTCCCCCATTCATTCTCAGTTACCCCCTACCAAACACACTACACGCTTTAGAGGGTCTGTTGGAAAATGTTTCTTTAGAAAAACGAATGATTTATACACTTTTTAATTTATATTTTGTAATATTGGAGTTGTTTTAATTTTTTTTATTATTTAGGAGACCCTGCCTACATTTCCCCTGATACACAAACATACATACAGTGCCTTGCAAAAGTATTCATACACCTTAATTTATTTTTTTTTTTTTCACGCTTTGTTGCAGCCTTATGTTAAACTGCTTTAAATTACTTTTTTCCCCACATCAATTTACACTCCATACACCATAATGACAAAGCAAAAAACAAATTTGTGACAACTTTGCAAATTTATTAAAAATAAAACACTGAAATAAGTATTCATACCCTTAACTCTGTACTTAGTTAAAGCACCTTTACAGCCTCAAGTCTTTTTGGGTATGATGCGACAAGTCTGCATTTGGCACTTATCTGCCATTCTTCGCCTCACCTCTACACCTCTCAAACTCTGTCAGCTTGAATGGGGGCTGGCAGACATTTTCATTTTTCTCCAGAAATATTCGATTATGTTCAAGCCAAGACTGTTGCTAGGCCACTTAAGAACATTCACAGAGTTGTCTATAAGCCACTCTTGCTGTGTGCTTAGGGTTATTGTCCTGTTGGAAGGTGAACCTTCTGCCCAGTCTGAGGTTCTGAATGCTCTGGATTGGGTTTTCATTAAGGCTATCTTAATATTTTAGTGCATTGAGCTTTTCTTCTATTCTGACGACTCTCTCAGTCCCTGCTGCTGAAAAACAGCCCCACAGCATGAGGCTGCTACCAGCACACTTTACTTTTTAGAAGGTACTCTGCAGGAGATGAACAGTGCCTGGTTTCCTTCAAACATGATGCTTGGAATTGAGGTTCATCAGACCAGAAAATCTTGCTTCTCACACCGAGAGTCCTTTAGGTGCTTTTTTGCAAATTCCAAATGGGTTTTCATGTCTTCACTGATTGAGTTTGGGCACCCCGCCATAAAGACCGGATTGGTGGAGTGTTGCAGTGATGTTTGTCCTTCTGTAAGTTTCCTCCATCTGCATATATGATCATGGAGCTCAACTTGAATGACCATCAGCTTCGTGGTCACCGGTATAACCAAGCCCCTTCTCCATCAGTTGCTCAGTTTGGCCAGGAGGCCAGCTCTAGGAAGAGTCCTGGTTGTTCCAAGCTTTTTCCATTATGGATAATGGAGGCTACATGCTTCTGTGAACCTTCAATGTAGCAGATTTTTTTCTGAACTCTTTCCCAGATCTGTGCCTTGATGCAGGCCTGTTTCTGAGCTCAACAGGCAGTTATTTTGACCTCAGGGCTTGGTTTTTGCTCTGATATGCATTTTAAGCTGTTAGACCTTTTCTGAGTGGCGTGTGCCTTTCCAGATCATACTCATTCAACTGAATTTGCCACATTTTAATTCCACTCAAGGTGTAGCAGTAACTTTTACAAGCAATATGAGTGCTCCTGAGCTAAATTTCAAGTGTCTGAAAAAAGGGTATATGAATACTTATGCAATGGAATCATTTCACTTTTTTTTAATTTCTAATAAATTTGCGTAGATGTTACAAACCTGTTTTGTGCTTTGTCATTATGGTGTATGGAGTGTAGACTGATGTGAGAAGAAGTAATTTAAAGCAGATTAACATAAGGCTGCAAGTTGCAACATAAAACGTGAAAAAAAAAAAGAATACTGAATACTTTCGCAAGGCACAAACCTCATGTGTTCAATGATTACTGATGATATTTGAATGTCTCCTCAGAGCTGAATAAGAGCAGGAGGAAGCTTTTTGACACGCCCAACATTCGCTCCTCCTTCCTAGAAGGCGGGGCCAGCGGTCGTCTGTCACGGCAGTTCCACGCAGACATGGCGAGTGTCAGCGGTCGCTGGTGATCTCTTACCTGTGGGAATGTGGAGCGCAAACCACTTCATACTGGACTCTGATACAGAAAGCCAAAAAGCGATGTTTGAAAATGTGGTGAGGTATTATTAACGTTGCTTTTTGTGCCTAAAGTATATGGATGGGAATTACTTCAATATTGCTAAGAGAATGTGCTATTAATGCATTTACTCTGGGTGAACAGGCAAAGCACGGAGTTTAAAAACTAACCGTACTGGCAGCAAGAGTGCTTCAGTATTGGTGTCTAGCACTTTAAATATGTAAACTCCGCTGTTTTTGCCGGTAGGTTGTATGCGATGTCTTTTGTAACGTCAGACTGTCCAGTAGCAAAGCCAAACACATGCACTTATTTAGCAGGTATTTCCAGATCACACACAACCAGCTGATGCTTATGTGGTTTACCAGACTGTTATATTCTTGTTTAGTTTAAATACTCATTGGTCCTTGTGGTAATGTTGTATTTTAAATCTATTTTATTTTATAGTTTCATTATGTTTTCGTATTTTTATGTTAATCGTTTTAAAAGGCATTATCAGTTTACTTTTTTTATGTTTTGGTTCTTTTCTTTTGACATCATTAGTTTTTTGTTTAATCTGTGGTCTGATTTGTCAGAACGTGCCATAGTCATCTCAAACAGATGTCAGCCCTTTTTATGGTGTAAATGAAGTCTTTTCCGAAGGAATATGTTTGAAAATATTATCCATTAAATTCCAGTGTTTTGTTTAATCAGTATTTACATTTTATTTGTAGCACAGACATCAAATTTAAGATGCATTAGGTACTTTTCAAGTCTAAGTGGGATGTTTGTTGAAAGTTTGATGTTGGCATGTGTAATGGAATACATTTCCTTTGTATGTGCAAACAATTGTATGTGTACTTATCTTTTACTCGTAGCTCAAAGCCATAAATTAACTCAAGGGCTACGGTTGGTAAATTTATGATTTTTCAAATACTTGTTTGTGACTTGTTTTCAATTACTTTTTTTTTTTTTATCATTCTGTTTTTGTTCTTGTTCTTGTTTTCCTACCATCAGTGTTACTGGTCTTTAATTTGTTTACATTTATGTTAGTTACGTAGTATATTCACGGTACAGCCTACAAAGAAGAATGTATAACACATAGAAAGAGGTTTTTGAAACCATCTGTTGTCAAATACATCAGCATAAGAAACCATCCTAATCTCCTTTACATGCTTTTTTTTCGTTTTTTTGGAATGAAAATAATGACAGTTTCTGAAATATTGCACAGAATGCTTGTGGTATTCTTTCATTATTGCTCAGTGGTATTATTAATTGCTTGATTGTAGGTCCAAAGTGAAAATCTCATAAGATTTATGTGCAAAATACGGACTTTACAAGGATGCAAAGTACAGATAAAATTCCTTATCACAGTGGAACCGGTGTATATGGTTACTGAACTGTGTTTGTAATCAAGATTCATGTGTTGTTTTCTTTGCATCTGACAAATCATGTGTTCATTCAGTTATCCACTTTTCACCTGAAACAACTTCACTGTTTTAGCAGTGTCATTAAATTTTTTATTTTATTTTTTTTTTCCTGAGCGAACAACTGCGTTGTTCTGTCGTTCTGATTGAGCCACCTTCCTCGGGAAAGTGGAACATTATGGGAGAAGTGTTTTTGTTTTCTGACAAAGGGAACAGTGTTCATGTTTTTGCCTTGTAAGAATGTTCTGTAAATCCAAATCAGTGTCTTATAAAATGGACAGAAGCCATTTGCTGCCTGTGATTTTGAGTGTTGCCAGAGTTTTCTTCTTTGAAAGTAACAAAAAAAGGGATTTAAAGTTAAAAGTGAAAGAAATGTTGTTGTGAAATGTGGTTTTGTTCTAGAAAATAAAAATGTTTTCAAGCCAAATCAAATATGCTTTATATTTTATTAATAATCCATAATTTACAGTTTCTTTAAGTGCACAATCAGATCAAATAGGAGGAGTGAAAGGGGTATAAAAAGGTATGACTGTTGTCTGTTGAATGCAGATAAAATGAGACTAACTGGCCAAGTTGAGACTGTAATAGCAAATTTAGGGTTGATGATAATGGCAATCTACAGTGGCACTGCAAGATGTGCTTCACACATCTCAAAGGACACAGACAGGCACTTCTCTTTTGAAAGTAAGAGCAAAGACATGGGTAATTATGTGTGATTTTTTTTTTTTTTTTTTTTTTTGGTGTTTTGCATATTAATGTACATCTGCCTCTAAATAGGGAAACTGCAGGAGCTCGGTGTGTGTGTGTGTGTGTGTGAGAGAGAGAGAGAGAGAGAGAGAGAGAGAGAGAGACCAAGGAGGGTGAAGCTGTCAGCATGATGTGAAAGTGCAATACAAAAATAAAAGCGAGTAATTAACAAGCAACAAAGCTTTGAACCTCCTGGCTTTACTATTTTTGAACTAGCTAATTTAATGCTGTGAGACATAAACCACCGCTAGCTACTGAAACTGGAGAGCGAAGATCTGATGCATGAAAGGGAAAAGCTGTTCTTTGTGGTGTTGGTATAGATTGAGTTCGTTTGTACCCGCGAACAGAAATACAGGTAGCCTAATGTTAAAGCAGAGAAATTCTCTGTGCATTTAGACAATCATGTTAAATGACTGTAATATCTCTCTAATGTGTGTGGTACCATCATTTTGGTCAAGATATCTGGATTTGTACACAGTAGGGGGCGCCATTTGCTTTATTTCTAGTTAGATTTTTGTAAGGCTACATCAATAAGAAATACAGATTTGTCAAAAGCCTTGTGGAAAACAGTGTTAACAAATCTTAACCCTAACCTAAGCAAAACAGTGTTACACTGACTCTTAGTCAAGGAGTTCCAGGTTTTTGAACGAATCTATAAGTAAACAACTTTTCTTCTGCACTTAAATGCAGTGGCTATTTTCGCGTATGAATTAGAATAAAATGACTCACGATGTAGACACGCTTTTTAAAATATTTTCGGTCGTGAATTATTGTTATCAGTTAATTATCCATTTCCTCATAACACTCCTAATGACTAAAGAGCATACACAATTGTTGACACGAAATTTCGTGAAGGACACAGTGTTCTCCCCCATTTAATTCTTATCTGATCTACAGGGGTTGGACAATGAAACTGAAACACTCGCCAATATAGTATTGGAGGTTTCATGGCTATATTTGCGCTGTCTGGTGCCCAATCTTCACTTATTGTACATTACACCAGTTAGAGCAGAGTGTAAAGTTTCATTATGTGCACCCAATGGTTCAAACATTGTACCTTGAAGGTAGTGCTCTGTATCAGGATAATAATGCACCAATACACACAGCAAGACTGGTGACAGACTGGTTTAATGAACATGAAAATTAAGTTGAACATCTCCCATGGCCTGCATTGTCACCAGATCTGAATATTATTGAGCCACTTTGGGGTGTTTTGGAGGAGCGAGTCAGGAAACGTTTTCCCACATCAGCATCACATAGTGACCTGGCCACTGTTCTGCAAGAGGAAAATGGCTCAAAATCCCTCTGGCTGCTTTGCAGGACTTGTATTTGTCACTCCCACGATGAAATGATGTTGTATTAGCTGCAAAAGGAGGCCCAATATCATACTAATTGTGATCTAAAACCAGGTGTTTCAGTTTCATTGTCCAACCCCTGTAAGTGTCCATTGAGTTCAGGTTTAAGTTAAAGAATGTGAAATAATCTTTTTGGCACTTGTATTCAAAAGATTCGAATCACTGGTCGTGAATTATTGTTATCATTGAATTATCAATTTACCCATAACACACCACATACTGGCGTAAACGAGCATACAATGTAGACACAAATTTTAATGAAATAAAATTTGTGTCAGTCCTGAATGACACTCACAGTGTGTGTGTGTTTCATGTACTCGTTATCCGATGTAAGGGTCTACTGAGTTATGTTTAAGTTAAGAAATTTAAATGAATGTTTTTGGTACGCGAATTCAAAAGATTCAAATCACAGGTCTTGCATTAGACCTGTTGCTATCAGTGAATTATCGATTCACTCATAGCACGCCACCTAGTGGTGGAAATGACTGATGAGCATAATGTAGACATGAATTTTAATGAGATGTAATAAAACGTTTTGGTCGTGAAAGACACACGTTGTTTTTCCCCTCTTTGTTTCTCATTTACTCGTTGTCTGATGTAAGGGTCCACTGACTGGACAAACCAGTTAAGGAGCACTGCTGTAAATAACTGATGAGCATAATGTAGACGTGAATTTTTCATTTAGGCCTTCTGGTTATCTGATGTAAGGGTCTACTAAGTTAGGGTTTAAGTATCTGAGCGAATCCTTTTGGTACGCGAATTCAAAAGATTCGAATCACTGATCGTGAATTATTGTTATCAGTGAATTATCGAATCACTCATAACACGCCACCTACTGGCGTAAATGACTAAGACCCAAATTTAAATGAGATATAATAAAACTTGTCTTGGTCATTAACGATAGTGTTTTTTTCCTCCCACTTACTCATTACCTGATGTAAGGGTCTGCTGAGTTAAGGTTTAAGTTAAGGAATCTGAACAAATCTTTTTGGATGTGAATTCAAAAGATTTCAGTGAATTATTGATTCACTCATATCACGCCACCTACTGGCGTCAATGACTGAAGGGCATACACAATGTAGACACTAACTTTAGTTTAAATTCACTTTATTGAAATTTAAAACTCATTCCGGTCGTGAATGACACAAATTGTGTTTGTTTTTTGTTTTGTTTTGTTTTGGGTTTTTGTTTGTTTGTTTGTTTGTTTTTTTCATTTAATCTTTTCTAATGTATCTTTTCAAATTTTTTTGGTACATGAATTCAAAAGATTCGAATCACTGGTCGTGAATTATTGTTATCAGTGAATTATCGATTCACTCATAACACGCCACCTACTGGCGTCAATGACTGAAGGGCATACACAATGTAGACACTGATTTTATTAAAATTTAAAACTCATTCCGGTCGTGGATGACACAAATTGTGTTTTTTTCATTTAATCTTTTCTAATGTAAGGGACCAATGACTGGAAGAATCAGTGAAGGAATCTGAACGAATCATTTTGGTACATTAATTCAAAAGATTCGAATCATTGTGACGAATCAATATCCCCACCCTGTTCATGCAAGGGCCGATTCGGTACCAAATAAGGACATGAGCTCGACCGCTTGAAGTGACGTCAGTGAAATGGATGGTGGAATAAGGAGTCTTTCGCTCAGAGGCGGGAGCAGAGGTAACGTTACAGGGGGTATAGAGTCTGCTGAAATTGAGAATTAACGGTAGTGTAGACTGTAATCTCGTTACATAACCATCTCTGAACGCGCCGTTCGTCTGTCCATTCATTCGCGTTAATCCGTTTCTCCACACAACGGAAACACTTGTGGCGTTCGTCAGAGCTAGAGAACTTAGATACATTTCTATTTTCTGAAGATGAGGACAACTGCATTCAGCCACTAGTATAAAATAACCTTCCTTATAGTGTGTACAGTATATGCTTCTGTTCTGTCCTTGTGTCTATGTCCAGCAGTGTGGTGGTGGTGACGACCCGCTGACGCGGTTTCCACCTGGAAAAGAAAGAGAGAGAGAGGAATCAAGGCGGCAGAGCACCCAGCCTATTTGGTTTTCCAAGCCGAGGCTGAAGAATATTTCCAAACATATCCACTCGCCTCTGCAGACATGGAGGCGGCGAGTTTGGCACACGGGGTTGCGAGCCCGTTGAGCCCGCGCGAGGGCATGATCAAGAACGTGAGCCTGGAGTCGCTCCAGCTGTGCGAGAGAGACGGTAAGAAACCTCTGGTACACACAGTGAGTGACTATAAACTTGACAGGTTTATCCACGCCTGTTTTCCCCTATTAGCAAACCTTTTTAAGATGCCTTGTTTATTTTGAAATGTACTGAGCGCTTAAAGACTGTACGTTAGTAATAGGGGATTATACACTGCAGCAGAAAAAATCGCCTGTCACATCCATGAAAAGCGGAATAGTGAGACATGGCAGGCTGTCTTTGTGTGTGCTGGCTGTGGTATCTGATAGTGAAATCTCTGCTGTCTGTGTGAGGCTTTCATTTCAGCACCATGGACACTACCCTCTTGCAGTCAGATACCTTTCCTCTTGCAATCTCGTTTAATTATCATGCGGTCAGTCAAGCTGAAACCAAGAAACCGGTATTGTAAACCAGTAGAGAAAACAATATAAATATCAAAATGAAATCATTATAACAATCTTAGGTGCCCTAAAGCACTTAAGGATGTTAATGTGGCAAGGGGTGAGGCTTTTTGACAGTGAGAGAGCTTATATATATTTGCTCATTTTTATATTTTATATACATGTATTATGCAAAATATGTACACATTTATAAATAATTGTGAAATGTATAAACTCATGACTCATAATATAAACATAATTCATATATTTTGCAATATGTAATGTTTTTGTTTTTATATTATTTCATTATGTTATGCTTTGTATATATAAACATATTTACAATTGTATATATAATCTAATGATATATTAACATATTTCATTATATTTAAGTATTAAGTTAATACTTCATAGAATACACACAAATGGCTTAATGTTACTTTTTGTTTTTCTATACATGTTATGCAATTTTATATATACATATTACTTTATTTGACATAATTATGTTATAATAAATATTACATATATATATATATATATATATATATAACTGTACAAATATATTAATATATACAACACAACTCATATAGAATACATTTTGATAGATTATAATATATAAAAATATATTTACAATACATTTCTTTACAATAAACATTTCTTGAATCAGTATATATATATAATCATTTATTTTACATATTTATGTTAAATATTATAATTTATATATATATATATATTTGTACAAATATATTAATATATACAGCACATAACTCATAATATAAGATACATTTTGCAATATATATTATGTTTTGTGTATATAAATATATATTTACAATACGTTTCTTTACAAGAACACTTAAATTTTTAACAGCTTCATGTTCATGGCAGAAGGTGAAGTCAGGTGCTTGCACACACACACACACGCACACACTGTGAGCAGGACACATATTGGGAGGAACCTGCTGTGACTTTTAAAGGTATACAGGCTTGATGTAGAGGCTTACATGAGGATACACTATTTGCCTTCCTTTCCATCGCATTTTTGCAAGCCTATAAATGCAAATCCATTTTAACTGAAGGAATTACCTTCATATTTTTAATAAGTGTTACAACCATCAGTGTTTCACCAGTGAGTGTGTGTTTCAAAACGTGTCAAAATGTGTCATCCTCTTTGAGAATGACTGAAGTGAACAAACTGCAAATACGCAATTTGGCAGGCTTCAGAAGAATGCAGCGTTCCTCTAAGGCTAGCACAATGACTCACCAGGTTTTTGAGAGGGAGGCAATGTTTTTATCTTCCCTACATGAATGTATTTGAATCAGCATTAATTGGCCTGAATAGATTGCTGTGCTGGCAGCACAGTGCCTCTTATCTCTTTGAGTTACCACATTTACACATCAGCATTCGTTTCATTTTGGTTAATTGCAACAAACCGAGGGAGTGCATAATGCACTGTTTTTGAGGTTCTAATTGAGCCCTCTAATTAGTTAGCATGAGTGTGTTTCTCAGACATGAAGGAAAACAGTCTCCTTAAACATGGACCTGACTTCTCATCTGTTCAGCTGTCCTAACCAGGCACAGCTGTATCTGGTTTTAAGCACCTTTGGGATATTTTATCTGAAAATTATGCTCTGTGTGCATTCAGATGATGATTGAAACTGCTAGCGGTTGGCTAATGCTAACCCATCAGCTGAGTGCTGGTGTAAATACCAAAATCAGATTAGCTAAAAACCTGAATCTGTTCCATACAGGACTTTGAACAACCTTGGGAGTTCCTGACTGCAGCATGTAACACATGAACAAATATATTTAGGAATATAGTTTAAAATTTTGATCTAGTAAGAACCTGGAATTGTAATGAAGTGTATGTAGATTTGATTCTAGTTAGAGGCAACCGGTGAACTGTAAACTTTCTATCACCATTTTGCCCTAGAGCAAGGGATGTGAGTTTACAGATGCAATACAAGGCTATGATGTATGCAATGAGTGAAACAATGCACAACTGTTTATGAAAAGAAATATCACATTCTCTGCTAAAAAAAAAAGGTGTTAGTTTTTAACTGATGTTGAATTACAGACAGCACATGCTTAATTAATAGCTAGACTGCCTGTAAAATCATCCCTAATTAAATGCAAATATTTCATTGTGTATGATTAAGTGCTGTAATGATTATATGTTGCTTGAGGCTTGACTTAAGTTCATTTTCCCTCCCCTAGTGAGGCTGTGGGCTCATAAACTAGAAAACAGCAGCCTGCTGTACCATTATAATATGTGCACAGCGCTCGTTGTGAGCTTTGAAGCTCATCTCGGCAAAAGTTAATTGCAAACTAAATGCGTTGCCTTTATTGCAGGCGGAGAGAAACAGATTATGTTCACAGCAAATTTTCCCACAGACATTTGGAGCTGGGATTCAAGAAAATTTTATTTTATTTTATTTTATTTTATTTACACTTTTCGCTCTTGTTAGATAAATAAAATATAATACAACATAATCATTGATTAGCAGCCTTTTGTGGGAATTGTTTGAATTGTTTGCTTTGGATTAACATTATTAACCTTTAGGTTAAAAGTACAGTTGTTTAGTGTATAAATATTTTTAATAATCAATAACCATTAACCAAGCTTGTTCATGTTAGTTTGGTGGCAGGTTCTGTCACTCTTGCAGTAGATTTCATAAAATGTGTAAAGCCTGGCATATAAAATAAGGCAGGAAAATATTCAGAATAATACAATTTTAAACCAAACAGCAGTCTTCATTTGTATTGTTATTAATTAATAATAATATAAATAAAAAATGGAAGTAAAAACATTAAAAATTTAGCATTTTTGTTATCATTTTCTTATTTCCATAATCTGTGTTCAGTAGCTATATGTATATGTCATTGATTTTTCTATAACATTGTTCTATATTTTATATATATATATAATTTGTAATTATTTATATATATATATGTATATATATATATATATATATATATATATATATATATATATATATATATATATATATATATATATATAATTTGTAATAAAAAAATAAATTAGCTTGGGACTAAACTGTTAAAAATGTGAATTTACTGCCCTACACAGCTTCTTCTGCGAATGACAAATGCGTGTATTAATATGCAATTCTGTGTGCATTTTGGAGTGGGTCCAGAGCTCATTAAACAAACTCTAAAACCTGCTAAACTAGCATTCTGGCACACTATAGAGACATTTGCAGCTTGAGCTTGTTGAAGCTCATACAGGAGAAAAGCCTTGTTTTCATGCGCAGGGGCCAATACTATTTTATAGTCACATGTTGTAGTGCTGTTTGCCCACATAAAGACCTTACTGTAGTTTTGGATTTGTGAGTGTGTGGTATTTCTTAGCTTAGATGTGCAGTCTGTACAGTCTGGACATTTCTGTTTTGCTTTGTTATGTAATACTGCAGTTTTCTGTGAAAGCTGCTCACACAAGCTGCCTCCCTGATGGATATTCTTTTTGTTTACGTGTTTGTGATGGAGATATATAAAATGGGGTTTGGTGATAGATTTATTCAAAATGTCTGATGTTTCAGAACTTTCAGGTCTTCTCTGTGTGTGTGGCTTTAAATAGACTGTTGTCCCACAGGAGGCTTTTAGCCATTATTAGAGTCGATATAGAACCAGACGCTCCACGCTTTTCCGTTCTCGTCTGATGATTCAGCAGGTAGTTCTGTCTGTGCTCTCCTACGTGTTTTGAGTCTCACATTGTTGTCTGTATATACACTTCAATTCAAAAGTTGTGGTTGATTGAATGTTTGTCTCTTAAGTCTGCATTTATTTGATTAAAAATATAGTAAAAACAATAATATTGTGAATTATTGCAGTATAATATATATATATATATATACATATAACATATATATATTGTATTGTATTTTAAAATGATTTGTAATTTGATGTAATTTATTCCTTCAGGAATCATTCTAAGATGCTGATTTGGTGTTTAAGAAATGATCACACTTGTGCTGCTTAATTTGATAAAAAAAAATACTGTAAAAATAGCAATACTGTAAGTTATTATCGCAGTTGTGCTGCTTAATTTGATAAAAAATACAGTAAAAAAGTAATAATGTAAATTATTGAAATATAAAGTAACAGTTTTTTATTTTAATATATATTATAAAATGTAATTTATTCTTTTAGAAATCATTCTAATATGCTGTTTTGGTGTTTAAGAAAAGAACATTATTATTACAGTTGTGCTGCTTAATTTGATCAAAAATACAGTACAAAACACTAATATTGTGAATTATTGCAATATAAAATAAATTGTCTATTATATTTTAAAATGTAATTTATTTCTTTAGAAATCATTCTAACATGCTGGTTTGGTGTTTAAGGAAAACAAACTTGTTATCACAGCTGTGCTGCTTAATTAGATCAAAATTACAGTAAAACACTAATAGTGTGAATTATTGGAATATAAAATAACAGTTTTTTATTTTATTACATTTTAAAATGTAATTTATTTCTTTAGAAATCATTCTAATATGCTGTTTTGGTGTTTAAGAAAAAAAACTTATTACAGTTGTGCTGCTTAATTTAATAAAAAATACATTAAAAACACTAATATTGTAATTATTGCAATAGAAAGATTAATTAAATTAATTAACTAATTACATTAAAACAAAAAAACAAAACAAAACAAAAAAAAAGGCTGTGAATGATGATAACATAGCTACACATACACACTGTCATGTGTTATCTGTGTTACTGACAGGCCAGGAAAAAAAAATAAAATAAAAAAATAATAAAGATTAATTCTGAAATCATTCTAATATGCTGATTTGGTGTTCAAGAACAAAAAATCTTATTACAGTTTTTTGTGGAAACTGTGACACTTTCATAAATAAAATGATTAATTTGAAATAGAAAGCTTTTGTAATGTTATAAATGTCAGTATAAATGCACTTTTGATCAATTCAGTGTGTCCAATATTTCTTAGAATTTTTTTTAAAAGAAAAAAATGTATAGTAGTGCATGATATATAAGAAGTTTTATCTGCCAGCTTTTCTGAGAAAATGTTTTTTTCTGTTTGAATTATATAAATATGTCTGTTTATTTACAGTAAGAGACTATGAAAATAATTTCTCTTCCAGCAGCTCTGACTTCCATTTTCCATCTTAAAACTTATGTGCTGATCACTGTGTATGTAAAGACTTTGCCCATCTTCCTTTATAAATTATGCTACATTGATTAATGGCCTTGATTTGTTTCCATGGAAACTGCCGTCTTTGTTAAAGCGTGTCGAAAGACCTGTGGGTGTGTTTTGAAGCGGGCACTTTTGTAGAAAGATGCATGCTGCTGGTATTGTACTTGTACTTATTTTTAGGTTAAAAAAAGTTATCTCATTTATATAGACTTGCTTTATGATTTGCGTTTGTTTTTTAATGATTATTTGACCAAAGCTTGGATAAGATTACATCTACATTTGCTGGAAATACAATTGTTTGTGTATGCTAAACATATGCACCATCAAACCAGTTTCTTAAAGTGTGAAAGAAAAGCAGATTCTGTAGTGAGAAGATGTCAGAAAAAAGCAGAAGTTGATAAACAGACATCTGTTGTTTGTGTAAGGGAGGCTGCTGGCAGAGGCGGGGTTTGGAGTACTTCTTCTGCCAGAGCCAGTGTTGTAGGAAGACTAGTGTAGTACAGGAACATATCTATAACTCAACTCAACATTGTGAGTACTATTTTATGCTTTTGCCTTCTTGTGCATTTGTCTTAATTCTTGTTTTTAATTTTATATCTCATAAAGTGCAACTTTATTTCTTTTAATTATTTTCTATAATTTTGACTCACAGATAAGGCTTTTTACAACACAATGTGGCTGTGTATTTCCAAATTATGACATTATTTCTCACAGTGTTGATTTTGTTTATTACTTTTCCCATAATTGTGACACAATGAGACTTATTTTTTGTTCTATCTCACAATTAGATTTTTTATTCCAAGATAGAAACAGGCTTTCACAGGATTGTGCTGTGGTTAAAAAAGCAGAAGAGTTCATAAGCATAAGCAGGTGTGCATGAAACATACGCTACTATTGAAAATTTTGGGGTTGGTAAGATTTTAATGTTTTTGATCGTGTTTTGAAGGTTGCATTTATCAAAAATACAGTAAAAATATTGTAAAACATTATTATAATTTAAATTATGTTTTCTGTTTTAATATAAATTATTTCTGTTACAGCAAAGCTGGCTATTCTCCATTACTCCAGTCGTCAGTTTCACATAATCATTCAGAAATCATAGTAATATGCTGGTGCTCAGGAAACATTTCTTATTATATCAATGTTTAAAACAGTTGCAGTTTAAACAGGATCCTCTGATTAATAGAGTTCAAAAGAATAGCATTTAATTGAAAGAGTAATCTTTTGTAGTACAATAAATGTCTCATTTTTTATCAAATTAAAAATCTGTCCATGTATCCTCCAGTAAACATGGATCTTTTGTGCTGATTTTTCATATTAGAGTAATTTCTTTCCAGGGGAATATGTCAGCAGTAGTAAAGAAATCAGTTTAGGAGAGAAAGGGCTCAGTGTTTAGTGAACACTGAGCTGAGGGTGCTTATTGTACAGTAAAGTATCACGACCCCATTCATGGTTTTAAGAGGCGGTTCAATGTTCAGTGTGGTTTGTTTAGTCTATGTGTGTGTGTCATTCAGGAATCCCAAATTCCTGCTGTGCATTTCTGGACACTAAGATAACACAGTGGCCGCACTGTTACCAACAAAGCACATTTCTTGCTCTGTGTGATTGTGAATGTGTGTCAGTGTAGCAGCATTCATAGAGAAACACTTAAATATCAAAAAGATTTTGGACAATATGCCTGCTTTATTTCTTTCAGGTAAGGCTGAGGATCCCGGAGTGGTAGGAATGGAGTTACCCGTTGCTCGCAACATCAAGATCAGTAACATCACCTGTGACTCCTTTAAGATCTGCTGGGATATGGACCCTCACACCACAGAGAAGATCACACATTACTTCATTGACCTTAACAAGAAGGAGACCAAGAACTCCAACAAATTCAAACACAAGGTACACAATGATTCAGTTCACAGCATTAATTATTTAGTCCTTTATGTAAAAATGTAATATATTGCTAAGTAAAATATTAGTATGTTTTTTCATGTGACACAAAGTTTGTTTAAAGTTTATAATACAAATAGGCTTTTTCACCTATTTATGAGAGAGTTTTAGCTAGATTTCATTCTGTTGTTCAGTCATAATGAAAAAAGATTCACTTGATTAAATGTTACTAATTAGTAAATTCATTCCTTGATGATTCTCTGTCTTTAGGATGTGCCTACGAAGCTTGTTGCTAAGGCAGTCCCGTTGCCCATGACAGTGCGAGGCCATTGGTTCCTGAGTCCGCGGACAGAATACACAGTTGCCGTGCAAATAGCATCCAAACAGACCGATGGAGACTACGCTGTATCAGAATGGAGTGACATTGTTGAATTTTGTACAGCTGGTAAATCACCCAAACACACACATATACATGTAAAATAGAATGAAAGACAAGACTGAACAGCACATTTGATGCACAAAGGTAATTAAAAGTGCTTTATATTGGCATTTGGAAAGAGAGAGAGAAAATAAAACAAACAAATAAAAATATGTAAAATCACTAAATAACATAAAAATGAGAATGAGGAAAAAATGTTTTTAAATACCTAATAACTTAAACTTGGGGAATAAAGATAAAAATGTTGTTTTACTCATCAGTTTTTTATGTGGTTAAGAGGACTACTAAAAATTGATTACAAAAAAAAAAAAATTCTTTAATTTTCTAGATTATTCCTCGGTGCATTTGACGCAGCTGTTGCAGAAGGCTGAAGTCATTGCTGGCAGGATGCTCAAGTTCTCCGTCTTTTACCGGAATCAGCATGAGGAATACTTCCAACACTGCAGGTGATGAAAAAAATACCTCAGTAAAAATGCTGAGGATATGAGAGAGAGAGGGGAAATATATTGTGATGCTGGTTGAGGAAGATAATGACTTTCTTTCTCTTGAGATTCAGCTCAGCATTAGGAAGCAAACAGCTCCCTCTTGTGGAATAATTTCCTCATAATTTTTTTTTTCTTTCTGCTTTTTGTGAACTGCGTTAATATTTTCACTTACATGCTAAGTTTGTGGTCAATATGATTTTTTAAATATTAAGAAATTCATACTTTTATTCAGCAGAGATGCTTTAAACAGATTACAGAAAAAATGAAAATAAAGACAATTATAATGTTGCCAAAGATTTCTAATTTAAATAAATGCTGTTATTTTAAACTTTTTATTCATTCAAAAAACTCTATCACTGTAAAAAAAATATATATATATATATATTATAGCAAAAATGTAAAGCAGCACAACTGTTTTCATCATTGATAGTAATAAGAAATGTTTCTTGAGCACCAAAACGATAAATGATATTATAAAATATATTAAAACAGAAAACAGTTGTTTTAATTTGTAGTAATATTTCACAATAATGCTGTTTTTGCTGTATTTTTAAAACAAACAAATGTTTCCTAATGTTGAGTTATTTCAAAAACATTCTGACTACAAATGTTTTGAACAGTAGTAATGACATAAAGACATGTAAATACAGAATTTTAAAGGAGACCTATTATGCCCATTTTTACAAGATGTACTATAAGTTTCAGGTGTCCCCAGGATGTGTTTGTAAAGTTTCAGCTCAAAATACCCCCCAGAAACACTTTTGTTTTTGTGCATGACTCTTTAAATGCTAATGAGCTGCTGCTCCCCACCCCCTTTTCTAGAATAGACTAATTTGCAGTAGACTTCACAATTATGTCACTTGCAGCTGCGCGCGCATAGTGGTGGCAGAAAAACACGTAACAAGCGGAGGGAAATGAGTAAAATCCATGGAATAAGAGAAAAAAAAACACTTTTTGTGCCTTTTGATGCCAGAATCGGAATGCAAATAATTTTTATAGAATACTGTCGTCAAAGACGCCATTTGAAGTTAAACGCAGATGTTTAAATGGACAGACTATGATGAAAACTTTTAGAGCATAAATTTGATTTAAACAATATGTCTAGATAATATTCAAATATGCTGTTCGTAGTGGACGCATTGTATTATCCCTAACTTTACAGTTACAGCATATTATATATTTAAACCTATTACTGTTAACATTTTACATAACATTTATTTATTTTATCTCACAATTGAGACTTTTTTTCTCACAAATGCAAGTTTATAATTCCTAGTGTGGAAGTCAATTTAACTTAACAATAGTGAGTTTGTCAGTTCTCAGGGGAAAAAAGCCAGAGCCGAGGGGAAAATCAGAATTGTGAGATTTCATTTCAGAATTGCGAGCATAAAGTCCGAATTTTTAAATATAAACTCAAATTTATCTTTTTTATTGTTTTATTCCATGGTTTCATAGACCACTACTTGAAAACCATCATTTTTTGCAACCAGATAAGCTCCGCCAAAAAAAGTCATCATTGTTTGCTAACACAGAATTGGTTTATAGGACTGTGCCTTTACAGCTTCTACCTTAGATAATCTGCTTAAAAAACGTTTGGTTTTGATTATCATGTCTGTCATGCTGAAATCATGCGTTTTAAAGCAATAACAGTTTAAACTTCTGATATATGGTTTTCTGAGCATGCACATTCGAAGCATGCGGACAGAAAGCGCCCATCTCTCTGCATGAGTACTAAACTAAGTTCTCTTTCATGTCTTATTGTGCTTAAACGGTCAAATACAAACAAGTTTATGTTAAAAACACACAAGTTACAAATACAGTCAGCTGTGTCTGTGAAGGTAAACAGCTGGGAAAGAAATCACATGTTTATATTAGATCTGTGTGGCAGCAGTGTAATATACAGTAAATAAATAAATCCACTGCTCTCTTGTCTCCTCTGAGGCTGGGACTCTAAATAGTGTTCTGTGTTCGTCTGTGCAGCCAACGGCAGAACAGTTAGCATGCTTTGCTTGAACTTTTGCCATGGCATTAAAACTGGTACACCGTTGCTTTTTCACATGCTTGCAGAGAAAGTCTTACCAAAACAGTTACTGGGTTGTTTTTTTCACATTTTCTGAGTTGGTAGATGCACCGGGGACCCGATTATATCACCTAAACATGAAAAAAGTCAGATTTTCATGATATGTCCCCTTTAGAAATGTCTTTTTTCTCTCTCGCAGAGATGTTCTTGGTGGTCGAATGATGCCCTCGGTGAAAGATAACAGCGGTAGTCATGGTTCACCTCTCAGCGGTAAACTGGAGGGGATCTTCTTCAGCTGCAACACTGAGTTTAACACAGGTCAGCCGCCACAGGATTCTCCATACGGTCGATTCCGCTTCCAGATACCCGGCGAGGTTCTGTTCACACCTGATACGCGCCTCTACTTCGGAGACTTCTACTGCATGTATACTGCCTACCATTATGTTATCCTCGTCCTGGCTCCCAGAGGGTCGCGTGGAGACCTTTACTGCAGAGATCGCCTTCCTGAGCTTGATGTGACGAACAACCGCTTTCTGACACGCATCTGTGGGGAGGACGGGCAAGCGGTGTTTCAGCATGCACAGGATGTGATTCTGGAGCTGATTTATACCGAGCCGGTGCCGCTGGCACAGGGGACTGTCTCTCAGATCAGTGGCCACCAGTTGATGAGCTTGTCAACTGTGAATGCTAAGAAAGACCCCAGCTGCAAGACCTGCAACATCAGCGTTGGCCGTTAACTTGAGGGAAATGTTCACACACAGACCCAATTGTGCATATAAGAAGAAGACCTCCTGAACAACTGAACGAACAACCTCAGAATGCTACAGATACAGATACAGATGAACCCCAAGATAAATGGCCCAAGAATACTCCAAGATATTCCCACATGGCACTCAAACCTTTAAAACTTTGCTCAGTGTACTGCAACAGAAAAGAGTAAGACAAAAAAACGCAAAGCAAAAAAATTGAAAACAAATCAAGATTTGAATCATTTTAAAAAAATTACAAAATTTGAAAACAGAGACAGAGTGTAAAAGCTAAATTTCCAAAAACTTTAATCCCACTGTGAATCTTTCATGTGTTCTTGGTGCTTTTTCTGCTTGATATTCAGATCCCAGCCCTGTTTATCCCCAAACCATTTGTGAGGTTTTTTTTAACACGCAGTGACTCCCAGAAATAGATGTTTTGCTCAGTTTCCACTGAGGACATCAAGCTGCCTGTGTCTTTTTTGTTGGACTTGTACTGCATGAAGTCTGATCCTTTAAGCATCTACATGCCACCTCAGCCTTTAAACCATCTATATGGGGATTTTCTAAAGTTACACAAATCCTGTTGTCTATTTGCCCGCTGAGCCTCTATTCACCCTCTAAGGACTTCTACTGCATGTATACTGCCTATCATTACATGATCCAGATGGATGTGACAAAAAAACAAATGCTTTAAGAGTTATGCCAACTGATCCTTTAAGCACCTACAGTTGAGGTCAAAAGTTTATATACTGCTTGCAGAATCTGCTAAATGTTAATTATATTACCAGAATAAGAAGGATCATACAAAATGCATGTTATTTTTTATTTAGTACTGACCTGAATAAGATATTTCACATAAAAGACATTTACATATAGTCCACAAGAGAAAATAATAGTTGAATTTATAAAAATGACCCCATTCAAAAGTTTACATACACTAGATTCTGGATTGTGGACTGAATACTGGATTTTTACTGGAATGATCCACAGCTGTTTTGTTTTTGTTTTTTTTTTTTGTCCTGAACAGTTAAACTGATTTTGAGATCCATTTTTTCACACTGAGGACAACTGAGGGGCTATGCAACTATTACAGAAGGTTCAAATGCTCACTGATGCTTCAGAAGGAAACAATGCATTAATAGCCTTTTTGAATTTGAAGATCAGGGTAGCTGTAACTTATTTTCTTCTGGGAAACATGTAAGTATTCTTTGTAGCTTCTAAAGGGCAGTGCTTAATTTAAAAAAAAAATAAGATATTTAGGCAAAATAGGAAAAATCTACACATCTTAATTCTGTTCAAAAGTTTTCACCCCCTGGTTCTTAATGCATCGTTTTTCCTTCTGAAGAATCAGTGAGCATTTTAATCTTCTGTAATAGTTGCATATGAGTCCCTCAGTTGTCCTCAGTGTTAAAAGATGGATCTCAAAATGGAAAGAGTTCAAATACACAAAAATGCTTAAAAAGCAAAGAATTTGTGGGACCTAAAGAATTTTTTTCTGAAGAACAGCAAACAGCTTAACTGTTGAGGACAAACAAGGGACTCATGAACAACTATCACTAACAAAAAACAAACAAACAAACTAACAACAACAAAAAAAAAACAGCTGTGAATCATTCGGGTAACAACAGTATGAATAATCAAGTGTATGTAAACTTTTGAATGGGGCCATTTTTAAAAATTCAGCTATTATTTTCTCTTGTGGACTGTATGTAAATGTCTTTTATGTGAAATATCTTATTCAGGTCAGTATTAAATAAAAAATAACATGCATTTTGTATGATTTCTCTTATTTTGGTAAAATAATTAACATTTTTGCAGATTCTGCAAGGTGTGTGTAAACTTTTGACCTCAACTGTACATGCCACTTCAGCCTTTAAACCTTCTCCTTTACCCTCAGTCTTTTCATTTTCTACTCTGATCGCAGTTCTCCTTTAACCTTTCTTACTCATTACACGTGATGTTATTGTTTCATTGTTCTTTTTTTGTTTTTAGAGACAGTGTGTGTTGCAGTATTAATGGTGTGTGATGATTCCTGATAGAACGTCAAGCAGTAAGTAGAACTGATTTGTGTATAACATATCCTAGACCTAAACATATCCATTGCAGGACACAGCTGTGTCCAGGTTCTTAAGGAGTTTGCACTGTCCTATCAGAGGCCTGATGGTCTCGTTCTTGCTCCCTCTGCTGGTGAAAAAGTTCAATTTCACAGATACATGATTTCATGCAGTGCTGTATCTAGACTTGTTACTTGTTCCTTAAGATCCAAAAATAGAAACTAATCCCAGCAGACATGGATGCACAACGTTTATTTTTCATTTTTTGAAAACTCCTAGCTGCCTGTATCCTAAAATCTATGGTCAACATGTAGCTTTTGCTTAAAATATGATATTAGGATTTTATTTTTCTGTCCACTATACTAAATTCTACACTGTATGTACTCATACTGTTCAAACGTTTGGGGTTGGTAAGACTTTTTAATGTTTTTGAAAGAAGTTACGCACACCAATGCTTCACTTATTAGTTTGACAATACTGCAGCATTGTAATACAATAATATTGTAAAACATTATTACAATTAAAAAATTTCAGCATCATTACTCCAGTCTTCAATGTCACACGATCCTTCAGAAATCATTCTAATATGTTGATTTGGTGCTCAAGAAGTATTTATTATTATTATCAATGTTGAAAACAGTTGTGCGGCTTAATATTTTGTGGAAGCGATGATACATTTTTTCAGGATTTTCTTACTGACCCTAAACTTTTGAACAGTAGTGAAAAAAACTAAAGCCTAGTGAGTGTGTTTTGTGTTTTCTGAGAGTTCTGATTATATACGAGTGTGTGTGTATTTGTGTGTGTGGTTGTGTTTGCATGTTTTGTCTATATACTGTGTATGTAAGTAAGTGTGTGAACTGTTTAGACTGCAGGGGTGTGTGTCCGCTGGGGATATGACTGTTTGACTGATAAAGCAGCACTTGTTTGCTCAGTTCAAAACAATCTGAAATACTCGAGAGGAAGTCTGTTGCATCTCTGGACTTCATTAGTGAAGAAGGGATGAAAAGGAACAAAAAAACATGTTTATTGACTCTCCACACATCCATGACTTTTATTGCCTTATTCTAGTCTTACTCTGTAGAAAATGTTAGTTCAAATTTGGACTCATGCACAGTAACCCAAATCAAGTTCTCGCTGTGTGAATGTGCCTCAGACTGACAGACATGATCAGTAAATATTGTTTTTCTTGTTGCCATGTTTATGAATACCAAAATGTGACTGTTTATTAAAGATCATTCAGAATGAGACTACTGTGTGTGTTTAGTGAGTCAGTCTTTGGGGTCTCATGCACATGCCTTTATATTAATTATATATTCATAGATAGTTTGTAGGTTTCCACTTTTATTCAGCTCATCAAATATTTATTTGCAAAAACAGATCTTTTTTTACATTTTCAAAAATCTTGTTTTTTATTATGTTATCATGTTTTTTTTTCATTGTTTAGTTATTTTTCCTTTATTTAAAATAACCCAACAGCAGTTTGATTGAGATTAATTGGAATGCACAATGAAAAACATGATTTTTGAAAATTATCTGTTTTTGCAAATGAACTCTTAAAATGAGAACATTTTAAAACGGACCCGCACATGTATTCTTGTTAAATAAGCATATGTAAAGATATAAAATGACCAAGACCAGGTCACGTGCAGTACCATATCTTTTTACATGTACACCTGAATATAAAATTACATCATGATAAAAGTATATAGAGAGAGAGAGAGAGAGAGAGAGAGAGAGTCACATTTTTTCAATATATGAAAAGCAGCGATTCTTTATGTATTAATTGTAATATATTAACACAATATATTATTCTATATATGTTTAATTTACCAGTACATCATTTAATATATTGATCATTCATATACAAGGAGATAGACCTTTATTTTCTTTGCTTAAAAGGTCTGAGGAGAGAAGTGGCTCCAATGAGTTACTCAATAACGAATAATAAGAAATGGCGGAGTTTGGGAGAGGAGGGGGGTTTCCAATAGCAACTACAGCAGAGCGATAAGCTCACCAAACCAGTTTTTCTAAACTGAAATTAAAACACGCTTTCTGTAAACACGGAAGTTTAGTTGCTCACCTGCTCAAGACGTTCAACATCAAGTAACAAATAAGAAAAAGTGGAAGCGTCGAGCTGCAAGTCTTCACGCACGATATGTAAGTAAATGTTTAGCTCATTTATTTATCATTTCAATCTTTTATTACAGCTTAAGCCATAAACACTGAGTAAACAATATAATGAAGTGGGGCGTGTGGCTCGTTGATGTGTGAATTGAGAAATCTCAGGATTTTTGTGAAGGCTAATTGTGAGTTTAAAATTATTTGGGTACAATTAAAATTAGTATTCAAAAAAAAAAAAATTATATATATATATATATATATATATATATATATATATATATATATATATATATATCATTAGACTATAATGTTTAAAAATAATAAAGTTAAGATATTACATTGTGAATTATAAAGTAGTAATTTTGAAAAATAAAGTCGCGTTTATGATTTACAAAATCAAGCTGACGTCCCCTCCTCCTCCTTCACAAACACACACACCATACTCCTTTGTTATTGTCATGTGAGAAATCTCGTGACTGACTGATGCAACTATCCTGCACCCACACGCAAATGTAGGCTATTACATTTTCAGAGAATGAAATATATTGTCATATGAAGTAAAACATATATGAAACGTATTAGGATTGGAACAATCTAATATACACTGGTCAGGGTTAAAATTATGACGGGCACGTGACCATCAGAACTGGACCATGGAGCAATGGAAGAAGGTGACCTGGTAGAAGAAGGCAATCCGGTGGAAGCAGGGTGATGCTTTGGGCAATGTTCTGCTGGGCAACTTTGGGTCCTGCCATCTATGTGGATGTTACTTTGACACGTAGCACCTACCTAAGCATTGTTGCAGACCATGTACACCCTGCAACAAAGCAATAATGGTTAAGGAATGGTTTTAGGAGTGGTTTTAGGAGCACAATGAGTTTAACTTGGCCTCCAAATTCCCCACATCTCAATCCAGTCAAGCAATTGTGGGATGTGCTGAACAAACAAGTCCTCTCCATGGAGGTCCCACCTCACAACTTACAGGACTTAAAGGATCTGCTGCTAACATCTTGGTGCCAGATACCACAGCACACCTTCAGGGGTCTAATTGAGTCCATGCCTTGATGGGTCAGGGCTGTTTTGGCAGCAAAAGGGGGACCAACACGCCGGCGCCGATAGCCTTGTGGGCAGTGTGCTGACATATGGTGCAGTTGCCCCTCGGGTGTCCCGAGATCAAATCCAACTTTGTGGAACTTTCCCGATCCTACCCCTTCTCTCTCTCTCCCAATTACTTCCTGTTATATCTCCACTGTCCTTTTAAAGAAAAAATGGAAAAAGGCCCAAAAAAAAAAAAAAAAAAATGTTATGCCTAACTGGTGTTATGAAGTGTATTACTGAATATAAAATTACATACATCATGATGTAAGTATAGGCCTATTGTCACATATTTTTCAATATTTTAATATGTTAACACAATATATTATTTTATAGGCTTATATGATCAATATACTTATATGTTCAGTGTCTGAGGAGAGAAGTGGCTCCAATGAGTTACTCAATAGCCAATAATAAGAAATGGCGGAGTTTGGGAAGTGAGGGGGATTTCCAGTAGCAACTACATCAGAGTTGGAGCGAGGCTCACCAAACCAGTTTTCCTAAACTGGAATTAAAACACAATTAAAAAAATTTGTATTCTAATGAAAAAGTTACATTATATTATTATATGTTTTAAAATAATACATTTACACTGAGATCACATTGTGAATTATAAAGTAATTTGAAAAATGAAGTTGCATTTGTGATTTACAAAGTTAAGGTGACATTCCTCCCCCTCCTTTACACACAAACACACACACCATGCTCCATTGTTATTGTCAGGTGACAAATCTCATGATGCAATCTGACTGATGCAACTCTTTGAACTTATTTCGAGAGAGCCTGGCGCTTTGTAACCCACATGCAAATGTAAAAAATATAAATAGGCTATTAAATTTCAAGAGCATAAAATACATTGTTATATGAAGTAAGACATATATGAAACAAATTATAAATTGGAACAATTTAATATATATAATATATATAATTATATAGATATAGATGTAAATATATAAACCCATATGTTACCCTGGACCACAAAACCAGTCGTAAGTAGCACAGAAATATTTGCAGCAATATGCAACAATACAAGGTATGGGTCCTAATGATCTATTTTTCTTTTATGCCAAAAATCATTAGGATGTTAAGTAAAGGTCATGTTCCATGAAGATATTTTGTAAATTTCCTACCATAAATATATATAAACTTAATTTTTGGTTAGTAATATGTATTGCTAAGAACTTCATTTGGACAACTTTAAAGGTGATTTTCTGAATATTTAGATTTTTTTGCACCCTCAGATTCCGGATTTTCAAATAGTCGTATCTCAGCCAAATATTGTCCTATCCTAACATCCATACATCAGTGGAAAACTTATTTTTCAACTTTTAGATGATGTATAAATTATCATTTTAAAAAATTGACCCTTATGACTGGCTTTGTGGTCCAGGATAAGATATGTTTATGTATGTTTAATACATTTTTGGAGATAAACGGATAAACATATCTTCTTCATCTACCCAGAAAATGCATGTATGTGAAAATGATATGTGACCCTGGACCACAAAACCAATCTTAAGTCACTGGGGTATAATTTGTAGCAATAGCCAAAAATACACTGTATGGGTCAAAATTATTGATTTTTGTTATATGACAAAAATCATTAGGATATTAAGTAAAGATTATGTTCCATGAAGGTATTTTGTAAAATTCCTACTGTAAATATATCAAAACTTAACTTGATTAGTAATATGCATTATTAAGAACTTTATTTGGACAACTTTAAAGGTGATTTTCTCAATATTTAGATTTTTTTGCACCCGCAGATTCCAGATTTTCAAACAGTTGTATCTCGGCCAAATATTGTCCTATCCTAACAAACCATACATCAATCAGTGGAAATGTATTCAGCTTTCAGATGATGTTGAAAAATTGACCCTTATGACTGGTTTTGTGGTCCAGGGTCACATATATAGTCTTCAGTAACTAATAGGCTACGGCAATATCACTCATTATATAGGCAATATGTCATATATTACATTATATGCACAACATAGTACCATAGAAGCCTTATTTTAATATTTTTGCAGTATGTGCTATTTTAAACATTTAACTTTAAATGTGGGCTTTAAAGTGCTTTGGTTGCATTGTAGTTCTGTTGTCTGTCGTTTTGCTGAACAAATTTCTTCATTCAGGTCATCTCTTCATGACTTGTAGGCCTGTCTGTTGAGTCAGCGTTATTAGACGTGTTAATATACAAATAAGAACGGTGCCCTGGTGTTTACAAAACGTACAGTAGTATGAATTATCGAAATTCTGGTATGAAATATTTGCTATGTTTACTAATTCTGAGGTATGTAATGAATCTGTCTTCTTTGCCTAAGGGCTATTATACATGATGGGGAAGATCATATTCTGCTGCGTGCTCACTGTGACTGGTGAGTTTACTAGAGCTATTTTTCCTCTTTTTATTATGAATTAATTATATAATATATATTAATTAATATAAACTGCAAATATTCAATTCATAAAAGCTTTCATTCTCTTTATGGGCAGTAATGTAAATGATTTGCCATTGCCAATACAGTCAATATATAATTATTTACTCAGTCTTTAAATGAATTATGTGTGATCTTGAAGCACAAATGTAATTATTTTCCAGTGTTAATTTCTTTGGGGTTGGCCGTGATACTGGCCCATCAAGGTGACATTGAGCTTGGTAGCTCAGTCACTCTTCCCTGTCAGGACGGCCGTCACAAGAACATTTAATCTGATCTTCTGGACATCCAGTGGTGGACTGGAGAACATCTGGTTATGCGGCTCCACCTTGGCAGAGTCATCCAGGGCAGCAGATACATCAACAGAACGTATCTTTCTACCGAAGGCCTTAGAAATGGAGATTTCTCTCTGTCAATTACTCACACAGAGTTCAGTGACAGCGGCCGGTACAGATGTGTGCTGACTAAAGATGGAGAGAAAGTGGCTCTTGGAGAGGTTGACCTTGAAGTGAAAGGTATGCCTTTGTGTCATAATGCTTTTCTCAAAGTGTATTTTTATATTAATTCCTCTCACTTGCATTTTCTTTGTCTCTTTAGTCCCCAGATCTCAAAGTGCTCTGTTTGTTGAGTCCGGACAGAAGGTTGTTTTGTCCTGTTTCGGCAGTGTTGATTGGTCAGGCTCTGAGGCTACATTTATTCAGTGGAAGAGATGGACTCAGGTGGTGCTTCAGTGGAAATCTGGCACTCTGTTTGTGGATCCAATGTTTGAGGGCAGAGTATCAGTTTCAAAGGAGAGAATCATACATGGCGACATTTCCCTCATTTTCAACAACACACTCCCAGATGACGACGGCTACTATTTGTGCTTCTTCAAGAAAAATGATGACATCAGACCCTATACAATGATTAATCTTACTATTACAGGTAGGCTAAACTTCAACTTTTGAAGAATTTCTTGAACTTTTTATTTCATGTAACACTTATGTAGGCTTAAGACTAGTCTCAGACTAAAATGCATGTCTGGGCTGTTTCCAATGTAAGAAACTTGCACTGACTGATCTTAAAATATGTCAGATTCATTGTTTTGCTCAACATGCACATCAGTAATATTTTTATCTAAGGAATATTTATAAAAGCTAGTTAAAAATGTCCTAATTGAACCATGGCTTAATCCTGACTTAAAGGAGAACCCCACTACCAGAACAAAACTGGACAGATAAGATACTCACCCCTTGTCATCTTTCTTTCTTCAGCCATAAAGAAATTATGTTTTTTGAGGGAAACATTTCAGGATTTTTCTCCATATAATGGACTGTTATGGTGCCCCGATTTTGAACTTCTAAAATGCAGTTTAAATGCAGCTTCAAACGGTCCCACCCGAGGAAGAAGGGTCTTATCTAGCGAAACGATCGATTATTTTCATTAAAATAATACAAATTATATCCTTTTAATGTCAAACGCTCGTCTTGTCTCACTCTGCCTGAACTGTTTTTTTCCAGTTCATGACAGTTAGGGTATGTCGAAAAACTCCCATCTCATGTTCTCCCTCAACTTCAAAATCGTCCTATATCGCTGTTTTACCTTTTCTGTTTTTCTTCTTTTCATGTTTACTTTGCAAAGACTGGGTCAGTACCTCTGCAGTGATGTAGGATGATTTTGAAATGATTTTTTAAGTTGAGCCAGAATACACAGAGTTCAGGGAGAGCAAGACAAGACGAGCATTTGAGATTAAAAAGTGTTTAAATTGTATTTTTTTAATTGAAATAACCGATCGTTTCGCTAGATAAGACCCTTCTTCCTTGGTTGGGATCGTTTACAACCGCATTTGGGATCGTTTAAAGCTTCATGTAAACTGCATTTTGGAAGTTCAAAATCGGGGCACCATATCAGTCCATTATATGGAGAAAAATCCTGAAATGTTTAACTCAAAATACATAATTTCTTTACGGCTGAAGAAAAAAAGACAAGGGGGTGAGTACATTACTTGTACATTTTTGTTCTGGAAGTAGACTTCTCCTTTAACCTAAGCCCTGTCTTTGAAACCGGGCCATTATGTTCTGTAATTTTATGTCCAACTAGGTTTTTGAATTTATACATAATAATTAGTTGTCTTCTCATCCTACTAGAGCAAATGTCTAGAGTTGAAACAACATCTGCCTCACAGCTTCAACTTCCTCTGCCCAATGAGTCTCCAGTAACGTTGAGCTTTCTACCAGATGGTGGGAACTACAGTGTATCTGTATGTGAGGTAGAGAGACGTCAGCTGACTTGTGTCAGGCATTACCGTAACCGCACTCTGCTACAAGACAACTCTCTCATCCTAAGAAATCTCACATCTGCTGACTCTGGTACATTCCTTGTGAGGGAAAAAGGCTCTAGCAGGACCAGAGATGTAGTGATCCTTCATATCTTCAGTGTGGGTATGTTCAAGAATGTGCTCAGTATCTTGATTCTTACTAAATCTGCTTTTAATCTCACTAAATAATGTTTTTTTGCATCTATTTTTAAAGGAACCAATAAGGTCGCTTTTGATGGACCTTTCCGTCTATTAGCAGCTTCAGCAGTGGGAGGAATTCTGTGTGTTATTTTAGTAGTTTCAGCATCTTCTGGGTATATTTGTTATAAACTACGAAAATTAAACAGAGTCCCGATACAGAGAACAGGAATACGCATGGAAAACGAATCAGAGAAAGGATCTGAAATGCTGCCTCTACAGTCTATAGAAGTCATCACTCATGAAGAGTCCATCAGCCTTAGTAAAATTGCTGTCATATAGCTTGGTGTTTTCTTCTTTCAGAGATATACTTTATTTCAACTTTGTTTCATATTGAAAAAAAAAGTTTAAAAAGTTACAGGGTGTCATAGTGCTTTCTACAAGTACAAAATGTATCTATTATAAGTATAAATATTTTTATATACTTCCTGGGTTCTTTTGTTATTTATGGAAATTTAAGGTACATTGGTTTGGCACTTTAAAAATGAAAAGTTTGTAACAGCAATTTTCTACAGATGTGTAATATATTGATACATTATTACATTGTTTTTCACCTTTAGTTTTATTTGCTGATTTATCCTGAAATATTACTTTTAAAAGTATCAGTAAAACCAGCTTTATATTGTAGCACCTATAATGTTACTTTCTACCTTTGTAGAATTCTGTATACTGTATGTTTGCTGAATGAATGAAAAGTACATATATAAATTAAATTATTACTATGCTGAATATTATTTTTTCTCATTAATATTATTTGAATATATAATATATAACTTTATATGCTTCGTATTTATTGTGTGAAATGACTACTTGTAATGACTACTTATATATACACTGTATATGTTATCAGTCATTGCAATACAAAAAATCAGTATTACAATACAGCATCATTACAAAAAATCAGTATTACAATATAGCAACAATGACAGTTTACTATAGATTTTAAATCTATTAAACTGTCATTGTTGCTATTTTGTAATAAACTGACATAATTCCGTTTTATACACATACACACACACGGCGTGTTTTTTCAGACAATTAATTTGATTAAAAATAATAATAAACAGTGTAGAACATTGTAGATCTCACTCAAGTTATATAAATCAATAACAGAATTTTACCATAATTTAAGGAAAGCGCAATACAAATATGCGACCCTGGACCACAAACCGAGTCGTAAGTAACACGGGTATATTTGTAGCAATAGCCAAAATAACAGTGTATGGGTCTAAAATATCTATTTTTCTTTTATGCCAAAAATCATTTTTACAGGCATATGGAAACGATTAGTGAACACTGCCCTCTACCGGTCACTTAAAGTTTCACACGCTTCCTTTGTCACTGAAAGAACTTGGAAAAAAGTTTCGCTAAACTGTAAAGAAAGAGTATCCAGTTATACAATTAAAGTAAACATAAACGGCACGGACATGTATATAAGATTTTTCAGGCTTCCCCTGAAAAAGCTGTGTCTTCAGGACAAACATTTCACCTCTGCAAATGATTTCACACACTGACGCTGGTGGGAGGATTCAACACAAAACTGGGGACACAACAGGACTCAGCAAGCGCACTTTACACCGCACAAACCCGGGACACCTTTGCCTTTACCATGATTTTATTCAAATTCGTGTACGCGATCATAACCAGATCCTTATTTATTCTGGTCTCTCTCATCGGCGTCTGGAGAGTGAAAACGGTGAAAAATGACAACATGTACTGGTTACTAACTGTCCTTTACCTTCCTCTGGTCGTGGAGATGATCATCACTTTAAAACGAAGGAAAGGGAAAGACTACAAATGGTGAGTGACAGACTTCACAGTTCAACAGATTAATATACACGACAGATTCACGGATCTTGGTAATTTTCTGCTGAATGAATCACTTTTCTAGGTCCAAATAACTTCTATTCAGTAATTAGCTGAATTTCGGTGTTTATGTGGATTTTTAATTTGACTTCTTTAGTGGTAGCTGTTCTTAGATTTCAGTTATATTTTTAATTCAATTTTCCTAAAAAGTTATTGACATTCCTCTCGCCCTCCCTCCCCCTCACCAACATCCTGCTAGATCTATTGTTACTGCTGACAGAGTAAAGAGTGTGTGTGAAAGATACTAGTGGTCTAGTATAATTTGAATGGTCTCAAGCAGTGACCCTAACGTTGGGCCTGAAACGAAAATACGAAAAAACAAAACAACAACAAAAAAACATTTTATGTTTAGTTGTTCAGTGTACATTCTATGAAAATGATATAACCGTCTTCTGTCCTCTGTCAGGTTTTCTCCAGCCATCCTCTTTTTCCTCATCAGCATTATTCCATCCATATGGATTCTAGAGTTACATCATCAGGAAATCAAAGCCAGTAAACATCAGGTATTATTCTATATACCCGTTCTTTCAGTGAAATTTTAGAATTTTCAGTCAGCGTTTATTCACTTTCATGTTGTTCCAAACTTGTACTTTATGTGAAAACAGATGAGAATAAAAATTAAACAGAAAAATGTCTCTTAAGCTCTCCAAGGGTGCTTTTATTTGATCAAAAATACAGTAAAAACAGTAACATTGTAATATTTTACAATTTAGATTATTAAATTATTGAAGAAAGGAGTAAAATTAATCTTTGCTATCACAGAAATAAATTACATTTTAAAATACATTCAAATAGAAAACATTTATTTTAAATTGTAATAATATTTCACAAAATTACAATTCTTACTGTATTTTTGATCAAATAAATGCAGCCTTGGTAAGCATAAGCCTTAATTATAAACCTTAATTATTCAGGGCTTTTATCTGTGTAATGGGAGCTTCACCAAAACAATTTCATTGTGTGTAAGCATAATTGGCAATAAAAATTCGGATTCATTTTTGGATCAGATTTTAATGTCCCTTTAATGTCTTTTGTCAGCAAAATGTTACGATTATGCATGTTTTTGTGAAGTCAGTCTAGCCTTATTATGCTCATATATAAGCCGACATTCCTTCTCACTGTCGTTTTCCACTCATTAAATTCTTCTCTGTGCTTTTGTGTCTGGCAGTGTAGGAAACTAGACTCTTGGGACAATGTCAAGAGCTTATTGCCTACAAATGGCACAATGGGTGAGGAAACACTAAAGGTAATCTTAAAAAATTATTTATTTTCTTATTTCTTAAGTGCTCTCAGTGCATTGCTGTACAAAAGTGACTAATGCGCTGACTGCGATGCATCAGTTATATATAGATCTGTGCATGCACAAATCTCACATGCTTCCCATTTGTGATGTCGTTCATTTCCTGTGCACAGACAGTTTTTCCCATAATGCAGTATGCAGGATGGAGCCTTTTGTCTTGACTTTCATTTTCTCTGTCTTTCTCTAAGCTTGAAACATTACTTAAGATTTAAACAGAAGAAATCATGATATATCACTAAGATTATGCTAGTACACCCCGGGCATCCCTATCCTCTGGTTTTGGTGGGGGTTATTTTAAACATTGTTATGTTTCATGGAGGATGTCCAAGATGCATGTTGACACTCATGGGAATTTTATTCCTGTGAAGAGATATTGTTTTTGGACCTTATCTCCCACTTCCTGTGGTTTATAGAAACCAGGAAAACTTGTTCTTAGCTTGCAGATTTGTCCATTTAGATGCTTTTATCCAGAGTAACACGCAGTTAACTCATTAGAGGGCACTGAGGGCAGCCTGAAAGCATATGCAAAAGTGCTGAATTCTTGTGGTCAATAAGATGATTCATACCCTTGTGAACCTCAAGTCCTGTTACTTTGGAATGAAGAGACTACTTCTCTTTCTTGTAAATGGTGTTATGTGATCAGTGAATTCTGTGTAATATTGTGTCTTTCAGCACTTGGAGCGCATGCTCACCTCCGTCTGTCCGAATGACTGGATCCTTGGTCTTCACCAGGTTCTACTTATTCTTCTCATCCTTGGAAAATGGCTCCTCCCATTAGGAGGAGGAGTGACGCGTGACGAGCTGTCTCAGCTTTTACTCATCTTTGTTGGCACGGCGGCAGACATTCTGGAATTCACCAGTGAAACACTCTCAGATGTCAAGTGGGTACTTCCTGTTCTCAGTAATTTAACAAAAGCTTGACTGAATGCCAGTTCATGCTATTGTTAATGTATAGTGCTGTTCAAAAGTATTTTTTTAAAGAAACAAACAGTTTTGTTCAGCAAGGACAAATTCAATGGATCAAAAGTGACAGTAAAGACATTTATAATGTTACAAAAGATTTCAAATAGATATCCTAAAAAATGCATCACAGTTTTCAGAAAAAAACATTAAGCATCATAAATGTTTTGATAATATTAAAAAATGTTTCTTGAGCAGAAAATCAGCATATTAGAATAATCATGTGACACTGAAGACTGGAATAATGACTGCTGAAAATTCAATTTTGTCAGCACAGGAATAAATTACATCATAACATTTATTTAGAAGATAATTAAAATAAATGTTGGGGTATTTCCAGAAATACAATGCTGTATTTCTGGATCTGAGTGAAGATTATTGTTTGCATTCTCAGGTGCCTTTTGTGCCTGAAAAAATTTCAGTAAATCATATTTCTTATACATCACTCACAATAAATTACACATAATAATAATGATAATAAATACTAAAAACCAATGACATTTCTCTTTCAATTTGTGTTTTGTGCAATTAAATGTCAACACTGTTACATTCAAAATGTGACGTTAATGTTACTGGCATTTACTAGAAAATATCATCACACCACACATTATTATTCAATATAATTTATGAGGGACAAAGAGAAAATTGGCATTTTCTTAGAAAATCCCTTAAAGCATTTAAAAAAACACACACACACACACACACAAAACATATGATGTATTTAAAAAGGCAGACTTTTTATTTTGAATTCATTTATTTATACTTAATCCATTAACATTTACAATAAATGGTGACATGCAAATATAAAATTACAGTTTTTTTCTTTACAGTCTTTTCTGCCCTTTTTTTGCATTAAACAGTAAATACAGTTGAATCAATCATATATTATCATATACTGCTGCTACGTTCAGGATCTCTGGGTTTTCCTGTCAGTGATATCAGTAGTCATGTGAACACAAATGGCCCCTTTCCTGAGAAAAAACAGACTTGAGTATTGGTGTCTGTGAATCTGCTCTCCGTTATGCCAGCCATAATGCCCTCTTGATTATTAAATGTATAACTTACTCACATATACAGTTAAAGTCAAAAGTTTACATACACCTTGCAGAATCTGCGAAATATTATTTTACCAGTATAAAAGGGATCATGCAAAATGCATGTTATTTTGTATTTAGTACTGACCCAAATAAGATATTTCACATAAAATATTTTCACATATAGTCCATAGGAGAAAATAATAGCTGAATTTATAAAAATGACCCCGTTCAAAAGTTTACATACGCTTGATTCTTAATACTGTGTTGTTAGCTGAATGATCCACAGCTGTGTTTGTGTGTGTGTGTTTTTTTAGTGATTGTTGTTCATGAGTCCCTTGCTTGTTCTGAACAGTTAAACTGCCTGCTGTTCTTCAGAAAAATCCTTCAGGTCCCACAAATTCTTTAATTTTTTTAGCATTTTTGTGTATTTGAACCCCTTCCAACAATGAGTAAATGATTTTGAGATCCATCTTTTTACACTAAGGACAACTGAGGGACTCATATGCAACTATTACAGAAGGTTAAAACGCTCACTAATGCTCCAGAAGTAAAAACCATGCATTAAAAGCGAGGGGGTGAAAACTTTTTGAATGTGAAGTTCAGGGTAAATTTAACTTGTAAATGTGGGGGTGTAAATGTACATTTTAATTTTGAAAATCTTATTTTGTCTTTTGGGAAACATGTAAGTGTTGTCTGTAGCTTCTGAAGGGCAGTACTAAATGAAAAAAATATTATATTTAGGCTAAATGAGAAAAAATGTACTAATCTTCATTCTGTTCAAAAGTTTTCACCCTCTGGGTCCTAATGCATCGTTTTTCTTTCTGAAGCATCAGTGAGCGTTTGAGTCCCTAAGTTGTCCTCAGTGTGAAAAGATGGATCTCAAAATCGTACAGTCATTTATGGAAAGGGTTCAAATACACAGAAATGCTGAAAAACCAAAGAATTTGTGGGACCTGAAGGATTTTTCTGAAGAACAGCAGATAGTTTAACTGTTCAGGACAAACAAGCAACTCATGCACAACTATCACTAAACAAAAAAACGCAGCTGCGGATCATTGAGGTAACAACATGGTATTAAAAAGCAAGTGTATGTAAACTTTTGAACGGGGTCATTTTTATAAATTCAACTATTATTTTCTCTTGTGGACTATATGTAAACATCTTTTATGTGAAATATCTTATTCAAGTCAGTACTAAATAAAAAAATAACATGCATTTTGTATGATCCCACTTATTTTATTAAAATAATGAACATTTTGCACATTCTGCAAGGTGTATGTAAACTTTTGACTTCAACTGTAAATGCTAATGCATTATTTGATGCAAATCTGCATAACACATTCTTCACTGTTTGTTATAGGGAGAATGACAATCTACTGGTGTATGTAATCTTGGCAGTGTGGACGTGGAGTATGTTGCAGTTTCCTTTTCACCTGGCAGGTTTGTGATCACCAGTTTGTGTTTCTTTAACATCCCACCATCAGACGTCACAGATGTTGCTTTGAAAAGCAGCAAAATGACCTATAAAATAGTTCAGGATCCCTCAAGTGACTAGAGGAGCGCCCTGCTGTTCTGTGAAATTTCAGTTTTAAGCTCAGATATCGTGAATGTTTCATCCTGCTCCATCAAAAGTATTTTTCTTACCCTTAGAGCTCACAAAAACTAGCGGTTTGGGCTACAACTCAATGTAGTGCAACAGCGCTCCAGTGATTTGTAGATCAACAGCATATGTTTTTGTTGCGTTATGCTCTATGCATGTTTCCCTTTGAGGAATGAGAGCTTTGGCAGCTGCATGTATTTAAACATTACCAAACCCCATAGGAAGAGGAGAGGGGTGGATTTTTTGGATCTTTTTAACCATTTGCTGTAAGTTCAACTGACTGTTCACTTCTGCAAATTTACTCTGCTCACTTGTTTGTAAACTATGGAAGCTTATTATATCAACTTTTTTTCTTGCAATTGTAAATTGACTTTTTTTTAGATTTGTGCATTATATCTCACACTTGCAGGTTATAAACTTGTAATTGCGAGCTCATATCGAAAAAAATTATTTGCGAATTGAGAAACTCACGATTGCAAAGAAAAAAGTCTAAATTGTGAGATATTCTTTTTGGCTTTTTTATTGTTTACTGTTTTTTTGTTTATTCAGAATTTCAGGTTTGTATCTTGCAATTCAGAGAAAAAAATTAGAAATCAGAATTGTGAGATAAAAAGTTGCAATTACCTGTTTATTTTTTGATTTTGTGGCAAAATAACTAACTTCCATAGTAAATGGATACACAAGTTAATACATAAAATACACTACCAGTCAAAAGTTTTTGAACAGTAAGATTTTTTTTAAAGCAGTCTCTTCTGCTCACCAAGCATGCATTTATTTGATCCAAAAGTAACAGTAAAATTGTGAAATATTTTTAATATTTAAAATAACTGTTTTCTATTTGAATATATTTTAAAATGTAATTTATTCTTCTGATTTCAAAGCTGAATTTTTAGCATCATATGATCCTTCAGAAATCATTCTAATATTCTGATTTGCTGCTCAAAAAACATTTATTATTATTACTATGTTGCAAACACCTGAGTAGAATTTTTTCAGGTTTTTTTGATGAATAGAAAATTCAAAAGAACAGCATTTATCTGAAATAGAAATATTTTGTAACATTATAAATGTCTTTATCATCACTTTTGATCAATTTAAACCATGTTTGCTAAATAAAAGTATTAATTTCTATAATTTCTTTCCCAAAAAAACCCCCCTGACCTTTGGATGTTTCTATTCATCAAAGAATCTTGAAAAAAATGTACTGTGTTTTAAATATTTATAATAATAATAATGAAAATGTTCTTGAACAGCAAATAAGCATATTAGAATGATTTCCGAAGAATCATGTGACACTGAAGACTGGAGTAATGATGCTGAAAATGTAAAGTTGATCACAGGAATAAATAAAATTTTAAAATATATTTAAATAGAAAACAGTTATTTTAAACAGTAAAAATATTTCAAAGTTTTACTGTTTTTGCTGTACTTTGGATCAAATATATGCAGGCTTGGTGAGCAGAAGAGACTTTACAAATCTTACTGTTCAAAAACTTTTGACTGGTAGTGTATAATTCTTTAGTTTTGCTTTCTAAAAACACTCAGAAAGGCACATAATATTCTTATCCCAACATATAATGAATCAGAATCTTGATTCAAAAAACAAATAGTCATCGATTTCCTGGAGTTTGTGGAGCAAAGTGCACTGCAGTCCTAGTGTCATAGTGGCCCTCTGCCAAAACTGAAAAAGGGATCACTGCCATTTAAACTCTAGTTAAAGCCTTCAACTTCAACTTTATTAAAAACAAACATTTGTACAAATGAACCTTTTATTGAAACAATTAAAAACATGATCCAAAACATAACAACATCATTTCTTGCAAAGAAAACTAAACAGTTAGCTTTGTCTAAACTTGGCAAGTGTAACATACATATTGATTTTGTTTGGCTTGGAGTTACAGTATTCATATCTCTATGTCTATGCTGATTTGTTTCTCTCTTTTATGTATGGCACAGTTGTGACGTCCCGGCCACAGGACTCAGATGAGCCAAAGGGTGGAGGAGGCTGCTGTAACTTGGTCTTGTCAAGACACAGTACAGATATTTGGAACATCGTGGAGAGTCTGTTTATCCAGGACGGACCCTTTCTCGTGGTACGTCTCATAATGATGATACACTTTGATGTGTTCCACCAGATGTTGGTCTTCTTCGCTATTAAGAACTTTCTAGTGGTCGTCCTCAACCTCTACAGGCTCATAGTTATCTGTCAAGACTTTAAATCACCACAACCATCATCAACATCTACCTCTCCCCCAGTATGAAGGAAGGAAAGAGAATCAGTTTAAAATGATACATTTCATTAATTGTGCTAGATGGTTTGCTTATATCGGCGGTTTTCAAACTGGGGACCCACAGGGGGCTGCAAGGGAGTACTAGGGAGTATTATTTGAGTGTCACTGAGATACTATTAGAATATTTATTGATATTTTGAATTAGTTTCATTTTAGTTCAAAATGTAGTCATTGTGTTTTTGCCAATTTTATTAGTTATTGTCTATATAATTAGTTTATCTATTATCTATCTATCTATCTATCTATCTATCTATCTATCTATCTATCTATACTTTGTATAGAACCGAATTTTTTATTCGGTTTTAGTTTTAAATGAGAAATGTTGCCTTTGACAACTAGTGGAAATAAAAAAAGTTCTATGGGGTCAGTGGAAAAGTTTATAAATAAAAAACAGATTAAAATAAGTTGATTAAAAATAGATTTAAATAAATAAATAATACATCTACAGTGCAGAACTATTTTATAAAATAAGAATAATGAAATATTTCTCAAAATTACCCTTTACACATATTTATAACATTATTCATACATTAAAAATATATGGGTTATTCCGTGTCAACTCAACCAGAGGTCCCCCGCTCAAATTTTTGATTTTGCTAATATTTTTTCTGAAGAAAGATAGACATGTATAGACGATTTCGCTAGATGTAAACATACTGGTCCCGATACACTTCCTGTTTCTTTTTTTTTTTTTACTTTACACAAACATCACAAAAAAATACAACCAACATAACATTTGACTGGATGAAAATGTTACATTAGCACCTTTAAGATGTATTTGTATATGTGAAATAAAAAAATAAATAAAAAACAAAAAAACAGGAAGTGCTTCTGGACCAGTGTTGTTTACATCTAGCGAAATGGTCTATAGTGATGAAAGCCAAAACATTAAATGTCATTGATGAATATTAACTGAGTAATCCACTGTTTTGTAGAGAGAGGTCAAAATGGAAATTTTCACCTTCAGAATCAAGTTACAGAGGGGTAAAAATGACTTCAAAAAGATGGCTGCATCATAATCTTATTTTTACACAGAGATTGGTAGTTCTATCAGTAAAATATGTTGACTTTAGCAGTCTTTGTTGCATTATGCACCAATGGTGACCATTCAAAAATGGTGAAACAGCACTTTTCGAGTTTTTCTACAAAGTTTGCATGCCTGTAACTCAAGAAGTATTAAGGATATCTTAGTTTCCTTTTAGATATTGGGTCTTAACAAACTTTCCTTTTGGCATCTTTGTTTTTAATGCCCTATGAGAATCGGTTCCAGAGATATTGAAATTTCTATATGGCTCCAGGAGTAAATCATTAAAATGTACACATTTTCAGTAGTCAAAAACCAAATGTGGGTCAGTTTAAAAAAAAAAAAAAAAAAAATATATATATATATATATATATATATATATATATATATATATATATATGATAGCTCTTTTCTTTTAAAGAGGAATGTCTAAAGAACAAATAATCTTGAAACTAGAGACGTATCTCGTTTCTTTCACTCACGTATGTTCTATGTAATTGTTTTGATAGGGGGTAACAAGATACAATTCTAATTTCAACATTGTTTCTTCTTCGGACATTGTTCTTTAAATAAAGTAAGTATCAGCTGTACACAAAGTGGCCAACATTTGGTTTTCGACTACTGAAAATGGGTAATATTCAACAATCTGGACATGGAACCTCATTGAGATCCCCATATCTCTGGGACTGAATGATGTAGGACCTTGAAAATAAAGATTCCAAAAGAAAAGTTTATGAAGAACTAGAATCTAAAATCATATTGTGATATCTATAATACTTCTTGAGTTACAGTGCTAACTTTGGAAAAAAAAATATTTATGGCAGACTGGTATGTTTAATGCAGTTGTTCTGATAAAAAGAAACGAGATACATCTCTAGCTTTAACATTATTTGTTCTTCAGAACAAATAATATGATACTTCAGAAAAGTATCATATTTTTTGCAAACTGACCCACATTTGGTTTTTGAGCCATATTGAAATTCCATTATCACTGGAACCGAATCTCATAGGGCATTAAAAATAAAGATGTCAAAAGGAAAGTTTGTTAAGACCCAATATCTTTAATACTTCTTGAGTTACAGGCATGCAAACTTCATAATACTAATATAACTACCAATCTCTGTGTAAAATTAAGATCATGATGCTGCCATCTTTTTGAATTCATTTTTACCCCCCTGTAACTTGACTCTGAATCTCAGGTGACTATTGCTATTTTGACCCCCCTCTACAAAATAGTGGATTACTCAGTAAATATTCATTCATGAAAGCTAATATTTTGGCTTTCAGCGCTAAACATGTCTATTTTTCTTCAGAAAAAATATTAGCAAAATCAAAAAGTTTTTTGGTTGAGTTTTAGGATGTGTGGCACTCGCACCAGGATGGTCATATTTAGGGGTCTGTGGAATCTAATAAATTGAAAACCCCTGATTTATACTGCTTAAAAACACTATGGTTAAAAGTTTTAGAAATGTATATTAAATGTGTTTGAATATTTTATGTACAACCAAACTAGGACCAATAGTGGATTTTAAAGTATGACATTCATTATTTGGTTCCTTATTGTAAAATATTACTTTTATTGAGCTTTTTTAGCATTTTACAATGTTTGTATGTCAAACAGTGTTGTGAAGTGAGATCAAAACAGTGAGGGAACTAGTTTTTTTGTATTATGAAATGTCACAGGCAGACACACGATATATCTATCGCATGCATGTGTTAAAAGGGGCGTGCTCATTCATGATTACCCTTGCCGTGTGCATTGAGATATGACTGATATCAGACTCTTTGAGTCACTCTGACCTGAGAACAGCCTGAGATAATTAGTCTGTAATTTCAGAGAATCTATAGTTGCTCCACAGCAGTCCCAAGATCAGCTTTTGAATCATCTACAGATGAACACAGCTGTAACCACTATGTGTCTAAGAATGTCTCCTTGAGAAGCTATTGAAATAAATGTTTTTGTCTAGTTTCGATCTATCTGGATTCTGTCTGTTTTTGTGTGTGGGATGATCTGTGATGGTTTTTCTGACCTTTGGGTTTTTATTGCTGTTTTAACTTTGCGGGGAAAAAATGAGACATACCACCACGTATTTCTCTCCCTTCACATTCAGACAGTATCCCTTAGTTCCTTGCATGTCCTCAAAGTACAAACTGGGTTGGGAGGTTGTGTCTGTTTGCGTCTATCCCCGTCTGTTTCTGAAACATACACACATCCCTGAAGCAGGAAAACGCACATTACTTCGCTAAACATTTTTCACTTTTCTATATTTAGCCAGTAGGGGAAACAGGAAGTAGCCACACAAGAATAAAACAGGATACCAACACAGAAAGTTAGATTTAAATGAACAACCATGTTTTGACCTACTACACACGTGCTTAATTCAGTGCATCCTGAGACCTTCACTGTGACCTTTGATGTACAGTAGATCAACACTGTTTTGCTGGGTAAATATTAACCAGTGGAAAACTCATTAATGCAGGGTACCTATATGGGACATTCAAAATCATATTTGATTATACTTTGTAGTAGGAGTGTAAAGGTACACAAGTATGACGGTTCGGTTCACACCTCGGTTTTCATGTCACGGTTTGGTATGATTTGGTTTACTGAACAAGTTGCTCTTTCTTTAAATGCATTCAGTTATTATAATTAAAATTTTCTTAGTGATAAAAATCTACTTCAGCTTATGCTTTGAACTATAGGGAGCCCTTTTACATTTTAAGGTTACAATTAACTTAACCCAAACTTAAATGGAATAACTATATATTTTTAAATATAATAATCAACAATAATAATAAAAAAAATGTATGCAAACATGTGAATTGCACATAATGTAGTTTTTAAATTAACTTATAAATTATAAAAAATGTATTTGTTAAAATATATTCAGTTACACAGTGGCTGCCATAACCAGGGTTGGGGAGTAACTAGTTACATGTAACGGAATTACGTAATTTAATTACAAAATAAATGTAACTGTAATTAGTTACGGTTACTGAGAAAAAAATGTGTAATTAAATTACAGTTACTTTTGAAAAATGCCAGTGATTACAAAGGGGGTTACTTCTGAATTTTTTCACACACCAACCCCAATTACAGATTTAATTGACTTTTTTCATAAATTGCATTGACTGCTCTAAAATGAGACACCAATGTTTCAGGAGTTTAGGACACAGTATAGTACACATGCTTATTCGATAACTGTTTTATTTCCTATTTGGGTTTATGCCTAAACTTTATTTTTTAAGATTGTTTTTTCCAAGGCATTGTTAGATGCTAGTGTTTTCTGTCATAACTATGCAAACATTTGATTTCAAACCCAGTATCACAGCTATTAAACTATTTCTTGTTCTGATGTTATTTATGTTATGATTTTGATATGACATATAGCGCAAGTGCGCTCACGGTGACCTGAGTTCGATTCCCGTCTCAAGGTCCTTTGCCGATCCCGCTCCCCTCTCTCCTCCTAGCTCTTTCCTTTCATCTCTCTACCGTCCTATCACAATAAAAGGCATAAAAAGCCCCAAAAAATAAGTTAAAAAAAAAAAAAAATTTGTGGTGGCTGTGCTTTAAATTAAATTATTACTCAGCTCAGGCTCATTCGGGGCAACTTAAGTCAGTGCTATATGCTTGATAATTTTTCTTGGTGGAAGCTCTGCGTTTGGTTAGCAAATAAAATATTAAAGCTTAATTCAATTTTATGTGGGCAATTTCTTAATTCTGTCATCCTGGTATTGTGGACTTGCTCTATTGTTTCATATAAATGCAGCTGCTGACATTTTTTTTTTTTTTTTGTACACTGTAATGGATTATAAGATAACTAACAAACTGGTACTACTACTTAATTATTTATGTGGTGAAATGTTGTGTAAGAAAACTGGTATGACTGCACTGTATCCCTAATATGTCTAGTTTGAACTTGCCGTTTGCTAGCAACTGATTTCTTCATGGAAGCTTTGCGTTGAAATATATTTAAACTCAGATCAGTGTTTTGTGTCTAATAATTTTGACACGAAACATCTAAATAATCTATCAAGCAGCTTTGTGAGGTAATGTCCATTCAGCCAGTTGTTATCGCAAAGTAAAAATGTATATTATCCCTTACTCATTATAATCTTAATTTGAGTGATAAAGAATTTTGAAAGTCTGACAGTAATCAGTGTTAAGTGCTACTATAGGTTTAACTCTGCCTGGTTTAAATGTTTCAGAATCATTAACAGCTGAAAATATTAGAAAGTTAGAAAAGTAATCAAAAAGTAATTAAAAGTAATGTTACATTACTTTAATAAAGTAATTGAAAAGTTACACTACTTATTACATTTTAAATCAAGTAACTTGTAATCTGTAACCTATTACATTTCCAAAGTAACCTTCCCAACACTGGCCATAACTTGTTTTAGGTGAATTTAAACATACATTAAATAATTAAGACTAACAGTAAAGTGCAATATGGACAAAATAATGAGTATTTAGTGTAATATTTCACGAAATGCTCTTCTCTAGACTGTATTTCTCTGGTGAGCTAACAAGCTGTGGACACTGATGACCTGTCTGAGGTAAACTCTGGTGAAAAAACCAGGATATGCTGGTAGGTATGTTTGGTGCTGGGATGCTGGTTAGGTAGGTTTTGATGCTGGTTTAAGCTGGTCCTTTGCTGGTTTATGCTGGTCCTTAGCTGGTTTATGCTGGTCCTTTGCTGGTTCATGCTGGTCCTTGACCAGCAACATGACCAGCAAAAACCAGCAAAGGACCAGCTTAAACCAGCATCAAAACCTACCTAACCAGCATTCCATCATCAAAACATACCTACCAGCATATGCTGGTTTTTTCACCAGGGAATGAAATGCTACGTGACGTTTTATTTCCATGCTGTTTTGTTGATGTCTTTCCATGGTTGAAACACTGATTGAGCGATTACATGAGGCGTGAGAAGTTTTATTTTTATTCGCGTTAATAGTAGTAGTACAGAGGAAGGAATGATCGCGTTCACTCGCGCTCCGCACTGCCATTTGAATGGACTCCATCACTGCACATGTCTGCGGCACGTTAGCGGCTCTGACGCGGCCACTATAGTCAATGTTTGTGTTTATACCCGAAAATTTTCGGTACGAATACGTGTACCGTTACACCCCTACTATGTAGCCTTTTGATGCTTTTCAATGTTCTGAAATAGTGTAAACAGTTGTTTCTGATCAACTATACTTAGTTTATCCATATAAAAATACCCGATATGGATACAGAGAAACCATTTAGTCGCAAGCGTACAGATATGTCTCCATGTTTCATCAGTTAAAACGTCTCTATCTGAGTTTTATTCAGCTACGCGAAAGTGTATACCTTTGTCCATATTAGGGATTTCCTGTATGAATGAAACATAGACCAATCTGTTTGTAAACATTCGGGATGTGCGCAGCATGGTTGCAGAAAACCCGGGAGAGATAGCCTTTAGGGCTAGAGAATTACACGGATGTGGTACAAAATACATAGTTTTAAAAAGAGTATAGATTATATTGATTAGATGTCATTTTCAAAATGTTATTCGCATATCACCCAGCGATAAGCATTGTTATTCAACGAAATTGACATTAGATAGAGGGATAGTCTTACAGAACCGAAACAGGGATGACGTTTTTGAGGGCGGTTTAAGTGGCAGTCAATGGAGCCATGAAATAAAAGAATAAAAAAGGTAAATTTGATTTTATATTTCAAAATTCTGACTTTATTTTCGCAATTACGATGCGAAATGAACAAACTCACCAGTTTTGTTAAATTTGTCAGAATTACGAGATATAAACTTGAATTTGTGAGAAAAAAGTCAGAATTGTGAGATAAAATAAAAAACCTGTTATGTAAAAATGTTAATAATAATAGGTTTAAATAATATTTCATGCTGTAACTGTAGGGCTAATACAATACATCCCCTATGAACAGCATATGTGAATATTATGTAGACCTATTGTTTAAATCAAATGTATGCGTTAAAAGTAGAGTAATCATAGCAGTTTTCATCCATAGTATGTCCGTTTAAACGTCTGCGTTAAGCTTCAAATGGCGTCTTTCACTACAGTATTCTATAAAAGTTATTTGCATTCCGATTTTGACATCAAAAGGTGTGTGTGTGTGTGTGTGTGTGTGTGTGGAGTTCACATGCAAACCCAGCTAAATCCATCTGACGTCTTTCTTTAAAAATGCATTTTTATCAGGCTCAGATGTATAGATTTCTGTGTAAGTACCATAATTCTGATTGGGCTGAGGCTGGTATTTTAGCGAGTTTGAAGAAAAAGTATTATGTATAAATTGTGTTGAGAGCATTCACTCAGTATCATTATCTCATTTTTGACCGAGATGGCTTTTAGCTGGTTTTGCATCTGAACTCTCTCTCTCTCTCTCTCTCTCTCTATTATTATTATTATTATTACTATTACTTTGTCAAAGATTTTTAATCATAATATTATAACAAATCCTTATACCTTTCTAGACATTTATAGTTAGGCCTCCTGCATGTTAACAGGTCATGCTGCAGTTGCAAAATATATTGATAATCATTAGCAATAATTATTGTTTTGTTTAATGTTTTTATTTAGTAATAATAATAATCAGAATTAGTCATATTAATAAAAACAACTATTTGTCCTAATTGTGCAGCCCTACACACAGGCACAACAAACTCAGTGTTCTTTATCATTTTTGGTAATTTTTGAAAACTTTTCTTGTTACAGTTCAGATTTTGTTGTTATGCTTTAGATTTTGGAATTCACTTAAAATTGCCTCTCAGAGTGGTCTCGAAATGAAGTCTTGTTACACATTAATGCTATTTTTATGCTATTTTATTTAAAATGAAAGTATGATAGAGAGATCAAAGTGAAGTTGTGGTAGAAATGGAATCCAAACAATATCTTTGCAGAGCTGGAAAAAAAAAGATGTTTTGACTGCTATATACATAATATTTATTGCTGTAGTACTTGTTTTATACATGCAATGATGCCCATGATCAGACCCGGATCCAATGTCTTTTTTCACCAATCAAACCAAAACAAGCAAAATACCTGCACTTCTTATCATTTATGAATATTAGTAGGCCTATGTTTATTTTATGCTCTGTTTATTTTTTTTTTAGTTTTTATGTATACTTCCTTTATATTTTATTTATTTGTGTTGCATGTGTATCTGTTTACTCAAGCTCATTTGCACTCCTATATTTTTTTTTTTTTATAAATATTTGTTTAAATATTTTTACATATGTTGGTTAAATGTGTTACAATTAAAACACATTCACACTTAAATATTGAAATAGTCATGTTATGTGCTTTCTTTTTTACACTAGTGGGGCCCATTTTTATTATCTTGCCTAGGGCCCCACAAACCTACAGGCCGGCACTGTTAACAATAATCCACAAGTAATCCACACAACTCTAGTCTATCAGTTAACGTCTTGTGAAGTGAAAAGCTGTGTGTTTGTAAGAAACAGATCCATTATTGAGGGAATTTAACTGTAAACCATCATGCCTGGCCAAAATATTAATCCATAAAGAATAATAATGCTTCCTACAGTGAAAACGTTGATTGTTCTTTCACATCAAAATCCACCAACATATTTGGTTAGAACCATTTTAGACCATTTTTACTTGTAAACAGTGTTTGATCTGTGCATATTTCTCTCCTGATTCAGATAAAACTACTTTTTTTACTGGAAAAAGTAACATTTGAGGATAGAGGAAACTATTTTTGCTAAAAGCAAATGTTTTAAGTTGTCTTAATCATAGGTTTATTTTGCAGCTTTTCGCTTCACGGGATGTCTGGAATGGAGGATTATGATGATTTTAGCAACAGGTTAAGCTCTCAATTCTGACGGTACCTATTTACGGCAGACTAAAGGATCTGTTGGTGAATAAGTGATGTAATGCTAATTTCTCCAAATCTGTTCTAATGAAGAAACAAACTCATCCTACATCTTGGATGACCCTCAGATTAACTTTCAGCAAATTTTCATTTTGGGTGAACTTTAACAATAGTTGCATTATCTTTCAAAAAGTGACTAATGGGCTAATGTTGAAATCCACAAGGGTTTCCTTGTGCTATAAACCAAAAAGGCAGTTTACAGTACAGTGTGGTCTGCTGTGTGCTCTCAACCTCATGACAGTGTATGTGAGTCTTTTCTCTATAGCACCCTTTGTGAAGTCATTATAATGCAGAGCTCTTAGAAAGTCACAAATGCTAGTAAAACTGACTTAAATGACTGTGAATATATAGAAAAATACACACATTTTTAAAGACTTATGATGAATAGGCTTTATTACCAAACATGGTACAGTCTTGTACTGCAGAATAATGTAGTTAGTTAAAATAGTGAATAATTCTTTTTAATTTCAGTGTTTTTTGTGTCCTATGTTATTCAGAAAGGGGATAGGTTATGTACACACAGTCATTTAGAGCTTGCTGTGCAATCACATTTGGAGAGATATCTTTGGAGTCAGTTTAAAGCAAGTTTACACACACTCGATCACTCGTTCACTGTTCAAACAAAGAAACTATCTATTTCAGAAAAAACATCATTAATATTAGATGAAACACAATGTGATCTGCAAAGAAATAGTATTTAATTGTTTACAGAGTAGACACGGAGAAGGAATAGAAATTATGAGGCAATAGTACCGAATGTCTTGGATGACATTTCCTTCATATTTTCCAGGCAAAAACTAGGAAACTTACTGGAAACCACGAAAAGCTAGTGAATAGTATGCTTTCATGCTGAAAGAAGAATGAATGGGTCGAGTGTTTGTTGTCCAACACTTTCTTTTACTAGATTGGAGAATGTTAGTTAATTACTGATGATCAAACGGTGTCGGACATCAAACACTGAGCTCGTTACATTAAGTCTAGATGTTCCTTAAAGACCAGACTCACAAACCAAAGTGGAAAAGTAAAAAAAAAAAAAAAAAAATTACGCAATAACTAGATTTTATAATTATCGTTTACGTAACACAAAGTTTTTTTCCACATCTACAATTATTCTGCAGACACAAACTGTCGGTTCTGTTTACGGACAAAAGTAAATACAGTTGAAGTCAAAAGTTTACATACACCTTGCAAGAGGGTGAAAACTTTTGAGTATGTGTACATTTTTCTTATTTGCCTAAATATCATATTTTCATATCATTTTTTCCATTTAGTATTGCCCTTAAGAAGTTACATAAGATGCTTACATGTTTCCCAGAAGACAAAATAAGTTAAATTTACCCTGATCTTCAAATTCAAAAAGTTTGAGCATTTTAACTTTCTGTAATAGTTGCATATGAATCCCTCAGTTGTCCTCAGTGTGAAAAGATGAATCTCAAACAATACAGTCATTGTTGGAAAGGGTTCAAATACATGAGAATTTGTGGGACCTGAAGGGTTTTTCTGAAGAACAGCAGGCAGTTTAACTGTTTAGGACCAAAAAACAAAACAAAAACACAGCTGTGGATTGTTAAGGTGACAACACAATATTAAGAATCAAGTGTATGTAAACTTTTGAACGGGGTCATTTTATAAATTCAACTCTTATTTTCTCTCGTGAACTATATGTAAACATCTGAAATACCTTAGCCAGGTCAGTACTAAATAAAAAAAAAAACATGCATTTTGTATGATCCCTCTTATTTTAGTAAAATAATTAACATTTTGCAGATTCTGCAGGGTGTATGTAAACTTTTGACTTCAACTGTAAAGAAAATATACATTTTTTTTCCACAAAAATGTTTCACTTACTGGTTATTTTATGTTCATGTGGCTGTAAAAGTACGGCATGGTGCTATCAGCACCAAGGTTATAGGTTTAATTCCCCAAATTGACTCAACCTCAGGCCATCCAACCAAAATGTAGATGAGTTTTTCAGAGAATTAGGAAAGATTATTTTCATCATTTGCTCAGCAATGGATTCTCTGGAGTGAACGGGTGCCATCAGACTCCATTCCATCAATTAACATCTCATAATGATAAGAAAATCAGTCACAAAGGTATTTTAACTAAACCATTGCTTCTGGCTAACATACGAAACCTCTATCCATAATATTGCTTTCATGAGTGAAAAAGTTCTGTCTGAATCAGGAGAGTAATAGTCACAGATCAATCACTAAAACTGAGGAAAAACTGTTCTGAATCAACATCATTGGATTTTGATGTGAAAGGAAAACAGGGCAGATTTATTTACTGGAAAAACTGATATTATGGACTAATATTTTAGCCAGAAACGACAGTTTGGAGTTAAAATGGCTTAATAGATCGGTTTCCTGCAAACACAGATTTTCACAGTGTGAAACTGATTGATGGACTGTCGTGTCGATGATTTTCGATTTTTGTGATGTTTCCTCATTCTGGCGGCACCCATTCACCACAGAGGATCTACTGGTGAGCAAGTGATGTATAAATAATATAATGTATTAATGTACATGAAAACAGAAGACATCAGTCCAGGATGGGATCCTACAAAGTGCTCTTTATTATGAACAGTTTATTTTTGTAATATGTCACTTCAGGTCCACAAAAAAAATATAAGTTTTATTTACAAACGGGTGTTTTATGCAACATAAAAAAGATAGGACAAGGACATACAAAAAAGACAAAACAGAAGTAGAAAAAGTAGAAAAACCACCCAATAAAAAAAAAAAAGGTTAATTATTGCATGTCGAAAGACTAAGCTTACATAGCTTTAGATCTGCAGTTTATATCTTGAGGTTACTGGCTGGAAGAGTGCTCTTGTCTAAGTCATCAAAATATGGATGTGTCATTGCTTGCCGCGCTGAGATCCGCTTAGGAGGGTCATAAATCAGCATTTTCTAAACAAAAGAGATGATAAAAATAAATATGAGGTGTAAAAATCACAACAGATAAATAGGACATCAGTATGTTGGGATGCCCTTTTACCGTGAGCAGGTCGATGCCATTCTTGTCCAGGTTTTTCACAGTGTTGGCCAGATTCCCAGATTTCCACTTTGGGAAGGTATTCTTATAATCTGGCAGCGACTCAACATCTGGCCACACCTCATTGTTAGGGGTACCCAGAGTCCTAAATAGAAATCGAAACAACAGAAATTGTCTCATTTGTATGCAATTGGCTGGTTGTAGCATCTTTCACAGTATTGTAGCAGTACACTTCTTCATACTCTGACCCATGCTGAAGATTCTTTAATACTTTTATTTAGCAATAACCCATTAAATTGATCAAAAGCAACTATGCTATTTATAAAAGTTAAAGACTTCTATTTCAATCTGCATATCACCAAATCAGCACATTAGAATCACTTCTAAAGGATCATGTGACACTGATGACAAGAGAAATTTCAGTTTTGCCATCACAGATTTCAAAATTAACATCCATCAGGCTTCTTAAATGAAACTTTTAGCGTTAGATGGTAAATTTAAAAAAAAAAAAAAAAAAAAAAAAAAGAGGGGAAAAAAGAGCAAGCATAAATATCTAATATCAAGTGATACCAATATATTAATAAAAAAAAAAAAGCAAAAAATCTTTAATACTGTTCAACAACTGATGGAAACAATATATTGTGCATCACTAACTTTTTCAAAAATCATCTTGGGGGGAAAACCAACATTCAGATACTATAGGCATCATTAAAAATAAAATGCTAAAAACTGAAGATGCTTCAAGAAACCTATCTGCAAAACTACAGTACTGTTACAAGTTTTAGGTGTAAAAATGCTGTAAAATGAGGATGCTGTCAAAAATGTCATAAATAGATTTTCTTCATCAATTAACTTCCATTTACTAAATTAAATCAACATTTGGTATGAGCATCCTTTGCGTTTAAAGCAGCTTTTGCCATAGGTTCACGTGCGCATAGTTTTTCCAAGTAGCTTTGCAGGTAGGTTTCTTGAAGCATCTTGGAGACATTGCCACAGTTCTTCTGGATTTAGTTTGTCTCAGTTTGTTCCGTTTCTTCATGTCATACCAGACAGACTAGATGATGATGAGATGAGATCAGATCTCTGTGTGGAGCACTGGCAGTTGCCAGACTCCTTGTGCAAACAAAAACCTTGTAAAATTACAATTAATGGCAAAATGAATGTTTGGAAATGTAAACTGATATTTCCTACTGACACACTACAGCAAAAAACAGAAATAACTGACTTAAAACCATTTTTAGCTGGTGAAAATACTAGTGTTCTAATAATTTTGGCTACAACTGTATACTATTCTGTAAAAAGTTTTAGAATGTAACAATATCAAAGTTGTTCCAGAAGTCTGTATACCTGAAGATTCTGAAGAGCTGGTCTATTTCTGAGTCTCCATGGAAGAGTGGTTTCTTCGTAGCAAGTTCGGCAAAGATGGTTCCAATACTCCAGACGTCTACGGGCGTGGAATAACGTGAGGCTCCCAGCAAGACTTCTGGAGCTCTGTACCACAGAGTGACCACCTGTGCAATCACACAATGAGAATAAACACATCAGCCTGATTGATTACAGAACGCTTTGAGAAAGGAGGAGAAATTGCTGCCATGACACCTACCTCATGTGTGTACACTCTGACTGGGACTCCAAAGGCACGTGCCAACCCAAAGTCTGCCAGTTTAATCACACCTTTATTATCAATCAGCAGGTTCTGGGGCTTCAGGTCACGATGCAGAACCCTGCGACAGTGGCAGAACAGAATCCCCTCAAGGATCTGATACAGGTAACTCTACAGAGAGAACACACACACAGCAAAGGTTACTTCCAAGGACAGACTCTATGCTTGGGACCTACTGTACAATCCATACATAAATCAATATAAAACATTTTGGAGCATGAAAAACATGAAAAAGTAATCTGAATAGTGTTGAATGCACACTACCTTTAAAAAGTTTGGGTTTGGTGAGTGTTTTGTTTTGAGAAAAGAAAACCATAGCTGATTTTATTTCTCAGTGTCACATGATGGTTTAGAAATCTTTCTAATATGCGGATTTGGTGCTCAAGAAACATTTTTAATCAATGTTGAAAACACTTGTGCTGTCTAATATTTTTGTGGAAACAATCATGCACTTTTTCCCTGATGAACAGAAAGATTGAGAAAAAAAAAAAAAAAAAAAAAACCAAAACCACCTTACTTACAACAAAACTTATGTAACATTATAATTTTTACTATCATTTTTGACCAATTTAAGACATCCTTGCTGAACAAACATATTCATTTCTTTAGAGAGAGAGAGAGAGAGAAAAAAAAAAAAAAAAAAACGACTTGCGTAATACACGGCATTGTATTATGGAAAGCAGACCCAAAGACTACAAAGGTCTACAGTGGAAAAGGGAAATTTAAAGCTGCAGTCAGTAACTTTTTTGTGTTTAAACTTTATATAATAAGCAAGTACATCATGAATCCATTTTCAAAAACGCATTTTTGGCTTGGCCTGAATCACTACAGCACATCTATAATAAGTTTATATATTTATAAATAAATATTCATTTCTTTAGAGAAATAAACCAAGCTAAAGTTGTATGTTTTAAAGTTGTACACTATTTAATGCACCTTGACCAACATGGGATCCATGAACTGGCCTGAAGGGATGGAGTCCAAGTACTTCTTCAGATCCATGGACAGAAATTCGAACACCAGATATAACTTTGACTCCTGCATCAACACATCCAGCAGGCTGTAAAAAGGGAACAGAGAGAAAAAAAAAAAAAACAATAAAAAATCCATACATCAGCAGTAATGAAACTGGAAACAGTCATTTTCCAAAGAAGCTGTTTGTTACATTTAAAAATGTAGTAAAATAGAAAAGTTATTAAGTTTTAATATTTCACAGGACTGCAGTTACTATATTTGAATAAATAAATGCAGCACCTGGTGTTTAGGACATGTCTTTTAAAAACAAAAAAAAAACAGAAGGAAGGTTTTGAACGGTAGTATACATGTAGGTGTCACTTTGTTGGTTAGGAAAACTTGATTTATAAAGTGCCAAGTTGAACTCAGCAGAAAACCTGATGAAATTACACTATATATGCATATTTATTAACACAGTCGTTGTGCAATATGTATCAGTAGCATGGGTTTATTTGTAGCAAAGGCCAACAATACATTGTATGGGTCAAAATGATTGATTTTTCCTTTATGCCAAAAATCATTAGGATATTAAGTAAAGATAATGTTCCATGAAGATATTCTGTAGATTTTCTAACGTAAATATATCAAAACTTAATTTTTGATTAGTAATATGCATTGCTAAAAACTTTATTTGGACAACTTTAAAGGTGATTTTCTCAATATTATTTTTTTTTTATGCACCCCCAGATTCCAGATTTTCAAATAGTTGTATCCCAGCCAAATTTTGTCCTATCCTAACAAACCATACATCAATGGAAAGCTTATTTATTCAGATGATGTATAAATCTCAATTTAAAAAAAATTGACCCTTATGACTGGTTTTGTGGTCCAGGGTCACACAGAGAATTTTAAGATGCACTTAAGGATTTTGGTTATGTTTTATGTAAATAAAGATGTAATGAAAACTCTTGGTACTCTTACCGTACAACGTTAGGGTGCTGAAGCTCCTTGAGGAGGGAGATTTCTCTGACAGCAGTGCTGGGAACTCCCTCCTCCTCACTCTCCAGGCGGATCTTCTTCATAGCAACCACCTGTCCAGTGGTTTTATTCCTGCCCTTATATACCACACCATATGTACCTAAAGAGCAGAGACGCACACAAACACACACACGGGGATTTCCATTAGATATCTACAGAAAAAGAAAATACCGAGGACTCCGCTTGAAACAAACTCTGAGAGACACATTTAAAGAGAGGCCAGGTGATAACACCAGTCAGCTAATACAAATGGTCTACACATCTCAAATACTGATGAAAAGCAAAGAAAGATTCAACTTACCTTCACCAATTTTTTCTATCTTCAGATAGTCATCCATTTTCTCACTACTTTTTGGGGAAAAACAAAGGATTGAAAAAAGTACATTTATGACAGCTTAATATACTACAAAAAAAAAAAAAAAAAGTCCATTAAAAAAATCTGGACGTGTCAAACAAACTTCTTTTTAATAAACTTGCTCAGGTTTATGTTGTTTTGAATATATACGATCTAATGTAAGATATGTATAAATACAGACATGCACACGAGGCATAAAAGACTTAACATTTTGACCTTCACAACTGTTAGTCTTGACAAACATTAATCAGAAATACAGTGAAATTTCTGATGATTGATAATTTTGTGCTTATAAAACCACAGTCACATTTTTATATCCATATTTTGCAAATAAAACAAGTTTAAACAAGTATAAAACAAGCCACTTTAAATCAAGATACAACAGAACGTGTTAAACATGAGAAATACGACAAAGACAGTAGTCTGCTTTTATTCAGTAGCTATATTTGTAAATCAAATTAACCAAACGATTATTCTGAAATTGAGATTACAGTATAAACTGCGTGCTGAAGTTAAATGACTCGGGAGTTTTTCCCCAGTGGGGCCTAAGAAAATTTTAAATGTTCAACGATCAGAATCAAAATTGATAACAGTCAATCATTCTATTGATATATTAAAACTTACCTCCTCTGTAACTATATCGAATCTGGATGAACAACCAAACTCTTCTGTTTTCCTCCGATATCTTGATGAAGTTTATTGAGAACAGAAGGAGCGTGTGGATGTTGTGTATCTCGCTGAACTGCGAGTTCCTTGATTCAAACTGGCCGCGTAGACGTAATTCAAAAGCAGCCAATCGGAGTTCGCGGTGGACTTCAAACAAACCAATCAGGTGGTAGGGCGGTTGGAAGCGGGAGCATGGCGTCTTGTCAGAGTGTAAGTGCGCCTGCGCGGTTTGTTCATTTAATATTGTGCAGGTAGGGAAGTTATTTTTCCTCGTTTTCCACTCAGTCTGACAGTTGTTCGTTGCTACAGAATAACTGGTAGTGTGTTCAGAAAAAAAAATCGATTCACTCTAGAGGTTGTCCTAAAAGACCTACCGAAACAGCTTTCCAGCTCATGATAGTCAGTATTGCTTACTTGTGTTTTTAACCCCACAAACTTTCCAATATACGATAAATATTTATTTATTTATTTTTTTCTATATGTATCAAACATGTTTGCTTTGTGTGTGGTCTGTCAGGGTCCGTACTAGACACAAGGAAATACATATGCAGTACTCTGTTTCACCGCGTGGCGTCACTGTCAGACTATATTCAGTAAATGTAATTTAGATGTCCACCAGTGAGGGCGCTGTTTTCTATTCAATGTGGTGACATCATCACTTACATTTTACGGCCCTCCAGAATCTATGAGAGAGACAAATGTGTGGTGTACAAAAAGTAATAAAATCAACATGTTATTCTAATGCATGTATGTTCATGCATACTAGTCTCTTTAGCATTGTCTGGACAGAAAGTTTTGATGTTCGGTCACAAAGTGAAAACAAAAATGGCTATAAAGATTGTTTTTTATTCAACTCCTCAAAAGAACTATTTAAAAAAACAAGCTCTCAAAAGGCCACTGAAGCATAACTAGGCTGTCTAATTACAGAGAAATAAAGGAGGCCTAGTCCCCCGGATAAAATCTCAATTCAAGCCCAAATCCTCAGAGGTAGACACTTTAATTAAAGAAGTGATTAGTGGCAAATTATTAAGATGCACATTTGAGCCGCCCTGATTGGCTGAAGGAATGAACACTTTAAGTGGAATGGAAGGACTCCAACTCATGACGGGTGTTGTCGTCTTTATTCTTATATAATGCTACCGTTCTATATTTACATTAAGCAATGATGTACACTATCAAAGATTTTTAAGGTTTTTATTTATTTATTTTTTTACAAAAGTCTCTTCTGCTTACCAAGCCTGTATTTATTTAATCCAAAGTACAGCAAAAACAGTAACATTTTGAAATATTTTACTATTTAAAATAACTGTTTTCTATTTGAATGTATTTTGAAATGTAATTTACTGCTGTGATTTCAAAGCAGAATTCAAATTTTCTGATTTGCTGCTCAAAAAAAAATGCTATCAATATTATTATTATTGTTATGTTGAAAACAGCTGAGTAGAATTTTTAAGGTTTCTTTGAAAGAAAGTTCAGAAGAACAGCATTTATCTGAAATAAAAATCTTTTGTAACATTATAAATTTATCATCATCATTTATCATATCATTATAGTAGTATAGTATCAAAATTATACTGACTCCTATATACTATACTATATGCTATAAAACTGCTCACCTGTTTTAAATATTGATAATAATAATAAAAATGTTTCTTAAACAGCAATTCAGCATATTAGAATGATTTCTGAAGGATCATGTGATACTGATGATCAGAGTAATCATGCTGAAAATTTAGCTTTGATTACAGGAATAAATTACATTTTAAAATATATTCAAATAGAAAGCAGTTATTTTTTATAGTAAAAATATTGATATATATAATACATATATATAAAAAAAAAAAATTAAAAATCTTACTGTTCAAAAACTTTGGACTGGTAGTGTACATCCTGTTTTAGTCCAGACTTTTATCACCCTGTTGAGATGTATTTTATGATAATGACCATTATCCCTCCTATTACATGGCTATTTACCAAATAAATAATAAATGGCCATTAAATATTGATTTGAGTTGAAATTATTTTATTATAAGAGTCATATGACAGACATATGTAGGATTACCTGGTCATTGATGCATTTTAGTGGTCGTTGTACATTGTGACTCATTTAAATACTGTTGTAGTTTTTATTATTATTTTGAATTTTTTTTTTTCCATTTTAGCTACTTTTTTGTGTGGTTTTGTCTTTTTTTTATTCATTTTTTTTTTAAATATATAGTTATTATTAATTATTAACTTATTTTAATTTTAGTAGTTTTATTAGCATCAAGTTAAACTAAAAATGTTTCATTGTTAATTAGCTGAAAAAAGGGTTTAATTTTATATATTTTATAAAAAAAAAAAATTTATATTTAAAATCGAAAAAAAATAAAATGAATTTTTTATTTTTTATTTCAGTTAATATTTATTTTATTTCAAGTGTTTTTTATGGTTTTAGTTAACTATAGTAACCTGTTCCAGAGAAGCATGTAACACATGGTTGCAACTTTGTTTGTCTGTTAATACACTAGAGTCTATTCTGATGTCTGTGAGAGAGACACACAGACACTGTCTTTCCAGTCCAGCTGCGAGAGACTCCTACCTCTGAGCCATATACTCAGCAGGAGTCTTCAGGGAGGAAGATGAACCTTGTGTGACTGCGAGAAAGAGACAGGATGTGTATGTTTACATGAGTGTGAAAGGTGTGCTGAAAAAGAAAGAGGTCATGATGAAGGGGGTTGAGAGTGGGGTACTGAACTAGAGACGGAGGAGTGGGCAAATGCTACAAATAGTTTTTAGGACACTGAGATTTTGGGGCAAGGGAGGGCTGTTGTGTGTCTGACTGACTTTGTGTGTGTGTGTGTGTGTGTGTCATATGTAGGACAAATGCAGGACCAAAGAGGATTCCCTCACCTAGATTTCACGTTTCACACGACCTTCATGTGTGATTTACTACTGCAATTAATGAATGCATGCACATGGAGAAAAACACGAATGAAATTTGGCTTATTATAAAGATCTGATTATGTCAAACCTTTACATGTCAAAACATTTGCATTATATGACTTCATGCATTGTTGGTTTAATAACCATAATGCGCATGCAAACACACTCAGTGTTGCAAAATGCATTTTCTGACTGAAAATAGCAATATACATATATACAGCAATATTGCTTGCTTGTATGATATCATAATATTCGGTATTGGATATTATCTATTTTCCCTCTCCCTTCGCTCAACAGACTCTCTGACATTAGCATTCCTACCCAGGCTTTGTTGCCATGGTGAAAGCATGTGGTTTCCTGGCGTTGCCATGGGGATTTCCTCCCTGAACATTTCTTCAGCAATCATACGCTTGTCTTTTCATGATTTATTCCTTTTCTCTCTCTCAATCACTCTGCCTTCTTTCTTTCCCTGTGGTTGTTGGTCTCCCCTGCTGAGAATCCTGGGTGACAGTTGGTGTGACTGTGTAAATGACAGTTGATGAGTTTTGATTCCCTTCAAATGAGGATGAAGGATTTCTCAAGGTGACCTTGAGAAAGCGTGACCTCATTGGCTTTCAGTCTCATCTCACATATGGACTCAGATTTGCACAGAAATGATCAGCTAACGGGCATATTATAGCACCCACTCTTTCTCCACCCCCACGCGCACATTATATGAGTTTCTTGGGCTTGCATTTATCAGTAGGTTCCTGAGGTAAACATGCTGTTGTGCTAACGAGCCTCATTATGGCAGCGGTCTTATTAAATGGCCTCCGGGTTAAACAACATGAGATATGCTGAGAGGTGTAATCTCTCTACCGCTATTTCCTAATAATGCCAAAGCTAAAAAATATTCAGAAATATCCTGTGGCTTTCACCTCACAGCTGAAATTGGTGAATATTTTAACACCTTTAAATGAAGAAAATAAGACTGATGCGTAATATGACTAAAATTCATTTATATTTATTAGCCATAAATGATCAGCAATTATAAAAAACTGTGCTGTGGTAAGGACTGTCACGATTCCTCGATTAAATTCAAGTACTTAATTATAAAATATCCTCGATTGTATTTTGCCCGTGTCGATTAACTGGCAAAAAATACCGCAAGTGGTGCAATCCACAGATGAGAATCCATGAAAAGCATTATTAGAGGTAGTTTTCTAAGGCAGCACGAAATATTAAAACCGTTTAAAACTCATAATAAAGCATAGCGCTGTTGTGAATTCACAATTAAATAAATATATGCATCATTATCTTTCTAAATACGCTAACTGTTCATCGCGAATTCAAAATAAAATTATAAAACGGATAGTTCCAGTCCTTGATTCTGATTGGTTGAGCTGTGTTCAAAGCTGTTGTAAATTACTCTACAAACATACAACTATATTGTTTGGCGGAAGAATAATGTTCTTATTAATATTGTTACAATTTATTTGCTCTGTTTTGTTTTGTGAAACCTTACTACGTATGTGGAATAACCGTTTTATAAAAGCAATAAGCCCTGTGAAGCCATAATTTATAGAAAATTTACAACAGCTAAGGGGGTTTTAGGCACTCCACTTTGTCTCATGCCTAACAACCATTACCTCTTGGAGCTTATTGCTGTAGTTTAAACCTTCACTCTGAGTTTGCATGTTTGATGTCCACATATGCTTGTTCAAGAAATGACAGTGGCTATAGCATTTCTATCATAAAGAATTGTCCAAATATTAATGATTAAGTAGACATTTGAATGAAATGTTGTTTTGTTGTATTTAGCTGTATGGAGTGTTTGCACTTAAGTCATGATTTTGTCAATTACCCAGATGCGCGGCCATATTGGCGATACTCGAATTTAAACAACAGCATTGATTGCACGGTTAATTTACTACTGAATATGTTGTTCTGCTAATTTATGCTGTTCAAACCACAGAAAAATCGTGTGAAAGCTGCTAAATCATAGAGAGAAGGACTTAGTAAGCAGGAAAGGATGCAATATTTTGACAACCTTAAGGTAATAGGTGGTAAAGATATTTACGAGCAGTATTTATTAAGATTTTAGCCTAATATTTCACCTACCTGACCGGAAATGATAAGATTAGAGCACACATGGTACAATCCTGGTTTAGTTTGGCCAACAGCAAACTCCTTTTTTTTTCAGACAGTTTTTTTTTGCACTTTTATCTTCGATTTATTATAATGTTTGGCAGTCTATAGTACTCCAAATGTTTTTCCCAGTCCGACCGATTAGTACAGCCAAAAACATGACAATGATTGACCATTTTCAGCAGCAATAATCAGCAAAATATACGAGTTTTGTTTGGTTCAGTGGCATTGTTTACGTTCAGTGCAGCCAATATGACCATATGATGAGGAGTCCTGAAAAACAATCTTCACGCCGTTGGTGCCCTCTGCAGGCATCTGATATAATACAAAATGTACATAAGTTATGATTGGTGTTTTATTACATTGCGTATTTTAACTGTTTTGTTCAATAAAACCATATGATAACTTGCTTTTGATATATATTTGAAACAATTATTATTGGCTCATTGCTATTATTTGTGACCCTGGACCACAAAATCAGTCTTAAGTAGCACGGTATATGTAGCAATAGTCAAAACTACATTGTCTGGGTCAAAATGATCAATTTTTCTTTTAAAATTATTAGAATATTAAGTAAAGATTATGTTCCATAAAGATATTTTGTACATTTTGTACCTTATATATCAAATCAAAAATTAAGTTTAGCAATATACAGCTTTCAGATGATGTATAAATCTCAGTTTTAAAAAATTGACCCTTATGACTGGTTTTGTGGTCCGGGGTCACATATATGTATTTTAAGTCATTTTGAAGTCTATTGTTTGCTTAGGTCTATTATTGTTAACAAAAACGAACTGATTACTCGATTAATCGTCAGAATAATCAATTGATTACTTAATTAACAAAATAATAGTTAGTGACATTCCTAGCTTTGATTATTTATTTATCTAATTTATGCATTTAGTAGATGCTATTTTTCTGCATTTAAGGTTTTGTTCTGAATATTTTCTTGATTTTTCTGTATTTACTTCTCAGAATTTCAAAATCCATTTTCTTATGGTTTATTTAGTCTTTTCTCCAGTAAAATATTTACACATTCTAAAAACAATAAAAAGTTACTTTTTAATATTTATATCTAAGAATTAATTATGCAAAAATGTGTGCATTAAAACAAGAAAAATATGTTTGCCAAAGGGGTACATTTATCATTTATTTTCAATTTTAAGATGTATTCTCTAATTCTCTTGAACAGTTTATTTTTTGAAAATCTTTGTACAGAAGTCAAAAGTCAAGAAATTGTCAGGATATTATTCAGAACAAGTTTTTATACTTACAGCAATTTGTAATTATATTTTAATCACAGTGGACATAACCGTAAATTTGAGAGGCATTTTACAGTACGTTTACATTTATAATATCTGAAAATTTAAAAAAAAATGTTTTTACAGTGTTAAAGTTAGTGAAAATCCTGCTTCAGGGTCATTTAAACATAAGGTAATTTGATTGAGATATGTGTTAATTACATGAATGAATTAATTAATTTTCTCAATGCCTGCAGATTAAATTTATACAGTCTGAAAGACACTAGGTAATTTTCAGCCTTGTAGCGCTGTCCTTTAGCGTGTATGTTTGTGTGTGTGATTTGTAAAGGCTCTTCACAGCAGGTGTTCTTACATAATATTACTGTGAAGTGGACAAAAATAAACCTGTGTACCTCCCCCAAACATTCTACATTTGTATTGAGGAAACCCTGCCATGCCCGGATCTAATTCATTAGTCTCTAAATCAGTGTTGTTTATCTTTTTTCGGCTCGACTGGATTCTTCTCGCCAGATGGTTTGTGTCACAAAACAGTTCAAGGTCTAAAAGTGTTCACAAATACCTCTGGTCACTAAACAGCCTTTCTAGTTGGTGTATATTTGTGTATGGAGTGTGTGCATGAGTATGTTGTTTGTGGTTTGGAGGATATGTGACTATACGCCAGATCAGCGGAAACCCTTTCAACACCTCTATCAACACATACTTTCTCTCCTCCTCTCTTTCTGTCTCGGTTTGTCCATTTGACCTCTAATAAAGGTCACTTCCTCTTCAGTAATCCTTTAGCATGCAGTGTATGCGGGCTCAGGTTTTGTTTTCGTGTATGAGTGTTTCCCTGCTGTGTGTGTACACGTGTAAATATGCATTCGGAAACAGTGAGTGTGAGAGTGTATTTTTCTCTATTTCATGTCTGTCTACTGTTTTTCTTTCCTTTCCTCCTGCTAAACATTTATCTGTGCATGTATGTCTTAACCCCGCTCTACTCTCTGACCTGACCAAACACATTTGGCTAGCACACATTAATCAGGCTTGCTTTAGCTGACTTTCTCTCTCTTCGTTCCTCTCCATCTCTCGCTCTCTGACAGAACAGACCAATGGATTTCGTTCTGTGTTCTGCTGCGGTCAGCTCTGTTTTATCTACCTGGCCTTTGTCATGCACACTTACACAGTGCTTTATTAGGTTGTTCGGAGCTGTGAGAGAGTTGTGTTGCATTAGCTTTGGGTCAGCAGGTTGGAAAGGCTTTGTTAGGGTTCTCTTACTGACTTCCCACTCTTTCCCTTAAAGCGCCGCTCTGAAAACTTCCCCGCCCACAGAGAGTTGGCCAGCTTTATCATTTCTGCTCTCATTTTTACACCTCATATTTATGATGAATTATAGAGGGTTTAATTAGCCTGCTAAAGGAGAGTAGAACGGCTGAGGAAGCAGAATTCAGTGTTTGGACATTGATTATGAGAAATACTTGAGCTAATAACATGCTAAGTATGGTGGAAGATTACCTTGTAGCATAGAGGTCACTGCCACTGAAAACATTATTAGTTGCAACTTAACAAAATGGACATTAAAGAATAATGGGCTGCTCATCCCTAGTCTCATTTTAGAGTCAATACGCCACAAAATAAGCATTCTCTTGACTACATTTATTGAAAAAATTAGGTGCTTTAGTGGTACCATGCACTACATTGAAGGCATGACTCAGGGCAAGGGCTTTCAATACACAATTTTTGATTTCCATGTGACAATATTGTTGTAGCATTTTGAATGAATGAATGCAAAATAAAAATTGTTTCATTAATCACTTACCCCCATGTCGTTCTAAACCCGTAAAAGCTTCGTTCGTCTTCGGAACACAAATTAAGATATTTTTGATGCATTCTGACAGCTCTCTGACCCTCCCATAGACAGCATTATATAACAGTGTTATATATATGTAATTAACACAATCAACGTCCATAAATGTAGCAAGGAGATTGGTAAAATAATCCATGTGTCATATGTGCAACTGTAATTTTACGAAGCTATGAGAATACGTTTTGTATGCAAATAAAACAAAAATAACGACTTTATTCAACAATTAATCTCCTCCGTGTCACCCTAGCACCATTTTGGGCCATATCCACTGAACGCAAACAGCGTATGCTGTTCTGTGTCAGCTGCGTCACGCAGATACGCTGTTTTCATTCAAATCAAAGCGTAAACGGCATAAACAGCATATCCACGTGGCACAGCTGACATTGAACAGCATGCGCTGTTTGCATTCAATAAATACAGTTAATCGTATTAATTACATTGCTGTCTATGGGAGGGTCGAACGAACGAAGCTTTTATGGGTTTGGAACGACATGTGGGGTAAGTAATTAATGACAAAATTTTCATTTAGGGATGGAGTAACCCTTCAATATTGCAAATTGGTATGTCTTTCCAAATTATTTAAATGTATTATCTTAATCATGAACACACTGGTTTGTAGTGCAAACAGTTTTACTGTTTACTGCACATTGTTATTCTTCTCATTATTTCCCTGTCCACTTTTTCCTCCTGTAAGAGTGGGCATGGCCATTTCTAAATGATATGGGTCTGGCTTCTGGTCTCATCTGCGTCTAGCTATTTTTAGCTGTACAAAACAGCTTGTTTTGCTGCTTAATATTGCAAATTGGTGTGTCTTACCAAATTATTTTAATGTATTATTTTAATTATGAACACACTGGTTTGTAGTGCAAACAGTTTTACCGTTAACTGCACTTTGATATTCTTCTTGTTATTTCACTATAGGCTTACTTCCATGTTAAAGAAAAACACTTTAAAAGAGACTGACATGTAGATGTTTATTGACCGAATGTGGTATCCTGTCAGCAATAACATGTCTGTGGGCTTTTTTTGATTACTTTCTGTTTAAGTGCTAGCGACGCAGTGCTGCCAGATTGCGCTATAAAAACAAATAAAAACCTAAAAATACGTTGAAAAAAAAATCTATATTAGTTCAGTATATATTTTGTAATTTTGTTTTGTAAATAAGATAAGATAAAATATCACTAACCCTAAACTGCATCTTCTCACTTTATTAACTTTCTAAAATGTGGAAAAGAAAAGACCAGAAGCATGTATGATATCTTGATCTGGCAACACGGCTGAGGCTGCGCCCGCATATATATTATAAGACTTATAATATATTATAAGACTTCCTTACTGAAAAAAAAACAAAAAAAAAAACAGCCTATGCTTTTTAGGTATGTTTTTTTTTTAAAGAATGGCAGCTGGTTTGAGTTGGTTTAAGTCACCTTTATTTATATAGCGCTTTTAACAATACAGATTGTGTCAAAGCAGCTTTACAGTATTAAACGGGAAAATAGTGTGTCAATAATACAAAAGACAGTAGTAAACACTCTGTTTTAAGTAAGTCAGTTCATCATTGATTTCAGTGATGTCACCATCCAGCTTTATTCAGTTCAAATAGTAATAGTGCAGTCAAGTCGACCTTATCGCTGGAAATTAACTGTCCCAAAAAGCAAGCCAGAGGCGACAGCCAGTGTTGCCAAGTCCGTGGTTTTCCCGCAGAATTGGGCTACTTTCATACTGTTGCCGTGGGTTGTTTTTCATGTCCTTGCATTGAAGCGACCCCAATAACGTAATAATTAGTTCCTGGAATGTTAACTTTATCAGAGGAGCCGCACCACAAAACATGTATTTTACACCCTGGGACATGATTTTTACCAGGGGACCCCCCTCGAAATGCGATTGGGTTAGTTTTGAGTAGCAATTGGGTGGGTTTTGTTGTGAAACCTGGCAACCCTGCCGACAGCGGTAAGGAACCAAAAATCCATTGATGACAGAAAGGGAGGAAAAAAACCTTGGAAAAAAAGTCGGGGGGCCAGTTCTCCTCTGGCCAGACGAAACCAGCAGTTTAATTCTAGGCTGCAGCAAGAGATGGTCCTGAGCTGGTTAGAAAGCTGGTTATAAGCTGGTTTAAGCTGGTCATGTGCTCGTCCTAAGCAACTAGCTCCTGCTCAGGACCAGCTCATAACCAGCTTATAACCAGTTCAGGACCAGCTTAAACCAGCTCATGACCAACTATGAACCAGCTTAAGTTGCCATGGTTATCTAACCAGCATATGCTTTTTTTTTTTTTTTCAACAGGGTTGTCTACCATGGTAGTGAACTATATACTATATATATATATATATATATATATATATAGGCATTTAGTGTTTTTTTAGATACTATTGTAGTATTTATTGATATTTGGAGTTGGCGTCTATGCCATATCTGAAACACCATGGTCATCCTGAGGTTCTATTTTATATACAATCCCACAAAGACGTTTTATTTCACAGCAAAGCATCATATTATGGAGCAGCATGTTGGCTGTAAGTCTGTATGAACAAAAATAGTGATCACAATAGTGCTGGCTAAACCTGGTGACAGTGTGGAACGGTGTGCAGCAGCTCTGATGTGAGGCAACCAGTGCAACTAAAAAGAGCCTCTCACTGCTGTCTATTAGTGATGCCTGTTGCCACGGTTACCCATGACATCTCTTTTCCTGGAAATGCAAAAGCACAGTCACTGGTTTCTTTCTTTTTTCGCTCTCTTTCTTGCAGCATCAGATCTTCCAAAGGAGGTAAGAGCCATCTCTTGTTCACCATGACACTCTTTATGTGACTGTCTCTCTGTCTCTCTTACTGGCTGATGGTGCTAAGGGAGAATCACACATTATTCACAGGTTCCCAAAAGCGTACAAGTGGGCTGGCAAGAGAGTGTAACCATGGTGATGGGGTAATGGAGTGATCACCGTAGCAACATGGCTTGACAGGTGGATGGAAGGACTAACCAGGCTTGTGATTATGTCTTTCTCTCTTTTTCTCTGTCTGTAATTGGCCAATCCCTGTCTCCCACTTAATCAGAGACTGCTATATTTTTAACCAAAATTAGCAGCACAAAAGGAAATGAGCCTATCAACACTGATCTGCTTGGTATGCCCTCAAGACACTACGTGAAGTACAAGCACACCGTAATTTTAAACCCACGGTTACTAGCCATCATAGCTCCACTTTAATGGCTCATTGTGCTTATGCTGTTTATACAGTGGTATCCAACTTCACATAGTTCACATAATAAAGATTTGTAATGTGCAGTGATTGAATATTAGGTATTTGCAAGAGATTTAAATAGAGAAATAGGAAGATTTGTGAACATGTACCTAAGAGCAAGGTTTTAAGTAAAAGCAATATATTTATGTGTGTGTTTGAGAGTGGGTTTCAGAGCTGACGGGGCACTTGAGCACTGAGGCAGAGCCAGACGGTCACTTTGGAAAATAAGCTCCAGGATACCCACACTCCCAGAGAAGGACTGAAAAAAGCTGAATCAAATACAGACGCTAAGAAAAGAAGTGGGCAGTGGTGTAATGCAAATCTTGGACTCCCCACAGGAATCGTGAGACAAGAAATATTGCTTATGAATTAATACAATATGAAGATTTAGGACAAATTACCCTCTTTAATCCTTTCCTTTGCTGAAATATTTTTATTATGAGCTAGTTTTATTTATATTTAATTGTATTTATTATTAATTATTTATCTTTATAATTTATTTGTATTTCGATTGAATAATTAACATTGGCCATTTAGCAGTTATCCGCCACAATGTGAAAATAATTATTGGCTTTTTGTTGACAAATAGAATTTTAATATCACATCCCTTCTGCTCTTAGGTGGTCTTTTCAGAAGAATGTCAATCACGAACACTGCCATTCAAAAGTTTGGGCACGGTAAGATTTTTTGATGTTTTTGAAAGAAGTTCATTGTGCTCACCAAAGCTGTATTTATTTAATCAAAAATACAGTTTATACAGCAAAACTTTAATGTTGTGGAATATTATTAGAATTTAAAATAACTGTTTTCTATTTGAAATTATACCATGGTTTGTCTGAGTTTTGAAATTATACCATGGTCTGTCTGAATACTTGATTCTGATTGGCTGGCAGGTATGCATTAAGTAAGGGATAATGCATGACAAGCTGTGCATTAAGCGATTTTAATGCACAACGCGGAGGCCAAGAACCACCTGACCCAAAGCGAAGGTGCATTAAAATTGTTTAATGCACAGCTAGCCGTGTATTATCCTGTTTATACCATGGTCATTTGCCATGGAAGGGTAAAAATGACATTTCGTCAGTTATGGCTTGTTAGCTCTAGCATTCTGCCACGCTTCGAATCAGGCCTAGAGATTAAATAGTGTGGTAAGATCACATTTATTTAAATGAATTATAGCATTTATTTTAATTAATTATTGATCGAGAGAGAGAGAGATAGAAAGAAAGAAGAGAGAGAGATGACAGTTGTGTGTGCATTACCTGTGTATGCATGTCTCTCTACAAACAATAAAGCTGTGTTTAGTTACTTCAAAAACAGTGATTTTTTTTTTCACCTCATTGCTGAGGAATATAACGTAATGATTTAGTATCTGAGCTATTTTATTCTTAAAACTCAAGAGGCAGTGTTGGAAACATGTTTCTGTGCTTCTACTACTGAATGTTTCTGTGTGTGCAGCACGATCTCTCTCTTTATGTGCGACTGATGTGTGTGTTTTTTTGTGCATCAATTAAAGCAGCTCATTGATATAGAACGGTAATTAAACTGACTTGGAACTGCCTGTGCATGAAACAGTTTTAATGCATACTTGCCAGCCAATCAGAATCGAGTATTCAGACAGACCATGGTATAAAATGTTTTCAATTATGCACAAAAACACACAGAGAGAGAGATCGGATATCGTGCTTTGCAGGCACAGAAACATTCGGGAACACAGAGACTTGTTAATGCTGCCCCGTTTTTTTTATTTTTTTTTTTTACAATTTATTTTTGGTGTTTCTGTGCCTTTATTTAGATAGGACAGTGGAGTTGGACAGGTAGCGAAGTGGGAGAGAGAGGAGGGGGTGGGATCGGGTAAGGCCCACAAGCGGCGATTCGAACTCAGGTGAAAAGGCGCTATTTGTCGACGCGCTAACCACGAGGCTATTGGCACCTAGGGTTGGATATCAGAAATTGATTCTGATTCCAGAATCAGATGCTTGTGAAATGAAAATTTCGATTCCGCCTATAGATTCCTGTATGTGGTTCTTTTTTTTTTTCCATTTGTGAGGACCCAACCTAACGATCTGCCAGGACCTTCCTCGCTAATCTAAGTGCATAGCGCTCCAAAGTATGGCTACACTTGCGATCAGAAGTCAAAAAAGCAAAGTAGCCTATAATATTTGTAATAAGCTAAACATGTTGCAATACAATGTTGTCACCACCAATATAACAAAGCATTGTAATTTAACAGATCGTTAAAGGTCACAAACACGATTCAAATACCAACGTGATTCTGTTCCTAAATTACAATGATTCATCTGTTTGATTCCTCAACCTTTCTTCCGTGCAGCGTATGACCAGTGTGATTTGAACATTCAAATCTGCGTTCGTGCTGCCGCTGACCTAAAGACAGCTACTGTCATGTCTATGAATGAAACAATTTCACAGTCTTTTCAACAACACAGTTCGTTATTTCTGTGTTACAAACATTCAAATAATCACAGAAATACTGGGATAAAAGTTCATAGTCTGGATATAAACTCTGATATGTACGGTAGAGATCAAAATAGAGTAAATCATCCTATTGAAAGTTAACTTGACATTCTAAATAATGTTAAAGATTTATCGATTACGTTGTTATGCCAGTAGATGGCGAAAGGGGGCTTTTAATAATCATTCATTCAAAAACACCAATTCATCCAGTAATGAGCCAAGTAAATCACTGAATCATTTACTTATAAATTAGGCCCACATGTGATTTTGGTTAGTTGTCTAATGTTTTTTTTTCTTCAGAATCGTAAGAGGACCACAACTTCTGTTTGTAAAAACAACAACAACCCAGTTTATCCAGAATCACGCAGCTCTATTTTGCAAACAGCTTTTAAGTGAATCTTGTTTTTATGTAGCCTGTTGATTTTTGTTCATGGTATTCAGCTGCAACTAAATGTTTAGCAAAAAAAGAAATAGAATAAATATGCTTGATATCATCTTTTATTCACATTGGGATTGAAACTGGGAATCTAAAAGAATCGGAATCGATTAGCAGAATCAGAATCGGAATTGATAATATTCTAATGATACCCAACCCTATTGGTGCCGACTGCCCCGTGACTTTTATTATTAAAGTAGCCTAGTTATTGGATCGCTTCATTATATTCCTCAGCAACGAGGTGGTAAAATCGTTGTTTTTGAAGTAACAGTAACTAAACTAATCATTGTTTGTAGAGAGAGAGAAGCGAAAGACATGGGTTCTGTCATGCTCACAACTTTCATTTCTCTCTCGATAATTAATTCAAATAAATGTTATAATTCATTTAAATAAATGTGGTCTTACCGCACTATTTCATCTCTGTGTCTGATCTAAAGCGGGCAAAATACTATGTACTATGGCTAATGAGCCGTAACTGATGAAAATAACCTTGATTTTTACCATTCCGGTCAAATATTGCACTGGAAGTATCATTAACAGATTTAGCTTGTCAATGCTGGCAAATGACCATGGTATAAGCAGAATAATGCACGGCTAGCGGTGCATTAAGCAATTTTAATGCACCTCCGCTTCGCTTTGGGTGATTCTTGGGCTTCACGTCGTGCATTAAAATAGTTTAATGCACAGATAGCAGTATCAGTTTTCTAATATGCAATATTTTCGCTAATATGTTATTTTTGCTCAGGAAACAAGTATTATTACTATCACATTTGAAAACAGTTGTGCTGCTTAATGTGCTACTTTTTTGTGGAAACCATGATACATTTTTTTGTATCAATCTGTCAATTTAATGTGTCTTTGTTGAATAAAAGTAAGATGTTCTTCTTAAAAAAAAGACTGACTGACTGGCATAGAAGTTCTATGTAAACACATGGTATATTTGCCACTTTGATGAAGCTTCTATACAGTGTAAATCGTTCCATAATATAACCATAATGTAACTGACTCATAATGCCATGAGAGGGTCCCTAGAAAGGGTCAAGGATCCCCTTCACTGTTGATCAAGAGGATCATTCCATATCATGAGGTAGAGAGATGTACTGTAGACTCAGAAACTCAAACATTTAGATGTGGTCTAGTGTTCTGAAGAGCTCAGCAGTGTGCAGTTGTCAAGCACTATTATAGACCGGGCTTGTGTTGTGGCGTTATGCTGCTAAAAGCAGCTAATCTGATATATATCTGATGTTTTGGTTTGACCTCCATTGTTCGAGACAGAGCCGAGACTCACTCTGTTCCGATTTGGCATGGCGCCAATTAATTTTTTTCTGTTTGAGCAAGATAATGTCACAAAGTTCATTTTAAATAAAGTTATTTCCAACTATAATGAAATGTAATGGGACCTTTTCAAGACGAATGAGCTTTTTATGCCTTTGTACAATTGAATATGTAAGAAAATGCAATTACAGTATCTGAAGGCAAATTCAGTCCCAGTTTTGGATATATTAGTCATATTTATACTGACTCTTAAGGCCAATGAACAACAGAACAGAGTGTCACTTATTTCTCTGATTAGTCATGTTGTCACGGCAACTGTCGATTGGGATGCCCAGGTGGCCGCACTGAGTGGGCTGAAATTCATGAAGCATTTACATACTGCAAAGCTTCCTAATGTTGGTATGAAAAGATGTGAGCAGGATTAGAGTGTCTAAATGAAGGTTTTATTTAACAGAGTTCAGTCAACCACTACCACAAGCTATGTGAAAAGCACACAGTAAGTGTGTGTAACTGGCTTGGCTGTGTCAACACTTAGAAATGACACACAGGACAGGAGTGTATACTTTTTAAACACCCTATGTTAATCCAGCTTGAGACTCTTTAGTGTGACTTTCACACGATAAGAACCGCACGGATAGAAATTAGTTTTTTCCTGGATGTTAGCACACTGGTCACGTAACTACATTTACTCGCTTCTACTGACCTCTTACAACTGTTGTTCCCTCTATTTACTCTGTCCCTCTGTCTCATTTTATTCTCTCCTTTCTTTCTCATTTTTTTTTTGATCGGACATGTTCATATTTGGTCTAGCAGCACTCAGAATTTTCACTGTTAGTTTCACTTTGCTGATTTGTGTTTGAGTTATATAGACAGACTGCATTAGTGGTGGGGAGTTTTCAGCGAGTCTTTCTGTAGTTACCTCGTTATATCAGGCTGTCTTAGTGAGTGAGTAATGGATTCATTCATTCAACTGATGCAATCAAGAACATTGATTTGTTCTGGAATTAAAGGGATAGTTCACCCAAAAATGAAAATTCTGTCATTAATTACTCACCTTCATGCCATTCCAAACCCGTAAGACCTTCATTTAGAACACAATCAGAACACAATTTAAGATGTTTTTGAGAAAGAAATCCGAGAGCTTTCTGACCCTCCACAGACAGCAACACTACTAACTACCACATTCAAGGCCAAGAAAGGTAGTAAGGACGCTGTTGAAATAGTGCTTGTGTCATTAGTGGTTGAACCAGAATTTTATGAAGTTACAAAAATAATTTTCGTGTGCAAAAGAAAACAAAAGTAACAACTTTATTCAACAATTTCTTGACAATCAACAATGTCAGTTTTCGACAGGCGTTTACGAGAGTCTGCCTGTGGTGCTGCTGACGCAGGAGCCGGCTTTGTGGCATAAAACCAATGGGTTTGAAACGACATGAGGGTGATTTATTTAATTTTAATTTCTTTTGGATGAACTGTCCCTTTAAAACAAGTCTTTATGAGTCAGTCATTGAATCATTCTTTCAGCTGATTTGTTCAAAAACACTGATTCATTCAGCAACAAAGCATGCCCTGGGGTAAAAGGCGCCTTTGATATTATTTTCCTCTAAACCACTAGACAGCAGAAAAACGTGCTGTAGCACTTTACAAAACATCCGCTTTTCAAGATACTCGTGCAATTTTGGCTGATGCTTGACGCAATCACGGGCAGCAGCACAAAGTCGATTCTGAGCTTACTTGATCTAATATTTGATGTTTTTAAAAATGTTGTAGATTTAGGTAGCAAATGAGAATCACTAAATTTGTTGAATATATCTAGAGACAAAGGTCTTCGTAATTATTTTCAGTTTTGTTTAAGATAATTAAAGCAACAGTTTTTAAATAACGAAAGAATATGTAAAAGTTTGGTATTTGGGGTAAAAAGTGCCCCTGCTGTTGGGGCTAAAAGGCACAATAATTAACAAGATAATTAATAGAAGGCTGACTTTTCTATTATTTGAAACAACATAGATTCAGATGGTAAATGTCATATGTTATGTTGGGTGTCCGTCTTAGAGATAATCACCAAGTTTAGAATGAAACCATCATATTTAAAAACATGCTATTAATCATATCATATAATAAAATATCATTTGTTGTTACTACTGTAAATCTATATTAAATTACTATGGGATCTCCTTTAATGCTTTCAGAATCTTTATATTTTAAAATGATTTTGTTTCTGTATTTTAAAATCTAGGCTTTATTTTAACATATTGTAATGACAGTATATTTATTGAACAAAAATTAATTATTTTGTTTATCAAATAGAAAATAGTACAAACTTTGCTAAAGTGGTTGTTTTTTAAGATAATAATAATAAAAAAAGCTAAAGTATTTGTAACAATACTGTGTGCCTTTTACCCCATTCTGGTGAGCCTTTTACCCTGTGTGTGGGGTAAAAGGCCCCCTTGCCACCTCATACATTTATAAGTTTTTTAAACAAAATAAACTTGTAAAATTTCTTTTCACAAAAAAATCTGTTGCTCCATAAATGTTCAATACAAACGTATATATTTTTCTGCAATCATACAAAGTGTCCCTTTAGCCCCGTTGTACCCTGTTGTTTTTATGAGTGAGTCATTTAAACATCAGCCATTTAACTGATTTTGTTTTGTTTCACTTACAAACAAAACAAATGATTGTCTTTATAATCTAGTCATTGGATAATTTACTTAACTGAGTCATTGAATCATTTACTCAACTGATACGTTCAGTAACAAAACACAGCAGCTGCTTTGCTAAGAGAAGCAACCGTGGAACTATTTTTTTTGGCTAATTCTAAACAAAATAATATTGTGTCTTAAATGTAAGTTGGACCTTTTATTAACATCTATAATAACTATTAACAATATTAACTATTGCCTATTGAACTGCTGTGTAAAATCGACAGCACATATGCAGTTTTGTTGTTGATTTGAATATCATCTGTGATTACCTAAGGCTGAATTGCTTGTGATATTTCTTATTTTATAGTGTATTTTGTAAAATCATTATGTAAATCATTAATCACGGATCCGTTTCATAGATTTTCACCTGGCTGGTCTAGAAGGTTCAGTATATGTAAATACTGTAATAGACTGCCAGAATGTTGCCACACCACGCATTTCAACAAAAGAAAAAATCAACTCACGTGATCACTAATTATACAGTGAATTTGCTGTTTGCGAGCTACGCCCTGTAATTTGTGCCAGGCTCATTCAAAACCACAGAGACACCTGAAGAGCAAATATTTACATCTGCACACGGCTGTATTTCGTCATGTATTTTCACATTTTTTCACATTGTTTGTCAGGGAGCGCATCACACTCTGACACTGATCAGCATGATTTTGCGCAGACGGTGTTCAGGCCCTAAACAACATTCCTGTCAAACAAACGCTAATGATTTTTTGCCCTAAACCTTTGACCTAAAACTAAACCTGACCCCTTCAACATCCTTAAAGCCTGATGTTATTCATGTTCAGTTTCTCATTGTCAGGTATGCCTTAAGGATTTTAAAAACATACCAAGATGATGTTGTATTATATCTTTGTTTATATTTTACAGTTACAATCCACAGATGGGATGTCTGGGTTTAAAGTTCATGAAACAGCTGGGAAGCTTCAATAGTTGTAGGCTTCAGATCAGTGCTTATACACTTGTGTCGACACAGAATGAAAGTCTCTGAAGTCGTTTCAAGCTCCTCTACAGCTGGTCACACTGTAGGACAGGTCAGTCTCAAAGAACGCTTATTATTTATGGTACTAACCACCAGAGGGCAGAACAAAGAGGCACCAAATTTGTGGGCGCTGAGTTTGTGTGTGTGCCTGAGAGCAGAATCGATCACTGCCGACTAGAGGTAGTCCCTCACGTCCCAGCAGTGTGTGTACATCACACACACAGATACAAAGACACACACAAACACACATTATGAATTATTCATAAGAGAGGTGTAAGTCAGTCACGGTGACACACAGAATCACTGACTAACGCTCAGCGTCTTTCAGAAAGACAGAGCTTGTGTTTTTTTAGATGGTGGTGATCACTGATGTGTGTGTGAAGCTGTGGGTGGAGCGTCTGTTGTCAGTGATGTACTGTATAGTGCTAGAAGCTTTTGCTTGGCCAAACCCAGCAGTCTGTGACCAGATTACTGTCTCTCTCCTCATCCCCCTCCATTCCTCCCTCTTTTTTCACACTCGCTTACTCTCTCCTTCAATTTCCCTCCTCCCGCTCCCTCTCTCTGCTCGTTCTCCGTATTCGCCCCTCTGTGTTGATGATTCTGTTATCCAAATGGAGAGGAACAGAAAGAGAGCTGGCTGAGGGGCCGCCATGTCTGTGCGCTCTCATATCGTACATTGAAGAGCGTTATATCACAAACCACTTGAGAAGGACCCATGCCGTTTGACGGCATTGCATTGTATTGTTTTTCTAACAAATAAAGCAGGGATGTAACTACCAGATACATCCGCTATATATTCAGATTCTTAAAGAAATAATTCCTTCAAAAATTTACATTTTGTCTTTTTTTTTTTTTGCACACCCTTATGATGTTTCAAAACTGAATTTTTCTGTTTTCCGTGGAACACAAAATAAGATATTCTTCAGTGTGTTTTTTACATACAATGAAATTGAATGGTGTCCTGGGACTGTCAATGTCTTAAAATGACAAAAAAACACTATCATGATACAGATAATGGTCGGCATGCTAGAGACTAAAATCGTGTGCCTGTAATATATCTGTTGTTTAAAAATTAATAACTGCTGAAAATTAAATGGTGATTATCTCTTTATCTCTTTATTTTTACTTTTTTTTTTCTCACAATTGTGGGTTTACATCTCACAGTTCTGACTTTTTTCAGAACTGCATGATGCAAACTCAAAATTCTGACTTTCTTTCTCAGACTTGTGAGATTGTGATTTTGCAATTGTGAGTTATAAAGTCAAAGTTGTGAAATACAAACTCTCAATTTTGAGAAGTGAAGTCAAAATTGCATGATATAAACTCAGAATTGATAAAAATTCAGAATTTTCGTAATTTCATGCTGTAAAGTCATATAATTGTGATATAAACTCACAATTCAAATTTTTCTCGCAATTCTGAAAAAAATAAGAATTGTAAGTTTTTATCACGCAATTCTGACTTTACAGCATGCATTTATGAGTTTATATCTCAATTATGAGAAAAAAGTCAGAATTGCGATATACAAACTCGCAATTGCGAGGAAAAAACTCCAATTCTGAGTTTTTATCTCATAATTCTGACTTTATTTCTCGCAGTTGTGAGTTTATATCATGCAGTTCTGACTTTACAACATGCAAAAGGAGTTTATATCTCAATTCTGAGAAAAAGTCAGAATTGCGAGATAAAAACTCGCAATTGCGAGAAAATATTTCTGAGAATTGCAACATTATTTCTTATTGCAATTTTGTATCACGCAATTCTGTAATCTCACAATTAAAGTCAGAATTATGAGTTTGTCTGTCAGAATTGCAAGATAAAAAGTCGCATTTATCTCTTTTTTGTTTGTTTTTCAGTGGTGGAAACGGGTGTCCATAATATAGGGTGCTTTGCTTTATTCATTTTAAATTTTAAATTACTTTTTTATTTTATTTTATTTTTTTTTACATGGCTGTTTTTACACACAATATTGCCAGTACATAAATGCACACCTAAAAGTGAAAGGAAAAATGTGTTAAATATTAAAAATAATTTGGGAACTTTTGAAAGTGATTTGATCTCAATTTTTTGGACCCCATTATACATAAGTGTATGCACATACACTGTTTTATTTTTACTTGTAATTTATTAATAGATTTGCCTTTTTATTTTATCGTAGATGTACCGTTTAAAAGTTCTGGGATGGTAAAAATATTGTTTAAAGTCACCAAAGTCGCATTTATTTGATTAAAATTGCAGTAAAAAGTAATATTTTGAAACATTAATTCATTTTAAAAGAACGTATTTATATTTTAATCAACTTTAATACATTTTTAATACCTTTATTAATTAAAAGTGTTTTTTCCCCCTTAATTCTTTCATTTATCACAGTTTCAGCACAATTTAACATTTTTTGAAAATTGATAATAATTTAAAAAAATTCTAGAGCACCAATAAGCATATTAATATGTTTTTAAAATTTATTTTAAAAATAAATTTATTAAATTTATTTATTAGTTTCAAAATATTACTTTTTACTGCTATTTTAATCAAATAAATGCGGCCTTGGTGACAATATTTTTACCATCCCAGAACTTTTGAACGGTACATCTACGCTAAAATAAAAAGGTAATTCTATTAATAAATTACAAGTAAAAATAAAACAGTTTATGTTTCACTACACAAATGTTTCCAATATCTCTCTCTCTCTGTTCCCTGTCTCTCTCCCTGTTAGTAAGCTGATCTCTTGGCACCGTGCTGGAGGAGTCTTCCTTTTCTGGAAGGACCTGATGCATGCTGGTCGAGCCCTGCACATACACACACGTTTACACACCCTCACTCACACGTACACACACAGCACAGAGGTGTCACATTTAATATTTCACTCTGTGCACACTTGCAAGCGCACACACATTCTCAGAGAGCATATGAGTGGACTATTGGCAGCAATCTGAACATATCTCTGTTTACTCTGTGAGAATAAGCCTTTCTCTGTTAGCTATTGTTCTTTCTTTCATATTATTTAATTGCTCTTCTACACCTCCTCGTTTTGTTTCACTCTTGTTTAATGTGTTCTCTCCCCCATCTCTCTCTCTCTTTCTCTACGAATATTAGGAGCGTCTGTGTGGGTGTGCTTAACAGATCAAAGCAGGTAGGCTATTCAACAGGATTACGCTCCTCTGCTTTTCTCCTTTCTCTGTTCCAAACTAATCTGTCCATCAACATCTCGTTTCTCGATCACTGTCTCTCTGTGTCCCCTCCTCTCTCTCTCTCTCTCTCTCTTGCTCTCTCTCTCTCTCTCTCTCTCGCTCCACTATCTCTCCACACCCTTACTGGGGAACACCAGACAGAAGAAGGCGAGTCTTCTGGAACACAGAGGGAGAGAGTTCACACGAGAGAGCGTGTGCGCGTCTCTCAGCATCTCTCCCATAAACAAACACCATCAGCGGAGCTTTAATGGACTTCTCTGCCTGGTCCACGTTGATCCGAGTGGATGTTGGAATAAGGAGGATCGCTCAGGGAGTCTGATTGGATCAGCTTTCCCAAAATGAGTGAAGAAGCCAAAGAAAAAAGTAGCTCCAAACCAGCGCACCGCAAAAAGAAAGGCAAGAAGGTAAGGTGGAATTGCAATATGTTATTATGTTAATATGTTTTCGTGGTTTCGGCTGTTGTTTGCCCAAGGGCTCATGATGGATTGATAAAGATGCTTTAAATCCACTGAGAGCTAGAAAAGCCAATAAGGGTGGTGTATGTCAGGCTTTTGATTGAGAAATATGGGTTTTTGATTTTTAGTATTGATTTGTTTTTGATTTTTGATTTTTTTTTTATTGATCTGAAGACTGCCACCCCCAATGCATTGACTCTGATGTCATTTGTGTTGGTGGTCAATCAGCATATTTCTAATTAAAATCTTTTAATATTTTTTCAAACTGACATTTTTTAAACTGTTTTGCCAAAACATAATATTTAATCTTTGTGTGTGTGTGTGTGTGTGTGTGTGTGTGTGTGTGTGTGTGCGCATACATGTGCGTGTTTAACCGTGAGGCATATTTTCTAGATGATTTCTTGGTATGTCAGAAGATGGTTATTAGTGGGTGTGGTTTAGGTCAATAGGTCGATGGGCCTTTTCTGACAGTTTGAACCAATTTTCTCGACTTAATTTAAATGACTTTTAGGAGGCGTGTGTTTACGTGAGAGATGAAAAGAGGACGTGCAAGCGGTCATGCATTCATGACAGCATGTCCATCTTATGAAGCTGTTCTTGTGCTGAACTGGATGTCGTGTGCTTGTTTATGTGTGATGTAATCAGACTCTCAGAACACTTTTGTTGTGTGCTCGACCGTGTGCTTTTTTCAAAAGCGTATGTTTTGGATTTTTGCACCTGTGCATGGAAGCACAAGTTTGTGCGTGCTTGTTTGTGCGGTTGTGTTTTTGCATTTGCATGTTGTGGAATGCTGAGTGATTGACAGGTTTTGTCATGCAGTTATTGGGAATTTGCTAAAAAACAACATCGGTTTCATTAGGAGTTATGTACGCCATACACACACAATGCAATGGAACAAATATCTTAATATCATGTACAAATCTGATTTCAACATTGCCTGACTGTTCATGTCAAGTCTGATGTCTGAAACAAATACTTTAGAGCAGTTGCTCTTCTTTGACTTTGAGGCTTATGGTATCTTTAAGCCCTCAAGGGACAACGTACCCCCTCCGACACACGCCTAAACAATTAAAGGATTTTCACTTATTGCCAATGGCCCCTCCATTTTTGGCTGTGGTTCTGTGTGTGTGTATGAGTGTGTACTTGTTCTTATGAGTCATGTCATGTGGTATGTAGAGATTCCTCTGTTGAACTAACAATCATATATTTAAAAAAAAAAACACACACTGTGATGTTCTTGGTGCACAAACGAATGTTAAACGATATGTAGTCTTTGTAGTGGCAATCCAATTCGGACTAAGAACAAAATAAAGCTACTAAAATAATACAAATATCACTCTTTTTGTCTTGTTTTCATGCTTGAAAGATGATTTAAATTGACCCAAGTATCAGAAATGCTTATTTTTGAGATTTATTTTTTATTACTTATATTTCTTATTTGAGACTTAATAATTAATTTTTTTAATTTTATTATTTTAGCCCCGATAGCAACAGATTTTTACGTTTAACATAATGATTTTTTGCAGTGTAGCACGGGTTCCAAGGATATTTCATTACCCCTCAAACAGGCATCATTTACCTCATCCATTAGTAAAAGGTTTTGGCAAGGAAGGCATTTTGTCAGCATTTTAATGGTTTGCGCCTGTGCGTGCATGTGTCTTGGCCTGCTTTGTTACTACACTGTGAGATAACCATGTGTTAATGATTGTAGTCATGGAAACAAGAGAAAGAAAGAGAGATTTAGACAAGACAGACACAAAGAAGTACTAAAGCTGTCATCAGAGCCGTATCTTTAAATAACATACACTGACGTCATATGAAAGATTTCGCATTTGAAAATTCGAGATTGATTTCCGATACGTTTTTTTCTTCATCGGTCCAATCAACAGACAGCATCACACGTGTGACAGCTCTCATGTCACTTGTCGCTATGGTGCTATCCAAGATCACATTGAGTGTCTAAAATGGAGTGAGAGAGATGTAGTCTGCTGTCAAATCAAAATAAACGTCATATACTTGAAAACTCTCCTATGCTTGATTTCTCTCCTCCGTTTCACTATATTTCCTGTCTCTGCTCATTTTCTTAACTGTCCTTGTGTGAAATGGATGGTTCCCGTTTTCCTTATTTGCCCTGATGCCATCTCTTTTGGTCACACACAACTACACTTTTCTCACTTGCTGCGTTTGTGTGAGTTTTTACTCTGACGTAGATGTGAGTCTGTGTGTGCACCTGTGTGTGATGCTGACATGGGGCGTGGTGCTCCATTATAGCCCCTCAGCCACCATCATGTCCTTCTGGCTGACACACGCACGCAGACACACACTTACAGCGGACTCGAGCATCGCAACAGCAACACAGCTGTGAATACAGACAGAAATATCAGCAAGTAAGAGAGAACCGTCTACTTTGGCCAGAGAGATCAGACCTGTCAGTGGAGGAAAAAAAGTTTGCTTGAAGGAGAGCTGGAGAGAAGAAAGAAAAGGAAAGAGGAAGGAAAAAAAGAGGGAAGGAAAACATATAGGATGGAGTGAAAGAAAAGAGATTGGTATACTGGAAGGACGTAATGAAAGAGAAATACTGTTGGTATGGAAAGGAAAGAAAGAACAAATTGTTGGTATATGGATAAAAGAAAGCAAAAGGATGGAGGTAAGAAAAAAGAGATTGGATACTGGATGGAAAGCAGGAAAAAACATGGAAGAAAGGAAGGAAGGAAAGAAGAAAGTGATGGTATACTGGAAGGAAGTAGGGAAGGGAAGCAAGATTTTTAGTCTGGAAGTAAGAAATGAAGGAAAGAAGAATGGATTGTTGCTATGCTGGATGCAAGAAAGAGAAAGGAAGAAGAAACATTTTGGAAGAAAGGAAAGAAATATTGTTAGTATGGAAGGAAGGAAGAAAGAAAAAATGGATTGTAGCTTGAAGGAAAGGAAGGAAGGAAGAAAGGAAAAACATTTAGAAAGAAAGAAAGAAAGATTGTTAGCATGGAAAGAAGAAAGGAAGAAAAATGATTGGTACTGTATGCTGATAGGAAGAAAGGAAAAAGGAAGGAAAAAGATTGGTACAGGAAAGAAGAAAAAAGAAAAAGACAGAAAGAAAGATTGTTGGTATACTGGAAGGGGGAAGGAAAAGAAATTGTTGGTATGGAAGAAAGGAAAGAAAGAATTTTAATGTTGGATAAAAGAAAGAAAAAGGAAGGATGAAAGGAAAAAGAATGTCTGGGTATTGGGAACGATAGAATTCAGGACAGGAACTAAGATTGTTATAGAAAGACGGAAGGAAAGAAGAATGATTGATGGTATACTGAAAGGAAGTAGAGAAGGGTAGAAGGATTTTTAGTATAGAAGGAAGAAATGAAGAAAAGAAGAATGGATTGTTGCTATGCTGGATGGAAGAAAGAAGAAGGAAGGAAGAAAAAACATTTGGGAAGGAAGGAAAGAAATATTGTTTGTATGGAAGGAAGGAAAAAAGAAAAAATGGATTGTTGGTATGCTTGATGGAAAACAAAGAAGGAAGGAAGGAAGGAAACACACTTATAAAGGAAGAAAAGAAAGAGATTGTTAGTATGGAAAGAAGAAAAGAAGAAATAACGATTGGTACTGTGCTGATAGGAAGAAAGAAAGGAGGAAGAAAAACATTCAAGAAAGAAAGGAGAAAAAGGAAGACTGATTGTTAGTATACTGAAAAGGGGGAAGGAAAAATAAATATTGTTGGTATGGAAGAAAGGAAAGAAAGAATAGTTGTTATGCTGGATAAAAAAAAAAAAAAGAATGATAGGGTATTGGGTAGAAAGAAGGAAGAAAACACATTCAGGAAGAAACGAAGGACAGAAACTAAGATGTTTCTGAGTTATAGAAGAATGGAAAGAAGGAAAGAAAAAAGAAAAGAAGATAGATTGGTATACTGAAAGTAAGTAGGGAAAGTAGGAGGATTTTTAGTATGAAAGGAAGCAAGAAATGAAGGAAAAAAGAATGGATTGTTGCTATGCTGGACGGAAGAAAAAAAAGGAAGAAGGAGGGAAGGAAAGAAATATTGTTAGTATGGAAGGAAGGAAGAAAGAAAAAATGGATTGTTGGTATGTTTGAAAGAAAGAAGAAAGGAAGAAAAGCATTTAGAAAGCAAGAAAAGAAAGAAAGATTGTTAGTATGGAAAGAAAGAAAGAAGAAAAAATGATTGGTACTGTGTGCCGATAAGAAGAAAGGAAGGAGGATTGAAAAAGATTGGTGAAGGAAGAAAAACATTCTGGAAGCAAAGCAGGAAAGAAGAATGGATTGTTGCTGGATGGACAAAAGAAAAGGGAAAAAGGAAGGAAAGGACAGTTGCTATTGTAAGAAAGAAAGAGAGAAGGAAGAAAGAAAAAAACATTGGGAAGGAAAGAAATAGTAGTGTGGAAGGGAGAAAGAAAAAATGCATTGTTGGTATCCTCGAAGAAAGGAAGGAAGGAAAATAGGAAAAACATTTAGAAAGGAAGAAAAAGGATTGGTACAGGAAGGAAGGAAGAAAAACCTTCAGAAAGCAAAGAAAGAAAGAAGAACGGATTGTTGCTATGCTGGACAGAAGAAAGAAAAGGAAAGAAGGAAGGAAAGTAAAGATTGTTACTTGAGGAAGAAGGAAGACAGAAAAAAACATTTGGGAAGGAAGGAAAGAAATATTGTTAGTATAGAAGGGAGAAAGAAAAAATGTTGGTATGCTTGAAGGAAGGAAGGAAAGAAAGATTGCTAGTATGGAAAGAAGCAAGGAAGAAAAATGATCGGTACTGTATGCTGATAGGAAGAAAGAAAGGAGGAAGGAAAAAGATTGGTACAAGAAGGAAGGAAGAAAAACATTCAAGAAAGAAAGAAAGACTGATTGTTGGTGTACTGAAAAGGGGGAAGGAAAAAGAAATATTGTTGGTATGGAAGGAAGGAAAGAAAGAATAGTTGTTATGCTGGATAAAAGAAAGAAAAAATATGATTGGGTATTGGGTAGAAAGAAGGAAAAAAACACATTCAGGAAGAAATGAAGGACAGAAACTAAGATAGTTGTTATAGAAGCATGGAAGGAAGGAAGGAATTAAAAAAGGAAAGAAGATAGATTGATGGTATACTGAAAGGAAGTAGGGAAAGTAGGAGGATTTTTAGTATGGAAGGAAGCGAGAAATAAAGGAAAGAAGAAAGGATTGTTGCTATGCTGGAGGGAAGAAAAAAAAGGAAGGAGGGAAGGAAAGAAATATTGTTAGTATGTAAGGAATGAAGAAAGAAAAAATGGATTGTTGGTATGCTTGAAGGAAAAGAAAGGAAAGAAAGAAGAAAAGAAGAAAATCATTTAGAAAGGAAGAAAAGAAAGAAAGATTGTTAGTATGGAAAGAAGGAAAGAAAAAAAATTATTGGTACTGTGTGCTGACAGGAAGAAAGGAAGGAGGATCAAAAAAGATTGGTGAAGGAAGGAAGAAAAACATTCTGGAAGCGAAGCAGGAAAGGAATGGATTGTTGCTGGATGGACGAAAGAAAAGGGAAGAAGGAAGGAAAGGAAAGTTGCTATTGTAAGAAAGAAAGAGAGAAGGAAGACAGAAAAAAAGCATTGGGAGAGAAAGAAATATTGTTAGTATAGAAGGGAGAAAGAAAAAATACATTGTTGGTATCCTCGAAGGAAGGAAGGAAAATCGGAAAAACATTTAGAAAGGAAGAAAAAGGATTGGTACAGTAATGAAGAAAGAAAAACCTTCAGAAAGCAAAGAAAGAAAGAAGAACGGATTGTTGCTATGCTGGACCGAAGAAAGAAAAGGAAAGAAGAAAGGAAAGGAAATATTGTTATTTGAGGAAGAAGGAAGAAAAATACATTTGGGAAGGAAGGAAAGAAATATTGTTAGTATGCAAGGGAGAAAGAAAAAATGTTGGTATGCTTGAAGGAAGGGAGAATGGAAAAACAGGAAGGAAAGAAAGATTGTTAGTATGGAAAGAAGGAAGGAAGAAAAATTATCGGTACTGTATGCTGATAGGAAGAAAGAAAGAAGAAAGGAAAAAGATTGGTACAAAAAGGAAGGAAGAAAAACATTCAGGAAGCAAAGAAAGAAAGAAAAGGAAAGATTGTTGGTGTACTGGAAGGAGGAAGGAAAAAGAAGATTGGTACTGGAAGGAAGAAAAACAATGCATAGGAAGTACGATAAAAGAAAGAGTGTTGGTATACAGGAAGGAAGGAAGGAATTGGTATACTGGAAGGAAGGAAGGAAGGAAGACAGAAAGAATGTTTGGAAAGGATAAATAATAACATTTAGGAAGCAGGGAAAGAAAGAAATTTTATTGGTATACAAGTAGGAAGAAATCAAAGAAGGAAGAAATGAAGAAAAACCATTCTGAAGAGAAGGAAAGTAAAGTAGGAAAGATGAGTCCAATGTGAGAGCAGAATGAGAGAAATAGCAAGCAGAGATTTCTGAAAGAGCAGGATCAAGAGAAAGAGCTGCTTTTCTCTTGATGAAGGTAGAGAGAATCCGAAAAAATCTCGACGTGAAGTGCTGACAGAAGGCATGGGAACATGAACGTGTGAGAGCAGGAGATGATGTAAACAAAACGAGCAAGGGAGGGTTAGTCTAAAAGGAGAGACGGTGTATTTAAAGGGGCTGAGGGCACTAAATCATAAGAGCTAGAGAAACCGTTGCCATGGAGCTTTTGGCAGAGGGGCAATCCATCAGTCTGCTCAACTACACATGCGCAGACACATATGCTCACATGTAAACACCAACGCTTAGATTTATACGCTCAAAAACACATACGCACATATATATTCATTAGAGCTTCCTAATAAAACATAACTGGCCCAAATGCCACTGCAAAGAAAATATATAGTGACTGAATGTATATATTATTAAGTCACATGATTACAGAGATTCTTTTCATTGGCTGGTTCTACAAAAATTACAAAATTGTCCTCATGTTGTTCCAAACCTGTATGACTTTCTGTGGAACACAAAAGAAAATTCAGACAACACTGAAACCCACTGACTTTGATTGTATAGACAAAAACACTGAGACATATTTAAAAATATCTTCTTGGGTGACTAACTAATGGCAGAATATTTGAGTAAACTGTCTCTTTAAGCTTCTGAACCTTATTATATTTTAAGATTTGCAAAGAAAGAATGCATATTTAAAGCTATAGGTATCAAAAATACATTTTAAATGTGGACTGGTGTTCCTCGGCCAGGCCGGCAGAGCATGTAGGTTAGAAAGGAAAGTGTGACTGACAGTCGAGCACAACTTTCTGTCGCTCTCTGTAATCTTAATCCCACTTCTGAGCAAACAGACAGATTTTCCCAGCCTCTCCGGTGTCTGCAGGAGAATCCAACACACACTTGGTTCCAAACGGCAGTCTGGGGAAATATTTAGCACACGGAAGGGCACCCTGAGACACATCGGAGAGGAGCGAAACTGTACACCTGTCAGGGATAGAGACAGAAGGAGAGCAGTTCGACCCCATGCTGAATTAGAGTGGCATATGCATGTACACTAGTCCTACAGGGGTAATGTATCTTCAGCCTTTCAGGATACATTTTGATCTGACATCCATTAATATTAATCACCATGACTGATTAGCAAATCCATATGAATAACCTTTGTTATCAGTCCTGTGTTGTTAAAGGTGTTTACAGAATCACTGACGGTTGATTTAGATGTAGACATCTGGTGCTTTGTCGTAATGATGTGTGAGTATGCATGAAAGTGTAAATCCATGTGTTATGTGTGTGCAAGTAAGTGATATAACTCTATCAGGAAAGAATCCGCAGCATTAGTGAGCTGTAACAGTCTGAAGTGCTGATGAGGCAGTCTGGGTACTAGTGCTGCTGGCCATTTGGCTCTGGAGCGATGAAACTCTTTGGCCCATATAACACATTCTGGACCTCCAATTGTACTGTCTGCCCCCTTCTCCTCTGAGAATGTTTATATAAACGTATTCCTCTTTAGTATTTAAAAATGCCATATGCCACAGGCAGAGTGCCGTAGGTAATCACAGCATGCCGATTTACAGCCATATCGCATGGCTACGAGTGTGATATTACGTTTATTCAACAGTTCAACGGCGTGAAAATACAAGAACTGAGTGTCTTTAAAATTCCTGTTTTGCGTGGAACTACTTCCATCCGCCGCAGATTCAAATCTCAAGCTAACAGTGTAACAGCCAAGCCCAAGCCTCCGTTAACAATTTGAAAACGTCACTTTAGAACTAGTAATGAAGGAACGTTGAGTTGCTTCATTAAAAGAGAAGTCCACTTCCAGAACAACAATTTACAAATAATTTACTCACCCCTTTGTCATCCAAGATGTTCATGTCTTTCTGTCTTCAGTTGTAAAGAAATTATTGTTTTTGAGGAAAGCATTTCAGGATTTTTCTGCATATAATGGACTTCATTGGTGCCCCGAATTTGAGCTTCCAAAATGCAATTTAAATGCAGCTTCAAAGGGCTCTAAATGATCCCTGACGAGGAAGAAGGGTCTTATCTAGTGAAACGATTGATCATTGTTTTCGAAAAATAAACATTCATATACTTTTTAAGCACAAAAGCTTGTGTAGCACAGGCTCTGGGATGCACGTCCATGGGTCGTTCTTGAACGATTCACTCATTTTGAACGAATCTTTAATGTGACTAGGGAAGAACGAGTCGTCTCGGGGAGTGATTCGTTCAGTTGCGCATGTGCAACATCCTATTAGGTTCTGTACTGGAATTAGTTCACCTGTTTCGAGTCTTCAGGTTTTTCGAGTCGTTCGTTCATCTTATGGGGCTGTCATGTGATGCTGATTTTGCTAAAATTAACGAAATGACTCGAAAAAAGATTCATTCATTTTGCTGAACGAGACTCAAAGGTCCGAGTCGGTAAAACGATTCGAACTTCCCATCACTACTACAAATCATGTCTCCGATTCACCACAAGTTCATCGTCTGTGTACTCCGGCTCAAAAAGGTAGTGTATGCCGAAAAACTCCATGTTATTTTCTCCTACAACTTCAGAATCATCCGGCATCGTTGTACCTTTTTGTTTGTAAACAGTCTTTGCACCTTCACTTTGTAAACACTGAGTCTGTAGTTCCGCCTACGTTCCGCATGACCTTTCGACGTGATTCAATAGTACGTGAACGCACATCCCAGAGCCTGTGCTACAAGAGCTTTTGTGCTTAAAAAGTATACAATTTTTTTTTTTCCGAAAAAAAAAATGACAGCTTGTTTCGCTAGATAAGACCCTTCTTCCTCAGCTAGGATCATTTAGAGCCCTTTGAAGCTGCATTTAAACTGCATTTTGGAAGTTCAAAATTGGGGCACCAGTGAAGTCCATTATATGAAGAAAATCCTGAAATGCTTTCCTCAAAAACCATAATTTCTTCACGACTGAAGACAGAAGGACATGAACATATTAGATGACTAGGGGGTGAGTAAATTATTTGTGAACTGTTGTTCTGGAAGTGGAGTTCTCCTTTAAAAGCGTATTGTATTACTGTTTTAAAAGCTCACTGTATTATGTAGAGTATATCTGGAATTAGGGAGTGTGATTTGATCTGATACAGCATTCATTCTTCAGCTCACTCTCGTATTCACAATAAAACATTAGTTTGAATGTCCCCTGAGGAAAGCGATATCTTTGTCATACTATCTTTTCAACTGCTATGGGTGATTTCCGATGACGGCGCAGCTTAGTTCATTTGTTGGCTGTGTCTTAAAAGTTGTTGAAAGTAAAAATAACTTCCTTGTTTACAGCCCTGTTTCAGTCTCTTTCAATATAAAAGTCTTTACTGCCAAATCATAAAAACAGTCTCTTGTCGCCATGTAATGGTGTAATAATGTAACTAAAATCACCGTCATGAACACACACACTGTTTCCAATACTAAATACTATAATTAAATTCTATTATTATTTATATAAAATATTATTTACTAGGGATGTAACGATATTATCAATATTGTGGTATCGGGATAGCATAACTGTCTTGATATTATCACGGTCACATGATGATACAAAACGATATAGGTCTTCCAGGTAAAAAGTGCTGATTTTTAAAACATTCTAATATAAAAGGTTTTTAAAGTTGTGTTTTGGGCCATTATGCTTTGGCACAGCATGTGTCAAATAAACTAAAATTAATCCCTTCATCAAGTCTGTTTTCGCTGAGCTACGTTTCAAAGCGAAGCGCGCACTTCTTTCAGGCGATCAGCTCGTGATCCGGTGTTTTCCGCGCCTCGAAATAGCTCAGTTTACAGTAAATGCAGTGAACTCGTTTCAAAATAAAAGCTTAAATGTGCAGAATGAATTACTGACAACTAGAGGTTTAAATGGGTAACGTTACTACAGTCCAAATTCAAAACATATCTTTCAAGTGTAGAAATTAGGAAAGAAGTATTATAATGTCCCTACTGTAGTGTAAAGCAAAAATAATATAAATATGAATTTTTTTTTTTTCTTTTACAATATATGGCTGTTACTTTCATAGGAATAACAATAATATAAAATTGTTGTTGTTACTTTTAAGTTTTCTTAGGGACCTGGGTTGGAGCTCTCAACTTTGAACTCTCAAAGTGCATTAGAAGAATTTAACTTTAAAATGTAAAAAAAAAGTTTTTCTTTCTAAGTTTTCATTTGTCATATTGCAATAAATATCATACTGTAGACTTCATTTCGCGATTTTATCGTACCGTGAGATTTTGATATCGTTACATCCCTATTATTTACTATATAATAATAATATATAATAAACAACAACAGCCATCATAAAAGTTGCTAGGCAATTCAGTCAAAAGTACAACAGCAGCAGTCTGATAAACAGCATTAAACTTTCATAAAATATAGCGTGATGAGATTTTGCCCTCAGCCAAAACTGTTTGCTCTAGAACAAATAATAGATTAATGAGGCCAAAGACTGCCCGTTGGATTTACCCAAAACAAAATGTATCTTATGTTTAACCACTATAGAGACATCAGGACCAGCAGCCCTGAAGAACTGTCTGAGGTAAGGCTGCTCTCAGGGGGTTCATAAGTGCTGAACGCCTGCTGACGCCAAACAAGTGCATTTTCGCCTAAAAAATCTTAAAACTACATTCTGTGATACAAAAACAGTATAATTTATAAAATGACAGTGGATTCGGGCATCCACAATGACACTCGCTGTGAAAAATAATGCAAGTGGAGTGATACAAACAATAAAACGTTTGGAGTTCCGATATCACTAGAATATTGCACTCCTTTCAGCCAATCAGATTCGAGGACCAGAAAGAACTGTTGTGTGTGTGTGTGTGTGTATATATATATACATTATCATTCCATTGTTTTCAGTTTTTTTTATATCTGATTTTTAATATTGTCAAGATTTTCTCATATTCCCATGTTACATGTAATTCTTTATGTTCCAGAAAACATATTTAACAGAAAGGTAGCAGTTATTTAGCAGATGCTTCCATTTCCATTTCCTTTTATTCATTTAGCTTGCATGCAACACATTTCACAGTGCACTACATTTACAACAGAAACAGTCCCTTTGGAGTAACCTGGGGTTAAATGCCTTGCCCAGGGGGGAAGCCCTCATGGGGAGTTGGGTTACTAGAATGAATCAATAAACACATAAGCAAGTTACCATTACACAACATAGCATGTGACATGAGTTTGAAACACAATAGAGTGCTTTGAATATGCAGTACGTAACAGATAATTATAGGTGTGTAAATCTTCATGCAACTATGCATCTGCACGAATTACGGTTGCTGTTGTTTGAGGTTTCCATACTTTTAATTCCATGCGGTTGCAATAACAGTAGTTAAACACTAGAGCATAACAGAGGAAGAACAATTTTACCTGGTTTTCCATTACACACCCTGTTTACTGAAACTAGCACTAATAATCACCGGAATAGTTGTTTGTGCCTTTATAATGAGTTGTTTTGATGTGCATTTGCTCCACCAGTGCGATGACTAACTCAAATCAACAATGTCTCATTCACTAACTGTGCATATGCATGTATTTGTGTATGTAACCTCTGTAAACATTTTTAATCAGAAATCGTGATTCATGGTTAAATTGCACATTTATTATAAATTTAGAATTGAAGTCACAAAGCCACATGCAAAATTGAGAGACCCTTGGTGGCTTTAGAAACATGTAATGTGTTAAGCCGAAATGTTCCTATTCAGTTTGTTACAGGTATTCTTACTCAAGAATGAATGAGGCAAAATGTGTGTTTGTGAGTGTGATTGTGGGTGTGTAGTGTGATATACTTCATTTATATCTACTATGATGGTGTGAACGTGTAAATGAAACACCATCGGAGATACTCATAACAGCTACGTTGCGTGCGTACATAAGTGTGCAGATTTAGTGTGGCAGAGGCTGTTAGCCAAAACATTTGGAAAATCTGAGCCTTTAGAGTATGAAAGCTGTGGCACTTGGTGTTTTTGACATTTTTTGTGACTTTTATGCACTGTTGCAGTTATTCAGTGGGTATGATGATGTTAGTTTTTAAAAATATATAATTTTAAAAAACGCAGTCTATTGAGAAATAGTAGTTTGGTTCTAACTGTTTTGATAACTGCACTACCAGGGAAAAGCTTTTGAACAGTAAGTTTTTTCTTAAAGAAGCCTCTTCTGCTCACCAAACCTGTTTATTTGTTCCTAAGTACAGCAAAAACAGTACAATTTTGAGATATTTTTACTATTTAAAATAACTGTTTTTTATTTAAATATATATTGAAATGTAATTTATTCCTATGATTTCAAAGCTGAATTTTTTGCATCATTACTCCACTCACATGTGACACTGAAGACTGGAGTAATGATGCTGGAAATTTTGCTTTGATCACAGGAATAAATTACATTGTAAAATATATTAAAATAAAAAAACAGTTATTTTAAATACTAAAAATATTACTAAATTTTAGTTTTTTCTGTACTTTGGATTAAGTAAATGCAGGCTTGGTGGGCAGAACCAAAAAAAAAAAAAAAAAAAAAAAAAAAAGAAAAATCTATCTGTTCAACTGTTTAAAAATATTTGACTGGTTGTGTTGATATGAAGTGAACAAAATGTAGAAGAAGAACATAATGAATTCAAAATGCTAAATGTCCTGTGACAGTTAAAGATCTAACGAGATTAATAAGAGAACGGGAGCGGAAAAAAGACAAAACGATGTTGTTTGAAGATGTAGACGTGATTGAAGGGCTTCTGCTGAGCGTGTGTTTAGAGAGCTCTATTTCAGAAACATCACCAGAGAGATCTGCCTACATTTGCCTGTTCCTCCCTCTCTCTGTTTCTCTCCCTCCATCCGTTGGCCATCTTCCAGCGCTCAGAAGCGCAGTTCAGAAATGCACCTGAGACCAGCGATCACCCTCACAAAGAGAGCGGAAGTTCAAGAGAAAGAAATGGCAGTGCTAATGGTGTATTATGTTGGACTAAATGAGGAACTCCCACATGACTGAATAGAGTTATATAAACATCGCTTGTGGATGGGATTGTGTGTATTACACACATTTCCACATACACACACATTTCCTTTTGCTCTCTTGAAGTATTGTTCGGTTTTACTGTACGGCTGTGCAGACAGAGTAGAAGTACAGTAATGTCAACTCACATACACTGTCTTGTAATAGAAGCTTTAGGTGAGAAGTGCAACGGAAATCCGACAACTTATATCGAAGTTTGTTGGTGTTTTCATCAACTTGAAAGTTTGGTGTCCCAACATTTGCATTTCAGTAGCCATGTTGGTGTTTGTTACTTACAAGTGAACGCTTTCTTTATTTCTACAGAATCAGGTAGAATGAATTCTGTCGTGAATTCTGCATCTTTCATGGGATTTTGTTGTGCAGTGGTGCCATAAGCTTATTACAGGGACAGTCTGCTTGTAGCAATTTAGGGCTAAGTGCCTTACTCAAGGACACGATGGTGATGGCTAATCCGGATTGAACCAACAACCTTACAGTTACTATCCCTGAACCTTAACCGCTACACCACACTTTTCTTTAGGGTTACAAAATATAGCAGTAACTTTTTGGTTATGTACAAATTTTCAGAGATCTTCTAATTTATTTGCTATTTTTTCAGTTTTGGATATATAGTTCCTCATTTATGTTTTTTTACATTTATACTTAAAAAAATGCTGAGTTAAAATCAATCCAGCATTGAGTGAAATATGGACAAACCCAGCAATTATGATATTTTTATCCCGCAGTTGTGTTAAATGTTTAACCCAACCTTTTGGGTAGTTTTATTTAACTTAACTATTGCTTAAAAATGACATATTTCCTGCTTAAAATGAACCCAAAATAGGTTGAAAAATTAACATTTATTAATATGTTCAATAAATGAAGACGTAATAATAAGTTGAATAAATAATAATTAAATAATAAACATTTTTTAAATGCTTATTAATAAACGCTAAAAAATACTGGGTTAAAAACAACCCAACTTAGGTTATTTGGCAACCCATTGCTGGGTAAATATTGGACAGAAGACATGCTGGGTTCTTTCGACCCAGCTAGTTGGGTTAAATGTTTTTTTTAGCAAACATTCTGGCGTATTTTATTTAGGTCAACTATTGTTTAAAAATTATTATATTACTGGTTTAAAATAGACTGGAACTTATATAAGTACAAACAGAATTACTAGAGGCAACAACAGTAATCAAAAGATGAACACATGGACAAAATACAAGACAAATAGAATTTATTTGAGTGAATACAGCATAGTTTACAATATTACATACATTTAAACTCATTTAAAAAGCATTTTAGACATAAAAAATTTAACATTCAAAAGTAGAATTCTAATTTTAGTGTATTCAGCCATTCTCTGTAATCACTTTTTACCGAAATAGTGCTAATTCTAATTCATGTCGGTGTGTCGCCAAAATCTGAGCTGGTGAAGGGCTGCTGTTCGCTGGGGTAACTTCAGACTGTGGCCTCGCGTTTCACTCGTGGCTGAAAGATGTCATGACTGTCTTCAAAAACTGCCCATAAACAAACAGTACTGACATTAGAGCGTTAAAAATGGCCCAGCACAAAAACAACCCAGGGCCTGGGTAAAAAATATAAAAAAAATAATCCAATAAAATGACCTAACAAGTTGAACCCAGCATTTGGATTAAAAAAAATAACCCAGCACGTGGGTAAAAATATTACAAAATAACCCAATAAAATGACCCAACCAGCTGAACCCAGCATTTGGATAAAAAAAAAAAAAAAACAGCATTTAGAATGTAAAAGTTCACCTTTTGATTACTGCTGATGCCTCTAGTAATTATGTATCTGATTTCTTATTTACAGCCTATTTTGGGTTCATTTTAAAACCAGCCATATAGTAATTTTTTAAATGATAGTTGAGTTAAATAAAACTACCTAGAAGGTTGTGTTAACCGTTTAACCTAACCGCTGGGGTAAAGCAACCCAGTTGCTGGGTTAAAAATCGCTGGGTTTAAATTTAACACACTCCTGTTTAGAACCAAAACAAAAATCTGATTCTGAAATCTGATTCTCCCCCACTTCTCTTTCTCTGATGAAGTATGGATAATTCAGATCACAACTCTTTTTTTTCCTTCCACCTTCTGCAGACATATTGACATCCTTTCCGTCTAAGTCTATACGACAATCTGTCTAATCCATCAGTCACACACTCATTGTATGATCTCTCTCTCACACACACAAATGAGATATTGAATTTTGGTTAAGAATATGGCGAAAGCATCAGATTATGTTCTCCCACGTTTACTTTACGAGCTGAACGCAAGTCGGATCAGGTTTGGCCTTGAGCTTTGATAGAGACTGACTTGAGATCAGCGATTATAGGCTAAATGAATGTGCAGAGAGAAGGATTGGTTATTAATCTGCAATTAATCATCAAAGGCTTGTGTCAGAATCACCAAATGAAGCATAGCTTTTCATGAGGGATTATCAGGCCTGTGTGAGAGTGTATGGCTGCGTGTGCAGAGTGTTTTGACGGAGCAGAGCTTGGAGCAGAAATGAGAACCGATGAAGAATTACACTGATGGGAAGTAGCAGTAGATTTGCTCTGATGGGTGAGCATGTGTCTGCGTGTACCAGCACTTAATGTGGTTAATAACCGCCCTTTGCCTTCTGGTAATATTGTGCTTCAGACCTGGATGGTTTGTTCACTCTGGGGATGTCAACAAAAACAGCGTTCATGAATTAAATTACCTCCATAATGTGATGTATTTTAGAGTGAAACAGGATATTAAAAAATATATCTATTTTTTTTTTAATCTAGAATTGATTGTGAAAAGTCTCTAGGGGTCTTCAAGCAGCCAAGTAAAGACTGATTTGCGCAGGGTCCAAATTCTGTCTGTGAGAAGAAGCAGCATTGTTATTTATAATTCCATATTTATATCCAATTCATATTCTATATTCTTTTAATCTGGGATATTAATGTTTATATATATATATATATATATATATATATATATATATATATATATATATATTAGGGAGAGAGATAGATATATAGAGATAGATGTATAGATATAGATATTAGTGTTGTCAAACGGTTAATCGTGATTAAACTCATCCAAAATAAAAGTTTTGTTTACATAATATATGTGTGTGTACTGTGTAAATGTGTCATGTATATGTAAATACACATACATCCATGTATATATTTAAGAAAAATATTATGTTTATATTTGAAAAAAACGCATATGTACACACATATATCATGTAACAATTTTTTTTTTATTTTGGATGCAATTAATCGTGATTAATCATTTGACAGCACTGATATGTATATCCATCTATCCATATATATATAGTATTAATTATACCTTGTTACTTTATATATATATATATATATATATATATATATTTATAAGTAATAGTATATATATATATATATATATATATATATATATATATATATATAGAATTGATTGTAAAAAGTCTCTAATTATATATTATATTATAAAATATATATATATATATATATATATATATATATATACATATATTCAAAATACAACTTTTTTCACAGTTAAAATGTTTCATAGCATTATTTCTATAGTTCTTATTATTATTTTATATTTTTAGATTATAAAATTGTACTATGTGTTATAAAATTATTAATAGGGAAATAAGGAAAGCATAGAAAATGTTTTTTTTTTTGTAAATACATTGAAATAAAATGTAGACATATAAATTATACATGTGTATATACAAATAATAGTGTATAATATTTTACATTTATATATATATATATATATATATATATATATATATATATATATATATATATATATATATATATATATATATAATACTCTTTCCATTGATGTATGGTTTGTTAGGATAGACAATATTTGGCCGAGATACAACTATCTGAAGATGCAAAAAAATAAAAATACTGAGAAAATCACCTTTAAAGTTGTCCAAATAAAGTGTCTAGCAATGCATATTACTAATCAAAAATTACATTTTGATATATTTATGGTAGGAAATTTACAAAATATCTTCATGGAACATGATCTTTACTTAATATCCTAATGATTTTTGTCATAAAAGAAAAATCGATCATTTTGACCCATACATTGTATTGTAGGCTATTGCTACAAATATACTTTGCTACTTATGACTGATTTTGTGGTCCAGGGTCACACACACACATATATATGTATGTTTCTTAAAATATAAAATGGCTTTCATTAATATCCCAGATCATAAAATAATAATGTATAATGAAAACTATTTTACTTCCCTTAGATAGATAGATAGACAGACAGATAGATAGATAGAAGGCTTGGTGATGTCTGCCAAAAATTCAAGCTGTTTTGTCAAGCTGTTAATGTGCATACTTGACAATAATTTAGATTTTTCAGTGACTGTTTGTGCTGAAAGCAGTTCAGTCAATTGAGGCCAGCACATTGCTTATCAATAATCACCATGTTGCATCATGATCCTTTATCACGTCGCTCAGTCTGTCGCTCATGTTGTCACCTTAAACCACAGACTCGTGTTAAAAATGAATGACTTTTGGTAGCTTTGTCGCTGACAATCACTGTCACTGTGAACGAGCCATTAATATTCATAGGTGGAGCCACCGCAAGGGTCTCGATTCCTTCTTTTCACAGTGCTATCTGACCCCGAGAACAGCCGTCCCAGAAATACACACTTACACACACACACACACATAGATGTGCAAACTCGCATAGCTTTCTCTAGGCTTCAGATTCATCTTCTTGGCAGGTGGAAGGAACGGGATGCTTTGAAGTCTGGGTGCACACAAACACGAAGACGCACAGACACAGGCGCTGAAACAAGCAGTCTGTCACACACGGGTAGACGGCAACACACTGGCAGCCATATTACAGGATTAGGAATGTGTGTGAGACGGGGATAAAAGGGCAAGTGTGTGAAGCGGGGACAGTCGTGACCTGTTTTTAAGTGCGCAGCCTGTGTGTGTGTGTTTGCGTCCGGATGATCTTGAGATGTCTGGGTAGTGTAATGTTGTAGAAGGTTAAAATGGGTTGAGAAAGAGGGTCGTTAAGCGTATTGTGATCTCTTCTTTAAAGCTGTTAATGAGTGTGTGAAATGTGCTTAGCTTATGGAAGGAGGGTGTGTATGTGTTGTGCTCTTTTCTCAGAGTGAGGGTGTTTTTCATGGTGCTCTATTTGTGTCGCCATTGGTTACTCTCCTGTGTCCGTTGCCTTGACGACCCCGGGGCGGGGTTTCAGACTGAATATCAGCAGACGACTCTCTCCTTTGCTCTTTCTGTTCCCCGTCTCTCTCACTCATATATGAACATACTCACATGCAAATAAAATACTGATTTTAGCAACAAGAATACAGATGAATTGGTTTGTATGCATGCATGTGTTGATGTGTTCTTGTAACACCCACATGTGTGATACAGTATATACACACACACACACACACACACATATATATACATATATATATATATATATATATATATATATATATATATATATATATGGTATATTTATGTGATATCATTATTTAAAAATACTGTTTCAGTTTTAGTTGCTAAATTTTGAATTCTGTGTGGCATATAAGTGATATCTAATAAAGCAAACAATTTTTTTTATTTTTGTTTCTGTACGTTGCCATGAAACAGAAATTTTACTATTTACTATAACATTTTTATTACTTATTTCTTTATTTTTTATTGTAAAAATTCAGATATTTTATTTTATTATTTTATTTTATTTTATTTTAACTAAATGATTTCATGATGCCATGAAACATAAATTCTTCTATTTGAAAATTTGTATTACTTAATTTTTTATTATTTTATTGTAAAAATTCCAATCATGTTGTTTTGTTTTATTTTTTGTTTTGTTTTTTTGTTTTGTTTTGTTTCATTTTATTTCATTTTTATTTTATTTTATTTTATTTTATTTTATTTTATTTTATTTTATTTTGTTTTGTTTTGTTTTATTTTATTTTATTTTAACAAAATGATTTTTCTTTAAGTTGCCATGAAACAGAAATTCTTCTATTTGAAAATTTTAATTACTTAATTTTTTTTTATTTTATTGTAAAAAATTCATGTTTTATTTTATTATTTTATTTATTTTGTTTTATTTTATTTTTACTTAATTTTTTCTTTTTATTTTATTGCAAACATTTCATCCACAAGTTTTTATTTTATTTTATTTTATTTTATTTTATTTTAACAAAATGATTCTTGTTTCTTTAAGTTGCCATGAAACAGAAATTGTTCTATTTGAACATTTTTATTACTTATTTTTTTATTTTTATTTTATTGTAAAAATTTAATCCATACTTGTTTTTGTTTTGTTTTTTTTACTTAATTTTTGACTTCGTAATTTTTATTAAAATGTCAGAATTTTGGCTTTTGGCGGAAACAACAGACTTCTCTCTAGTGACAAATGACAGACTTCTCCAGTCATTCTTTACGATTATCTGAAATATCTGTCGCTACTTCCATTTAATCATGACTTTAAAATGTGTCACATACCTCAAGAAATTTTAGTATTACACTGTCATTTATTGAAAAGCTATTTCATTGGTTTTGCAGTGCCACTTTCACTTGTTCGCTCTGCCACTGCCATGTTTCTACCATTAGAAAAAGTTGGGAGCCAATGTACTGTGCAAATGGCTATACTAACCTAAATTGCTTTATTCCTTTTTTCTTTCATCAGCAGGGAGTAAAGTAGACCTAACTCACAACTTTGATTTTGTTAATCAAGTAAAAAAGAAAAGGGGCTTTATCACAAAATTATCTTAAAGGGATGATTCACCCAAAAATGAAAATTCTGTCATTAATTACTCACCCTCATGTCATTCCAAACCCGTAAGACTTTCATTCATCTTCAGAACACAAATTAAGATATTTTCGATGAAATCCAAGAGCTTTCTGACCCTGCATAGACAGCAATGCAGCTCACAAGTTTCAAAGCTCTTTTTGCACGTTTCTGTCTATAAAGGATCTGCAAGCTCTCTGATTTAATATCGTAGAATATCAAGAATATCTTAATTTGTGTTCCAAAGATGAACAAAGGTCTTACGGGTTTGGAACGACATGAGGATGAGTAATTAAGAACAGAATTTTCATTTTTGGGTAAACTATCCCTTTAACCACTGCATCCCTAATTTTATCTGCCTTGATGTTCTTTCCACAGGTAGATCTGCATGTACTCTTCTGTCTCTGCGCTGACTACAGCAAGTGAAAGTAATCCTCTGATCTCTTAAACTGATTAGCGATTAGCACGCTAACAGTGTCTGATCTCGCTCTGATTGCTGTTAGCGTGCATGCTAACTCAGACTCCAGCTGTCAGTGAGTCACTGCCAGTGTGCTTAATTAAGCAAAATAGATTGATCTGTGACACAGCAGAACACAAAATGACAGGATGGCGAGTCTGACTCACCAACTTGTTTAGCTATTCTCATAATTACAGCCTGGAGATATATTTGTGTGTGTGTGTGCATGCAAGTGTGTCTATTGAAATGTTTTTAAGGATGAGTGGCCATCATAATAAAACTAAAATTTCAAGTTGGGACCATTAGGAAACATCAAAGTGATGTTCCAGGAAAAAAAAAACATTAGATAGACAAGCAAGTGCAAAATATTCATTTGAACCTGAAATACAATACAATATATAGGCCAGGGTTGCCAGGTTTTCACAACATAACCCGCCCAATTGCTACTCTGACTAGCACAAAACTAGCCCAAATGCAATTCGCATTTCGGATTCCAGGAGCTAAATTTTAAATTACTGTGGTCTCTTCAACCCGTGGACATCAAAAACAACCCGCGGCAACAGTGGTAAAGTAGCCCAATTCGGCGGGAAAACCATGGACTTGGCAACACTGATATAGACCTATTTGGAGTAGACGTCACAGTTACGTCGTGCAGCTGCGCACACATAGTGGTTGGGTTTATATCTCGGAATTCTGACTTTATAACTGGCAATTCCGAGTTTATATCACGCAATTCTGACTTTATTTCGCAGAATTGCGAGTTTATATCTCGGAATTCTGACTTTATAACTGGCAATTCCGAGTTTATATCACGCAATTCTGACTTTATTTCTCAGAATTGCGGGTTTATATCTCGGAATTCTGACTTTATAACTGGCAATTCCGAGTTTATATCACACAATTCTGATAATTGCAAGTTTATATCTCGGAATTCTGACTTTAGAACTTGCAATTCCGAGTTTATATCACACAATTTTGATAACTGCAAGTTTATATTTCTGAATTCTGACTTTATAACTGGCAATTCCGAGTTTATATCACGCAATTCTGACTTTATTTCTCAGTATTGCGAGTTTATATCTCGGAATTCTGACTTTATAACTGCCAATTCCGAGTTTATATCATGCAATTCTGACTTTATTTCTCAGAATTGCGAGTTTACATCTCGGAATTCTGACTTTATAACTTGCAATTACGAGTTTATATCACACAATTCTGACTTTATTTCTCAGAATTGCAAGTTTATATCTCACAATTCTGAGAAAAAAGTCAGAATTGTGAGATAACGAGTTGCAATAACCTTTTTTTTATTTTTTGTTCAGTGGCAGAAACGGGCTTCCATACTATAGACTGGCACTTGAAAACTGTAATTTTCTGTCACCAAATAGGCTCCGCCCACAAAAAAACATCATCCCTGTTTCGGATCTGTAAGACCCACTATCCCACTATCTAACGTCAATTTCGTTAAATAACAGCGCTTATCGCCGGGTGACAAGCTCTTGTAATATGCAGAGAACAATTTGAAAATGCCATCTAATCAATATAATCTATAATCTTTTTAAATCTAACTATTTTGTACTGTATCTGTGTAATTCTCTAACCGTAAAGGCTATCTCTCTGTGGTTTTCTGCAACCATGATGCGCACGCATCCCGAATGTTTACAAACTGTTCTATATAAACATAGACATTTGTGCCCATTCAAAATTTTAAAGTAGCTTAAACTTTAGTTCTGAGAAATTATTTGGAACTTGTGAGACATCAGATCCAACTTGTGGCCTGCCACAGCAAGGAGGACCAACTGGTTTTCGCATGTTTGTAATCCACCCTCCCTTATCATGTCTGTGTGACATGTCTGAATTCAGAAAATTGGCTGTAGACATTAACTGCCTTAGGTGTATCACCGTCACACAGATTCACCTTTGAAGTGGTGAATTTGATTGACAGCGCTAAGCTTAGTGTGTTTGCTTGTGTAATATAATACTGGTTCAGCCCCCAATGACATATAGAACATTAGATCCAAGTGACCCAACTTAAAACCTACCAAACTCACACATATACATGCACATAAAATGAACTGGAGCAGAGGTCATATGTCAAACTACTCTTTCTTTAAAGGTCTTAAAGTTTGTTTACAAAGCTTCGTCTGTGAAATAGCACCCGTGTAAGTGTGTGGATCAAGGCTGTGAAATTGACAGCTTAGAGAAACTCCTGTGCCAGCACAAGCAAGCAGATGGCATACAGACCCACTGATGGGCACACACATATGGTCACACACAAAGATATGATCACACGCACACACGTTGAAAAACTGCAGAATTGCATTCACAAATGGATTCTTATATTTACTATATACGGTATGTATGGAGATTCAACATACTGGGAGTGAAGCAATTTTTCAATCATCATCAGCAGGTTCTGAATTTTATGTCATTCGAGTACCTCAGGTTTTTGCATTTCTATACGCCCTCCCTTACTGGATCTTTTCACAGACACAAACCCCTCAGAGTTCATCATTATGCACTGAAATAACCAGCTCCACTAGAGCATAAAATCATTCCTTCCTCCATTTTTCTTTTTGCTAACATTTGTGGAAACATTTCTCTTATCACTTCCTGAGATTTTTCATCTGGATGATCATGGGAAATTTAAGCAGAATCACTTGTACATGCCCAGCTGAGGTTGTATATACTAAAGAAATAGGTTAGGAACAAATGTGGTAATCATGCAGTGGATTTGTAGCAATAGCCAAAAATACATTGCATGGGTCAAAATGATTGATTTTTCTTTTATGCCAAAAATCATTGGGATATTAAGTAAAGATCATGTTCCATGAAGATATTTTGTAAATTTCCTACCGTAAATATATCAAAACTTAATTGTTGATTAGTAATATGCATTGCTAAGAACTTAATTTGGACAACTTTAAAGGTGATTTTCTCCATATTTAAATTTTTTTTGCACTCTCAGATTCCAGATTTTTTAAGTAGTGTCCTATCCTAACAAACCATACAACGGAAAGCCTTTTTATTCAGCTTTCAGATTTTAAAAAAACTGACCCTTATGACTGTTTTGTGGTCCAGGGTCACAGTTTAATCTGTTTTTGTCTATTGTTCATCCTCTTTTATATAAAAAATGTTTTTCATATTTTAAGCATAGTTTGGTAGGACTTTAGAGCCATCCATATTTGTTCAGTAGATGAGTTGCTTCTTGGTTTCAGTAGAGAAACATGCATTTCACCTGCAGAATACTAACTGTAAAAGCTAACTAGCATAAGCATGACCCACTGGGAGTGCTTCCTCTGTTATATCATTCAAAGATGTTTCGTGAGCACCAAATCAGCATACTGGAATGATTTCTGAAAGGCTCATGTATCATTTACAGCTGTGACATTGAAAACCAGCCATTTGCAAGATTACAGGATTCACTTTGCGATCGATCTGTTCCTCTTTATGTTGCATAAGTGTTTTTCATGGATCAGATTTATCTCTACAGCTAACTAGAGCTAAATGTGTATGCCATGGGCATGGTGACATTTACCCAAGAGAGGATGGATTTAACTCAGCCCTCTGGATCTTTATTGTGATCACTTATGGATGTCTCCATATATGACATACTGTATGCAGTCATACATAAATGCTGTTTAGCAATTTTATTGTTTTAATTGTGAGGCCATGAGGGTGTATTATGATCTAGCATGTAGCAACAGTGACATTTACCTTGTGTAACTCACTCTGTCCCCTTGTGGTAAAGTAAGGTAATGCATTCGATTCGAAACATCAATGTGTGTGTGTGTGTGTTTGTGTGTGTGTGTTGGAGTAAAGTGGGCTAACTAGGTTACCATACAGAGCCAGAGAGTTAATGTCACCTGTCATCTCTCCAGAGAGGAGAGAAAGCAATAGAGTGCGACCTGGATTCATTTTAGACAGAGAAACATATAAAGAAAAAGAGAGCGAGGGGGAGAATATAAGACATCTCACAGGAGACACAGATTTCTTGAATTTATGGATCTATATTTGAAGTGGCTGTCAAGTTCACATGGAATCTTATGGGTTGATTTAAAGCAAAAATTTTATAAAGTCAGTTTCAACAGTGGTTCCCTTTATCAGAGGTGTCAAATTTATTTCAGGCCACTGTCCTGCAGAGTTTAGCTCCAACCCTAATTAAACACACCTCGACCAGCTAATCATGGTCTCCTGGATTACTAGTCTAGAAGCTTCCAGACAGGTGTTTTAGAGCTGGTTAGAGCTACATTCTGCAGGACAGTGGCCCTCCGGGACGGGAGTTTGATTTTACATGGCTGTGCCACTATATTAACACCATTTGGATGGGACCTTCAGTATAAAAGCATGTGCTAGAACCAAGGATGTCCAGTACTGTTCCTGGAGGGCCACTGTCCTGCAAAGTTGAGCTTCAGCCCCAATAAAACACATCTGAACCAGCTAATCAAGGTCTTACTAGCCATACTAGAAACCTCCAGGCAGTTGGAGCTAAACTCAGCAGGACAGTGGCTCTCCAAGACCGAATTTGGACACCCCTGTCCTAGCAGGTTTTCAGATGATTATCTGTGGGCTTTAGACAAATGCTGTGATTGGCTGGTGAAATTTAGAGGCACACACAACATTGCATTACATGCTTTGACAGCATTAGTTGTTTCTTTTTCATGCATTGAACATTTGATCTGTTTTTATCATCTGTATGAAAGGACATAAAATGTGACCCTGGACCACAAAACCAGTCATAAGGGTCAATTTTTTTGAAAATTGAGATTTGTACATCACCTGAAAGGTCAATTTTCCATTGGTGTATGGTTTGTTAGGATTGGACAATATTTGGCTGAGATAGAACTATTTGAAAGTCTGGAATCTGAGGGTTTAAAAAAGTCAAAATACTGAGAAAATCGCATTTAAAGTTGTCCAAGTGGAGTTCTTAGCAATGCATATTGCAAATCAAAAATTAAGTTTTGATGTATTTATGGTAGGGAATCTACAAAGTATCTTCACTGAACATCATCTTTACTTAATATCCTAATGATTTTTGGCATAAAAGAAAAATCGATCATTTTGACCCATTCAGTGTATTGTTGGCTATTGCTACAAATATACCCGTGCTACTTATGACTGGTTCTGTGGTCCAGGGTCACAAATGTGTTTAAATTAGCATATTAGTGTTTCATTCTTTAGTAGGAGGACCAAAGTGCAATTTAGAGCAACTTGTCTGTTATTTCAAATAGGCCTTTATTTTTAATGTTATTCATATAAAAAAGAGCTATTGTACATTTGAATAACAGTGTATTGCTTTTGTCTGCCTACAGCAACACACTTTTTTCTTTTGCCATTTAGAGTAGTCAGAGTATATATATATTTTTATTTTGTTTTTTATTCAGAGTAGGTCTCTACTCTTTGTTTAATTTTTACTTTGCTTCCGTTTGTCTTTCAAACCACAAGAGGGCAGTAGAGCACCACTGTAATACTACGATCAAGAGCAAAGGTGAATATTGCAGTATGCACGGCAGCTCAGGGAACGTATAGGCAGTAAAATTTAGATGTATATGTTATTGTTCTCAGTGTTCAGACCTTAATTTAAAGGTCTTAGTGAAATTTTGAAATGATCCCTACACTATGTTTTCCCCACTATACTTTATTGCAGGGTTCCTCACATTTTGCCCTGGAGGGCCAATCCCATGCAGAGTTTAGCTGAAACTCTGAAAAAATAATGAAGGTTTTCAGGATAGACAGAAAATCACAGGCAGGTGAACTTGATCAGGGTTTCAGCTAAATTGTGCAGGGCAATGGCCCCCAGAACAGAACAAGCATTGCCAAGTCTGTTGCCAGGGTTGTTTTTCATGTCCGCAGTTCGAAGCGACTTTAATAACATGATATTAAGCCCCTGAAATGCAAATTTCCCCTGGCAAAAAAAAAAAAAAAAAAGTGTATTTTACCCCCCGTAACGCAACTGGGCTAGTTTTGGGTAGCATTTGGGCGGGTTTTGTTGTAAAAACCTTGCAACCCTGAACAGAATCCTGCTTGATTGTGTCTGAATGTGGATTGAGAGCAGGCTCCCCACTCAAATTCACAGCAGCCAGGACAAAATTTTATAGGAGGGCCATCTTTTCTCTGGGCCTAAAAAATGGGCAAGCCATTAAGGACACAAATGTTTCACAAATGCCAACCAGATGACACAGTGTCCAGGATAACGTTCCCGGATGTCCCCCTCGACAATGGCCCTAAGCCAGGGTTCAAAATGAACATGTTGGCAAGTAATTTTGGCTTTAGCCAGTTCCTGGCCATTTCCTGGAGACTTTTTCTTTAATTGCGTGGTATATCTCCATAACCCTTTACTAGCAGCTGTCCTCAGCTGTGACATCAAAGGCAGTGGACAGGGAAAAATAGTTCCAATGATGTTCACAAAAGACACACCTAATAAATAAAATATTTGTGATTTACATCATTTTTTAAAATAAATGAATACTTTTATTCATCAAGGATGCATTTAATTGATCAAAAGTTACAGTAAACACATTTACATTGCTGCAAAAGATTTTTTGAAACTCTGTTCATCAAGGAATCCTGAAAAATGCATCACAGTTTTCACAAAAATATTAAGCAGCACAGCTGTTTTAAATATTGATAATAAGAAATGTTTATTGAGCACCAAATCATCATATTGGAATGATTTCTGAAGGATCATGTGACACTGGATTAACAGCTGCTGAAAATTCATCTTTGCCATTACAGAATTAAATTACACTTCAAAAATATAAGCATTAAAATAGAAAAGTAAACATAAGGGACTTCTTTCGAAAACATTGAAAAATCTTACCAACCCCAACTTGGAATGGTAGTTTGTTGTATATATAATCAGAATACACATCTATGTTTGTATGGCCATCAATTGAGAAAGCTGCTAACCCTGACCTTATGATTTCAACACAAAACATGCACCTTGTTCCTCGTCATAATCGGACAATTTTGTACCAAAGACAGTTTTCATGGAAGTTCATGATCCTTACAGTATCTTTGTACTCTTATTTATCAGCACTTCCACATATATTGTTTTCAATATTGTGTGAAAATATTTTTTTTAGTCTGTTGTCTAGTCTAGTCTGGTCTAGTCTGACAGTATCTGGTTTGTTGGTTTTAGCTTGGTTATCTGATCTGACTGCTCTGGCTGTTTTGACTATTATCTCTGGTCAGTTTGAATTGACGGCTGGACTGGTCACCATTTTTGGAGATGGAGGGTGTGTTTCTGCGTTTGCATGACTGGAGAGGTCACTGAGTTCAACAACTCAGCACAGATGCATCGTGGGTAATTCCCCAAGGTGTGATGGGGTGCAAATGATCTCTTTGGTGACACGGGTGAACTGGGAAAGTGCACGCTGTCCCGAGAGAGAAAGGAACCGTGACTACATGAGCACAAGCTCTCCCCTAGTGTGCCAATGAATTATGAATCAGCTTTTCAGGAATCGTTTGGACTCTGATCTGCTGTGATCAGCTCTTAGTGTCTAGTAGTGCTGGCACCTTTACAACCAATCATTTGGTAATTCTCACTGTTTGGATGAATGGCTGGGTGGGCTTTTTAAGAGTAGGGGTAAAAAAGGTTTCTGGGTTTGTGTGTGTGTTTTTAACGAACTGCTTTTGTTTTTATGCAGTGTTTCCCAGACAGAGGTAGTATATGAGTTTGGCTGTTTGCCCAGTCTGATGGGTAAATGGACCCTTTTGAGCAGTGTTTGTGGCAGTAACAGTGGATCCAGAGCAAAGGGAACTGGGCCAGGCTGAGAGTGAGCCAAAACAGACCACTCTCTCAGTCTCATCAGGACTTTAAGAAAATGTAGTAAAGTATTGTAGGAAAAGAGTTGGTCCCATTTTATATTAGGTGGCCTTAACTACTATGTACGTACATTTAAATTTGAGAAAATGTTTTTATATTGCACTTACATTAAAAAAAAAACTGTATGTAATTACATCTGTAATTAATTTTTGTAATTACATTTATAATTACAGTGTTGACCCGTTCCTTAAATCTACCCATACCACCAAACCTGTCCCTAACCTTACCCGTATCACATCTTAATAGCAGCGAAAGTGTTTTGCAATACAATATGAAAGAAATAAATACATTGTACTTATTTACTGTTGTAAGTACATAGTAGTTAAGGCCAGCTAATATAACGTGGGACCGAAGAGTTAGTTTTTACACCAAGCTTTGTCATCTGACACCTTTTTCTAAAAATATACATACATTGTAGATCCAAATTACAAATCACAAAATTAAAGGAGCAGTTCACTTCCAAAGTGAAAATTTCCTGGTTATTTACTCACCCCCATGTCATCCAAGATGTTCATGTCTTTCTTTCTTCAGTTGAAAAGAAATTAAGGTTTTTGAGGAAAACATTCCAAGGTTTTTCTCCATATAGTGGACTTCAGTGGTGAGCAACGGGTTGAAGGTCCAAATTGCAGTTTCAGTGCAGCTTCAAAGGGCTCTACACAATCCCAGCTAAGAAAAAAGGGTCTTATCTAGCAAATCAGTCATTTTCTAAGAAAAATACAAATTTATATACTTTTTAACCATAAATGCTTGTCTTGCACTAACTGGACCTCACACGTTACGTAATCACATACATGTGATGTAGGCGGAAGTAATGACCTAGTGATTACAAAGCGAACGTGCAAGAAAGTCAAATGTCTTTTACAAAAAAAAAGCTAAAACAAAGTCAGACAATTTTGAAATTGGAGGAGAAAATGAGATAAAGTTTTTCGCCCTACCCTCCCTTTTTAAACCGGAGTACACAGACAAAGAACTAACCACACATGACCTATCCAACGTGATTACGTAATGCGATAAGGTGCGCATCGCAGAGCTTGTGCAAGATGAGCATTTGTGGTTAAAAAGTATTTAAACGTAATTTTTTTTAAGAAAATGACCAATCATTTTGGTAGGTAAGACCTTATTCCTCAGCTGGGATCGTATAGATTTTGAAGCTGCATTGAAACTGCAGTTTGGACCTTCAACCCGTGGACCACCACTGAAGTCCATTTTATGGAGAAAAATCCTGGAATGTTTTCCTTAACTTAATTTCTTTTTGACTGAAGGAAGAAAGACATGAACATCTTGGTTGACATAGGGTCAATTATCAGGAAATTTTCATTCTGGAAGTGAACTTCTCCTTTAAGATGATAATCAGAAAAAAGTGAAAATAAAAAATAATATGAAATAAAACAAATGAAATACTATTTTTCCAATAAATACCACTTTTAATAAATCTAAAAAATAGTATAGTGAATATGTAATATTATTTATGTGCATGTGCTATTTAACATTTATTTGTTTGCAGGCATCATGCTCTTTTGTGAATTTTTTTAAATAATAATAATAATAATAATAATTATAATGCAACTCCCAAATGCCATTTATTAAATAGAATGTATTTTATATTTATGTACTTTATTTAGATTTATATTATTTGTGTGAAAACCATCATCATCTTTTTGTGAAATATCTTCATAAAACCACTGTAAATAATAGTCCGCACACAAAAAAATATAAATTACTTTCCACTTATAGAAACTAATTGTTTCTTTTAAATAAATACCAATAAATACCAGCTGCATTCATTTAATATGAAGTGATTTAAATTATTAATATACAGTTCATCATTTTTTCCTTTATTAAATTGTAGTAAAGACCCAATAAACAACACATTAATTTTACAGCGTGTTCTCTTTATTGGTATTTTCTGAACAGTTCATACCAGCTAAACATGACTCATGAACTGCAGTGTGTAAAGACCATTATTAAATATAAGTGATTAAAGGGTCATTATATCCCAAAACAAAAATTCACCATTTATTCACCATCCTGTTATTCCCCAGTGTCAGTTTCTGCTGTGGAATACAAAAAGGAGAAGTTAGATAGAATGTCCTCGCTTCTCTTTTCCATATATTTTCCAAATATAATATTGTACATTGCGTTTGCTTATATTTCATTCCTGCCTATGCCATTCTGCCTTTGTTGTTCCATGTGTACCATTTGGATTGGCTCTTTTGTATTTTTCATTCTCTTTTTGTGTCACACACATGCAAGATGAAGTACGGGTTTTTTTTCTGTACAGGCAGCGACTGAGGCAGTCTCAGAGTTGCCGAGGACCCTGCTGCACTCAGGTGGCTGATACGCAGGAGAACCAACATGGCTGCCGTCACTCCATATACAAAAAGTCAATGACATCAGAGCTGTTGCGCATGTAAACCACAATCATTTTTCACTCCTGTTCATTCATCTCTCATGTTTCCCTATGGGAAACAGACTGGACTTTATGGCTACATTGATTTTTGTAGTCCCTAAGCATGAATTCACCCCATTTCCCCACAAATACAATCTAATATAATCAATACATAAAATATTGTGTTCGTATCTAAATTCACATGCCCTAAAATATGCATAATTATACTTCTTTTTCTATTTAGACTGGGTCAGCTGTTAACATAATGGGATTGGAGTAGTACTGGTACCCTCCCTCATATCAAATTATGTGTGTGTGTGAATGAAAGATCGCACATGCATGAGCTAAATTGTGCGACACCCCTCCCCTACAACCACCATGCACACACACACACACACACACACACATGGTGCTAGTGGGGGGCTACACATATGCGCATATATTCACACTCGCACACACTGATGCTGGTTGTCGCGGCGACACATACACGGTTCAGGTAGGACCGTTTGGGGACGGCTGAGGAGAGAACGTGGTTTCCGTAGTAACCACCCCAGCTGCCCTCCTCCACCCCTCTCTCTCTCTCTCTCTTTCTTTCTTTCTCTCCTTCAGTTGTTCACTTGTGCCTGGTGATGATGGTGTCACCATCCATCTCTCTTTCTCTCTCCCACCCTCCTTCTTTCTTTCTCTGTATCTTCTTCTTCTCTCTGGATATGGTTCCTTGAGCAGCCAATGACAAAGGCTGGAGGAGAGCAAACGGAGTAGTCCTTTTTTTTTTCTTTCTGGACGGAATTCTTCTCTTCCACTCTTCATTGGTGGAATTTTTTTGGAATCTTTTGAGGAATTGGAATTCTTGTTACATATTCTGGACATTTGTGTGAGTGTGTTTGTGTGAGTGTGTGTGTGTGTGTGTGTATGGTTGCTGTGGGGACGTGGCTGATGCTTGATAATGGCTCATGCGGCGTCTCAGATTAAGAAGAATAAAGATGTGGATGTTAACGCACTGGAGGATGAAAAGGAAAGGAAAAGGAAAAGCAGGAAACCCTCAAAGGATCAAAAGAAAAAGGTACATGGGAATACACACGCACACATGCATGTTATTAGAGGGGTTTGTGGGACGGCAACATCTCGCCTGTTACTGCTAGTGAGTTCAGCGTGTGTGTGTGTGTGTGTGTTAAATCTGTGCTGCAGTGCCAAGGTTACACTTTACATTTACCGCTCGGCATCCTCCTCACATAATCACACACATACGTCCCATAAACAACCAGCCGTGACGTGTGTGTGTCTCTTGCTCTGCGTTCAGGTTAAAAATGAGAGCATCACACTGCAGCATGTTCTGAGAGATTTTACTGTCCTCTGAAACGTGTGCGTGTGCGCGCAGACTCTCGTGTATTATACATCACATACTGATTTATTGATGTTTGTTCTGTGGAGAGTGATGGAATGAAGCATGCGGATGTTAGCCGTGCTAACTGTCTATCATTTCATATCATAGAGACACAACACACACATACACACTGCCTATATCCACCACACCCAGACAGATCTTCTTCAGCCGTACCTCTGCGGTTCCTGGTTGTTCTTATGTTGCTGCTGTGATATTTTAAACTGGTGTGTGTTGTGTGATGTGGTTTAAGACATGAAGGATTCCCGTGGAAGCGATGGATGGCTGGGTGACTGCCTCCTGCCTCTTATAACATGTGTCTTACCTGTGATCAACACACTGAGCTATGATCACGTCTTTTGACCTTTGCTGTTTTATGAGGTGTGTGTGTGAGAGAGAGTGAGTTTCATCCTCTGCTAATGGACTATAATTTGTCATGCCAATAAAATGTAGAAACACTTAAAAATTAAAGGTTTAAGAGAAAACTGAGATTCAACAGTATTAATGTGTTATTTTATTGGAAATCTTTTTTTTTTTTTTTTTACTATTGTTAGACAAGTTTATTTTTTAAAGAAATACTGGCATTTTTAAATTAAGTATATGCTGTATTTTATTTATTTTATTTTATTTTATCATTTTCATTACAGTCACTGACACATTATTTTGTTTTATTTAGTTTTTATTTTATTTAGGGTTATTATTTTTTGATTATTTATTTATTCATTTATTTGTGACCCTGGACCACAAAACAAGTGGCATGGGTATATTTGTAGAAATAGCCAACAATGCATTGTATGGGTCAAAAATCATTAGGATATTAAGTAAAGATCATGTTCTGTAAAGATATTTTGTAAATTTCTTAACGTAAATATACCAAAACTTAATTTGTGATTAGTAATATGCGTTGCTTAATTTGGACAACTTTAAAGGCAATTTTCTCAATATTTAGATTTTTTTGCACCCTCAGATTCCAAATTTTCAAATAGTTGTATCTTGGTCAGATATTGTCCTATCCTAACAAACCATACATCAATACAACCATACAATGAAAAGCTTATTTATTCAGCTTTCAGATGATATATAAATCTCAGTTTTAAAAAAAAATGTATCCTAATGACTGGATTTGGGGTCCAGGGTCACATTTGTTCTTTTGTTTTGATTTTTTTGTATTAATACTTTGGCAAAACACTCATATCAATCAAATGCTTTGAAACCAAAATGATGAGAGAAAGATAGAGCTTTATGGTTATGTATAGATTACAATACATTATTGCACGGGATAAAGGAATTTTAACATATTTTCTTGAAATAAGAATAGAAAAGGAGTTAGTGTGATGAAATGAAAATATGAGAGAAAACAGAGGACGGGGTCTCTTTATACATATGAATGACAAACAGAGAGACATCATAAAGATGGAGGTTAATGTGTGCTGCACTCTTGTATGGAGGAGGTAATTGCCTAGGCATTGTGGGACAGAGACACACATGTGCTTTCACACACACACCTACCAGTACATTACACAAATTTAAAAGGAGAGCAATTAGGAAGACTCGTTTGGCAAAGAGAAAGAGCTGTTTTTTTATGTGTTAGGTTCTGGGTTGGTCATTGTGTCTGGGTTTCCTGTCAGGGTATCCCAGTACTTCTACTATAAAACATTCTATGGTAATTCCATACCTTTTTGGACATTGTGGTAATACCCAAAATTGGGAAACAGTTGTAATAGTTGTAGTACTGACTATTAAAATCCCCTTTAATCAAGGTTTAACTTTAATGTTTAAGAATAAGCCTGACTATTTTTAAATCACTTTTTAAAACTCATTAGTTTTCAGTGGCCTATTAGGTTTTTATTTTGCCTATTATATTCCTTATTTGTTTTTTTTTTGGTTTTTTTTCTCGCCTCTTTTGTCTCTCTTTGGTTGTAATTTTGTACTCCTAATTTTATGATGATGTCTCTAAGTGTAAAGCACTTTGGTCAGTCTTGTGGCTGTTTTAAATGTGCTATATAAATAAAGTAAACTTGAAACTTGAAACTTAAGAATATGTATCCCTCTTAATGACTGTGGTGTATGCAACCCTGGTAATACCATGGTATATGAATATGGTATCATTTAAAACAATGGTATATATCAAAATGGTTCACTTTGTTTCCTCATAATGAGATTCTTTGTTTATTTTAGTGTTTGTCTCCTCTGGTTAAATTTGCTCTACATATCTCATGGTTTTAAAGCTGTGTCACACAATGTAGATTTCTGCATCCCAGGTTACACTGAGGGTTGCCGTGGGAACAGGGAACCATCTGTTGTGTTTTGGGAGTCAGGCCGTCTGAGTGTCACTGTCCTGATCTCAGATCAGTCCCCGGGGTGTTGTTGTGATTTAATGAAAGGCCTCATCTTTCAGGGGCCAAAGTAGGTGTCTGTTTCAAGAGGAGTATTGACGACTCATGTTAGTGTTTGAATATTCGTTGACTGTTCAGGTGTGTGTTTTGAGTGATTGTGGTCCATATTTTGATCTGTTACACTTAAGAGAAAGATGGAGAGGAAGTCAGGAAAGTAAATAATCACTGAAATCTGAAGCTGTGTCACTGTGTTTTTAGAATGTCATCCTCCTCTTTTACAGCTCATGAAATGTCTACATCTTATATTACACAAATGGAATGAGCAAAAAAGAGAGTAAGAGAACAGAGAGAGGTAGAGGCATGGAGACCAGCTGATTGCCATTGGCAGAGGTCATATGAAGGTTAGCTGGTTTCAGTCTTGTGCCCCAGGACAGTGTATCCTGTACAGAGCTCAGTCATGGAGAAGTGAAGCTACTGGAACCTCCAGGACTTTTAAATGAACTTGCTGACCATTTGTTGATATTCTCAGTTGTCTTTGAGCAGATGAGAAAAATCCAGTTTTAGGCGACGATGTGTCCCATTTGGATATCAGGGAACAACTGATAACAGATGCCATAGATAAGGACAATGTAGGTTTTTTTTGTTTCTCTGGTTTTGTGCATTTCAGCCTTTATATAAGCAGAACAATTTCAGCTCACTTTTTTGTGAAAGATTAACAGATATGGTTTGCTAGTCTTGTAATACTTTTTTAACATTGTGAATACAGTCACAATTAAAGCCAAAACACACAGTGGAGCAAAAATGTGCTGTCAAAATTAGCTTAACGTTTTAAATATGTTTAATGCAATAATTTTAACGCATAAACCAAATTTGATATTGAAAAGATGATATTGATATCACAGTTATTTTATTCCTTAAAAGGAATGTTTTTCACAAGTTAGTATGATTTTTTTATTTTTTTAGGGTCTTCATGAAATGTCTGCTACATACTTTGGTTAAAATTTCTTTGTGTAAAACAACATCCTTTTTATCTTGTCAAAAACAGTGTTTTGAAAAAAAAACCTGTTTCGGTGCATGTTTCTTTAAATGATAATGAGCTACAGCTCACTCCGCCCCTCTCTTGCTTTTATTTTGTGTATTTGGTGGTGCGTTTCAATCAAAAACAAAACGAATCCACTGCGTCCTCAGTTGCTCTCGTGTTGGGAGAAAATGAAGACTCTTATGTTCACTTTTACATCCAACTACAAAACACATGCATTGCTTACGAGACATTAGGGACTTTAAGCAGCAGCCACGGATGAAACGGCAACGGCATTCCGACGTCATATTGCGCGTTTACGACTTTAACTGCCATTTCTTGACATTCTACTGTAGCCGTCTACTACGGGAGAACAGCTGGTTTGCTGTAGTCTTTACAGCGTGACAGATTAGGTAGATAAATGTTATGTTTTATAGTTTATACCACTGTAATTCCATCAGTATACGATTCTACCATTAGTCTTTCATTTAATCTGTGTCGATATGTTTTAAACTTAAGCTAATTTAAATTTTTTTTTTTCCATTTGTACAAAGATATGTCTGCTGTTGGCAACGACACCTCAGGTAGCACTGAGACCACAGATAATGTGAAACGAACAATGTACGTATTGCCTAAACATCCTCCTCATAATCCATAATTTGTACTTAAATAAATGAATGCCGCGTTGCGCCGTCTTGTTTATGGTTGCTTAATGATTTTTACGTTCTCGGCTACGGCGGTGTAACAGCTTACTTCCGGACATCGTAGCCGTTCCAAGGGAATCTGTTGCTTAATGTCCCTAGTGTTCTCGCTACAGCCGCTTGAGGGTGGAGAAAATGAAAAATGGACAATCCATCAGTGGTTGTGGGCGGGGCCTGAGCAGTATGACATCATAATGTTCAGAAAATTAAAATGGCCTGATAATTGAAACTGTTTAGTTTTTTGGGGGGGATTAAAAAAAAACAAGTGAATGGATTTTTAACATTGTAGGGTGGTTGTGTCCATTCAGTGCTAAGACACATTTAAGTGAATTTTGCATCCAATGTCCCCTTTAAACAAGTCTGCAAAGTTTTATTCTATTGTAAATGTATCATAAATGTGTGAAAACTATATTCAAATAATGTCAAATATAGTTAATTATCATTTTTTTTAAATACACTTTTTGTGAAATCATCAAAGGAATTTTCTAATTGTTTCATGGCTGGAACAGGTTGGGTTTTCTAATACTGAGGCGTAAAAATTATTTAAAAAAATTTAATTTAGATGTTTTGTTTAAGGTTATCAAAACGAAGCTTATCAAAACAATTTCTTCCTCTTTGTTACTCTGACTTTGGATAAACGGGTCTGCTAAATGCATACATGTAAATGTAAAATAATTACATATATTATATTATACTACATATCTGTTAACTGGATTTTTTTTTTTTTTTTTTTTGAAAAACTGGAACAGACTGGGCTTTCTAATAATGCATAACTATAATTTTACAGCGTTTTTGCAATGGCCAGTGAGAGGTCAGAGAGTTAAATGCTTTTTTTTGGGGTTTGTCCCTGGTGAGCACTCGTTCACCGTGGAGCCCCTATAGCAGAATACACAGCCGCACATGCACGTATGTGGCAGGACAATGTGATAAATGAGCTTCGCTCCACACCATTAATGAGAGAAGCCGTGTAATAGTGCATCTCTCTATTGCTCGCACGCGCAAACATGAAGAAGGAATGATGTGGGGGAGGGGAAGGGGGTGATGGAGAGAATGAGAGAGACTCACACATCAAGGGGGAGATGAAGAGGGTGATTTTGTTGGAGAGGTGGAGAACAGCCCATTTTCCATCTATTCAGATGCTTTGTTCTGTTTGTATGTGATCATGTGATCATCAGTTAGGAGATTAATCATCTCAGTCTTGCTTTATAACCATATTTGCTTGCCTGTAAGTATTCAGCCATTTGAAGAAGTTCTGCATCTGTGGCAGTCGCAAGATTGTTTTTCATTCATCCAAAGCAGAAGCACATCAGCAAATAGCTGCATTTGTGATTGTAACTGAGTAATGGATTATTCCAGGACTTTTGTCTGTTATTCAGTGATACATGAGTAGCAGATGTTTAGAGTGTCCATGATAGGAGAGAACAGGTGTAAACAAGTGTATTTATGGTAATAATTGTGTGTGTGTGTGTGGATCAGGTTTTGCTTACATCCTGGGTACTGAATGTCTCCACAAGCATAGTAAGAACTAAAGTCTCAATGAGGAAAATGGCCTTTACAAAACAAAAATATATGCAAATTTCTTGAATAATATAATGCAATATATAAAATAGTAATTTTTCATATAAGGAAAACTAGTTTTTCTGTTTTTAAATATACTGCAATATGTACATGGACCATATATATGTGACCCTGGACCACAAAACCATTCATAAGGGTCAATTTTCCAAAATTGATCTATACATCATTTGAAAGCTGAATAAATAAGCTTTTCCACTGAATCTGAGGGTGCAAACAAATTGAAATATTGAGAAAATCGCCTTAAAAGTTGTCCAAATAAAGTTCTTAATAATGAATATTACTAATCAAAAATTTGATAATGATATATTTACAGTAGGAATTTTACAAAATATCTTCATGGAACATGATCTTTACTTAATTTCTTAATTATTTTTTGGCATAAAAGAAAAATCAATCATTTTGACCCATACAATGTATTTTTGGCTACTGCTACAAATATACCCCAGCGACTTAAGACTGGTTTTGTGATCCAGGGTCACATGTATTGATACATATAAAAATACATATAGCAATAATTATACAAAAACTGCACTACATTTGAAAATGTAATTGCATGTAATAGCTAAAAGTCAACAGAAAGCTATGTCCTAGTGAGTTTTTATAAATATTATAGCTCTTTTATTTATTTTTAAAGCTGTAAAGAAATATCTTTTACAGTTGTATCATTTGACATTTCCTTAAGTGTGTTGTGTTGGTTTATGAGCTGTATCGGTTGTCTGTTAAAGGTTGATCTGTGCTTGAGGCTTCATATAGAGCTTCAGTTCCCTGCTGAGAACACTGTGTGTCAGAGGACATATCACACACTCACGCACAACCATACCTCCTCAGCTACAGCCATATTTCCACAGGAGCCCAATGTAAAAGAAAAATGAGTACAGTTTGTATTGGAGGACAGATAACACACTCACACACACCCATACCTCCTCACACTCTTAAAAATAAAGGCTCCAAAGGAGTGTTGTTGCAGTGATGCCAAAGAAGAACCATTTTGGTTCCCCAAAGAACCTTTCAGTGAACAGTTCTTAAATGAACCATTTTGAAGAACATTTTAAAACCTTTTTCCACTATAAAGAACACTATAAAGGTTCCATGGAGGTTCAAGATTCTTAATGGAACTGTCCGTGCCATTAAAGGACCTTTATTTTTAAGAGTGTACAGCCATATTTCCACAAGAGTCAAATGTAAAATAAAAATTAAAATAAGAGAACAAAATGCCACAGTGTTGATGTTGAATTATTGAATCATACACCTCCTTGGTGTCACAGGTTTGAGAATTTCTCTCTTGTTAGAATCCCAGCTGTGTAGTAAACATGCTTCTACATGCATATACAGTACATCTGTGTCAATGAGTATGTAGTGTGTGGAAGCTTGATTGTGAATGTCATTAGATAGGTCCAATTTGCAAACAAATCATTATTTTTTTTAAGATTCAGAGAATCGAATTTATTTCCAAAGCATGTGTCACTTTTCATAAATGTAATTTGATGCACGCTACAGTTTTACCCTTTAACTGTCACTCCCATCTTTGAACACATACATAAAAATGCACTATTCAGACTTAAATTTATATAATTCATGAATGAAAACATTTTGTAATATGATTTCGATGAACATTTTTCGTGGTAATGCAGTGTCTGATTTTAAAATGCCTTTCAAAGGATGAATTTTGAGATTTTAAGTTTTGAACTGATATATAATTTCTTATGATATCTAAAGCGTGAAAGGGAAAAAGTAAACGAAGAAAGTCTTTTGTGACAAAGGTCATGTTATGATGTAGATTTTTTAAGTTGCAATCTTGACATCTATTACTTTTCCTACATAATTTGTAACACAAAAATATGGTAAAATATCTATTTAGGAGTCTTAGACCTTTCCAACGATGTATAGTTTGTCATGATTAGATTAGGATTTATTTGTAATACGGTGAAGTAAACTTAGGCATCCCACAGAGTGGACGGTGACAGTTAAAGGGTTAAAGAGGTATTTATTTATTTGTAAAAAAATGCTTAATGTGACAAAAGAGACAAAAGTGACAGTAAGGACTTTCTGTAACATTGTTACAGATTTAAATTTCAAATAAATGCTGTTCATTTGAACTTTTAGTTCATCAAAGAAAAAATCACATATTCTACAAAAATATATTAAGCAACAAAACTGCTTCAACTTTGATAATGATAAATGCTTGTTGAGCTTCAAATTATTTAAATGATTTCTGAAGGATCATGTGACACTGAAGACTGGAGTAATGATTGCTGAAAATTCAGCTTAGCCATCATGGGAATAAATTACATTTTAACTAAAAAACTTTAATATTAATATTATTGCTTTGTAATAAAATTTCATAATGTCGTACATCCCAGTTTCCTTAATAGAAACAATAAAGCACCTATCTATCGACGTGTTAAAAAGAACATGTAAAATGCTGTGCAGGAACTTCTGGGAGCACTACTAAGTGATGATTCAACCTATCATTGAAATCAATCATGGAAATGAACAGATTCGCTAAAATGAAACTGGCATTCCCAGTGCTAGCCAACAGATGTTTATAGATTAAAAAGGGTGCAGAAATGCAATCATAAAAGCATTTTAATGGAAGATAGTCTTTTGTAACAAACAGTATTAACCATTTTAAGAGGCTAATGTGATCATTTATTCTTTCTTTCTTTCTTTCCTCTATACTTTATGTCTATTTCACTGTCTGGCTTTCTCAGTGACCCATTTTTCAGGAAATTCCCCCATTTCCATTTTGGAATAATATCCAGCTATTATTAATTGTTATGTCAAGTTCAATATAGATCATATTAAGGCTGTATGACATGAAGGTGTGTGTCTGCACAAGTGAGTGTTTTCTTGGAAGATGTGTGTGCGTGGGAGAGTCATGTGATCAGAAATGAGGTCGCCCTTCTCACAGTATATTATTGCTTCTGCTTAGTCAGCAACACCATGAAAGTCTCCCTGTGTATGTGTGTGTCTTTGAATAGTCCATGACCCAACTTGTTTGTCAATAAGTTCACTGCTTACCTTGGAAATATGTTCTTCAGTATGTTTGTCTCTTCTTTCTTTAGTATGTACAGTACACTACTGTTCAAAAGTTTGGGGTCAGTAAGATTTTTTTTTTTTTTTTTTACAGTAAAATAAGTCTCTTACACTCTTAAAAATAAAGGTGCTTTAAAATGTTCTTTACAGCGATGCCACAGAAGAACCATTTTCGGTTCCACAAAGAACCATCCAGTCAAAGGTTCTTTAAAGAAACATCTCTTTCTTACCTTTTTATAATCTGAAGAACCTTCTTTCGCCACAAAGAACTTTTTGTGAAACAGAAAAGTTCTTCAGATGTTAAAGGTTCTTTATGGAACCATCTAGAGAAAAAAGGTTCTTCTATGGCATTGTGAAGCACCTTTAATTTTTAAGAGTGTATGCCCTCCAAGACTGCATTTCTTTAATTAAAAAACTGTAAAAATGGCAATTTTGTGAGATATTGCAATTTAAAAGACTGTTTTTTATTTTAATGTATTTTAAAATATATACACGATCCTAATATGATGATTTGGTGCTCATAAAACATTTATTACAATATATTATCCATGTTAAAAACAGTTGTCTTGCTTATATTTCCTGGAACTCGTAATACATTTTTTTAGAATATAGAGTTCAAAAGAACAGCATTTATTTGAAATAAATAAATAAATAAAAATTCCTACTGACCTCAACCATTTGAACCAGATTCAGGGTCTCTCTATTTAGAACAGTATTTTACCAGTCTTATTGGTTTGTAATAAAGCTTTGTTATTCAGGAATCTATTTATGATCAAATAATGACAAAGTGTTTCTATATATTTCTCTCTGCCTTTCTGTCCGTTTTATTATGTTCGTTCTTTCTGCACTGTAATTCTTTTTAGATCACATTTGCTTCTGTCCTGTAAATGCCAGTCAAAGGTACTCTGTCTGATAATGGTCTATTACCCAGCAGCTCTCTATTGATCTTGTTCAGAGTGTTGTTGTATCTCTGGTACATTCTCAGGGTAGCAGCCAGACTGTCTGCCCTTATAAAACTCCTTTACTGTAAACTCAACAGAGATTGTGTATTTGTGTGTGTGTGTCTTTGAAAGGCTACGATATAATGTCTGTTTAAAGTTTTATGGTGTGCTGGCAGGACCTCATAGCTTAAAGTTGTGTGATATTACTTGGAATGACAATATTTGATAATAGGTTCTGGTTTGGTTTAAAATGAAACAGTTTAATTGTTTTTATGAATATAAATTATTTTATTTTATTTGTTTTATTTTATAATCTGCATCATCTCTTGCAGTAATTTTGGTTTGTCCCTCAATTCTTTAACCCAAAGGAAAATCTTAAGTGGTGTAGACAGTTCATAATTTATAGATCAACCATTAGGATAAGAATTAAAGCGGATGACTGATGCAATATCTCGGCTCGTGGTCTTCAAACAGCATGTGTGTACATTTGAGATATTTTGAGGTGTGTGTATAATGTGTGTGTGTTTGGGGGGTGTTTGAGGGCACAGGGGGGAGTAATACAGGCAGATGGCCTTTCCCTCCTCCTTCATCTGCTACAGTCTGAGTGCCAGATAATATCTCACACACACACACTCACACAGTTTTAAATGGAAGAGCATGTGACAGTCATTCATCGAGCATGTGCACTGATTTGATCCTGTGTTCTGCATTAGAATATGTTAGAAAGCGAGCATGTGGTTACTTATCTTTAAGTACAGTGCACGAGACAGTGTTTAAACTGTACCTCAAGGTTTTCAGGGTTTTTTGTTATAGTATTTGCATAGCTTAATCTTGGCACACAAAGACTCTGTCTAAGCTTTTGTACTGGATTTATTTTTGATTTATGTATGTATGTAGTATATATATCTATGCACTGTTCAAAATGGTTTTTAAGTAAAAAAAAAAAAAAAGAAAATTAAGACGGCATTTATGTGATCCAAAAAGACAGTAAAAACTGTAATGCTGTGAAATATTGTACAAGTTATACAGTTTCAGTAGCTAATATGCTGCTTTGGTGCCCTAGGAATGTTTCTTATTATTATCAATGTTCAAAATGATTGTGTTGAATATTTTTATGCTAAATATTTTTTAATACATTTCTAAAATACATACACTGCTGTTTTTTAAAAAAGTCTCTTATGCTCATCAAAGTTGTATTTATTTGATTGAAAATACTGAAAAAAGTAATATTATTGCAATTTAAAATAACAGTTTTCTATTTTAAGATACTTTAAAACATAATTTATTTCTGTGATGCAAAGCTGAATTTTCATCAGCCATTATACTCCAGTCCTTCAGAAATCATTCTAATATGCTGATTTATTATCAGTGTTGGAAACATTTGTGCTTCTTAATATTTTTTGGAACCTGTGATTCTTTTTTTCAGGATTCTTTAATCAATAAAAAGTTCAAAAGAACAGCATTTATTCAAAAATAGAAATCTTTTCTAACAATATCATCTTTACTATCACTTTTTTATCAATTTAACACATCCTTGCTGAATAAAAGTATTAATTTTAGTGCTGTCAAACGATTAATCGCATCCAAAAAAAGTTTTTGTTTACATAATATGTTTGTAATGTGTATATTTATTATGTATATATAAATACACAACCCCACACATGCATGTATATATTTAAGATTTTTTTTTTATATTAAATAAATTTATATAGAATATAAATTATATAAATATATATGTATGAATATAAATATTTATGTAAATATTTAAAAAAAATTATACCCTATGTGTGTGTATATATGCATAATAAATATGCACAATACACATTTGTTTATTATGTAAACAAAAACTTTTATTTTGAATGGATTGCAATTAATCGTTTGACTAATTAATTTCTTTCAAAGAAAGAAAGTAAAAATTTACTGACCCCAAACTTTAAACGGTAGTGTATATTGTTAGTAAAGATTTCTAATCAAAATAAATCCTATTCTTTTTTACGTTTTATTCATCTAAGAATCCTTAAAAAAGTGTTATAGAATTAAAAATAAATAAATTACGCAGCACAACTGTTTCCAACATTGATAATAAATCACCATTTTAAATTGATTTCTGAAGGATCATGTGACACTGAGGACTGGAGTAATTATGCTGAAATTTCAGCGCTGCATCACAGAAATAAATTCGATTTTAAAGTGCATTAAAACAGAAAACCACTATTTTAAACCGCAATAATATTTCACAGTATTACTGTTTTTTCTGTATTTTTAATCAAACAAACAGCCTTGATGAGCAGAAAAGATTTTGGATTGATCCCAAACTTTAGAACGGCGGTGTATATTTTTCAATACACATACTAGCTGAATAAAATTTTAATTTCTTCTTCTTCAAAAAACATTCTGATCTCAAAATTGCAAAAAGCTAAAAGATGATTAAACAATGCAAAAACGCTTAAAAAGTAACCAGCTATAGCGAAATGATCCACCACCTAATCATTTCTTATGTTTGCTTGTATATGCAGTACTCCCTGTGGAACTGGCTCTCATTTAAAATCAATATTACAGTAAGCATTAAATCATGGCTATTGACTGCTGTACAGTGTTTCTGGACTTTTTCTGACCCTTTGGACACTGTTTGTTGGTATTTTCTCTCAGCAGACTAGTATCGTACATAGGGCTGGAACCATTCCTCGATTCTATTTGAGTATTCGATTTTAAAAATTCCTCGATTGCATTTTGCAGAGTGTGTGAGTAATCAGCAAAATACCGGAAGTGGCGCATTCCACACATTAAACCCATTTAAAAATCATAATAAAGCATAATGCTATTAAAAATTCACAAAAGCTACGATTTAAATAAATATATGCAATGCAGGTTTAATATATGCACTTTAATTATTCACATGCATGTAGGTTACATCCGTGCATCTCAGAGTAGCTCCGTTCACAGTAACGTTACAGAAACTGTTATCGTTTACATGTGTGGAGCGTCTCAAACTCCATCTCTGCATGTTGTTGCGAGTTTGGTTTTATTATAACGTTAATCTTGGAATGCAACGTGCGCTATTTCATCATATTTGTAAGCTAAATGGTTTATAAACTTATGCAAACACAGGAGAATACACCATTAGCTTTCTAGATATTCAACGCCATTTCAAAATAAAGGTTTAACCCTTCACTCTGAGTTTGCGTGTTTTGATGTCCGCATATTCAAGAAATTACAGTGGCTGCAGCATGTATCATAAAGAAATGGCCCATTATTAAAGATTAAGTGAACTGCACATTTGAATTAAATGTTTCTGAGTCAGTATTAAACAAGGAATAGATTGCGCAGTAAAGTGCAAAAACAATTGTCAGACCGTTGGCGCCCTCTGCAGGGATTTGTTATAATGCGTAATGCACATTAGCTCTATTGTTTGTAATATAGTATTATATGTATTTTAACAGTTTTATTCAATAAAACCATATGATTACTTGTTTTTGATATTTTATTTAAACTAATTATTATTGCCTCATTGTTCTTATGTGTATTTTAAGTCATTTTAAAGGCTATTGTTCACTTAGGTCTATTTTTATTGCTTCAAAAAAACATTATAATTATCCAATTACTCGATTCATCGTCAGAATAATTGGCAGATTACTCGATTACCAAAATAATCGTTAGTGACAGCCCTAATCATACAGGATGCTAATTAACTAGCACATGATAAACTAACTGCAGAAATTTCACATGGCTCTCTTTGGTTCTGTCATTCTCACTTGCCTCTTCATCTTTTACTGTCTCACTAATTCACAAATGATTAAACACACCCATATTACATTACGGCCGTGGTCTTGTCATTATTTAGTTCCTTTATTACCTTCCTTAATCCAGATTTATAGTACTTCATAGTATGATAGCCTACCTTTAGATACTTGTAAGCCCGAAGAGCCCTTCTTATGTCTTCGCTTTTCACTCAGACTCTCTCTTTTCTCTTTGACCTAATGATGGGATTGGGATTTATCCTTCTCACCTGACTTGAAATTCCCAGTGAAAATATAATCCAGGAATCCAGCTAATCTCAGTCCCACAGCTGGATGAAGATGGTGCTGAAAATTATATGAAAATATAAGCTATTGTAGACAATCTTCTAAACAAATTTACAACATTTTTAAGATTTAAATATGTGTATGTGTACAATATTGCATCCAACCTCTGCAGACTGTCTGCACCTGGGTGCTGAGGCCACACACATTTCAGAAAATTAGTTTTAACATTTTTTTTTCTCACTGGGTGGATCAGATGTGGTTTTATGGAGAGGATGGTTGGGGTCTGTAATGATAAATGCCTTGTAGAAGCATGATTCTGGGTCACACACTGCTGTTCTGCCCCCAGAGACCCACAGACACACACACTCGCAAGTTCATGCATGCCGGCACACATTAACTGTGGCCCCTCAGAGAGAACATGAGAGAGTTTAAAGTGCTTCCAGCTGCCCGAACTCACATGAACTATTCACAACATCCTTTTTTATTGACTCTTTAATTGACTGATCTGATGACTGTAAACTTATAAATCATCAAATTATTATTATTATTATTATTATTATTATTTCATTAATAACAATTCTGATTAATATTATTTAAAATATTCATAATTAAAATATTCATTATTATTATTATTACTACTACTAGTAGTAGTGGTAGTTCTAGACTTGGTAAATAATTTAATTATTAATAATAATAATAATAATAATAATTATTATTATTATTATTATTATTACTACAAATACATATTACATATTAATTTTATATATTATTTTTTTGTTGTTGTACTATTATTATAAATGGACTAAGTATTATTATTATTGTTATTATTATTATTATTATTTTATATTTTGTTAGTAACAATAATTACAATCCTCCTCCTCCTTCTTCTTCTTTAAAATATTAACATATTAACCATAATTATAATATTTATGAATTATTATTTTAATTATTATTATTACTATTATTTATATTTTATTAGTAACAATAATTACAATCCTTCTTCTTCTTTAAAATATTATTCATAATTATAATAATTAATTCATAATTCATTATTATTATTATTATTAGTAGTAGTAGTTCTAGTAAATAATGTCATAAATAATAATAATAATAATAATAATAATAATAATAATAATAATAATAATAATATTTTAATAATATTATTATTATTGTTAAAATATGTATTAAATGTATATGAAATATTAATGATAATAATAACAATAATGATAATAATATTTGTTAATTATTATTATTATTATTATTATATTTCATTAATAACAATAATAACAATTCTTATTAATATTATTATTAATATGTGAAATGTTAATAATAATAATAATAATAATTGTTTATTATTATTATTATTATTATTATTATTATATATATTTCATTAATAACAATTCTTATTAATATTATTATTAATATGTAAAATATTATTCCTTATTATTATTATTATTATTAGTAGTAGTAGTAGTAGCAGTAGTAGTTTTAAACTTGGTAAATAATTTAAGTAATAATAATAATAATAAGAGCAGGTAATAATAATAATAATAATAATAATAATAATAATAATAATAATAATACTTCTTCTTCTTCTTCTTCTTCTTCTTCTTCTTCTTCTTCTTCTTCTTCTTCTTCTTCTTCTTATTATTATTATTATTATTATTATTATTATTATTAATTATTATATATAAGTGCAGGTTATAATAATAATAATAATTCTTATTAATATTATTATTTTATTTCAGTAATATGACATTAATCAGTATTTTCAGTAATATGAATTGTGAGTGAAAAAAATAGGGATAGACTTGGTTTTATCTGTTGTTCTTAAGTTTGATTGATTAAATTATTATTATTATTTTTTTTATTTATTTTTTTTTTACTTGCACTGCTTAGTTGTTTACAGTATGACCAGTACCATACATTAGAAAAGCAAATAGGGCCCATTTTGATTTCATGTTGACTTTAGCATTTTGCCAATTTGTATGTAACAAAGGAGAGTGTGGATGTTTTTGTTTATCAGTTTCTATTAGGGAGACAGTATTGAATCTCTCCACTAGGGTCCAGTGTGAGTCTGGATATCAGGCATATTCTGATGATGTCATCATTGCTGGTGTTTCTTTGCAGTCACTCTGTGTTTGTAGTGCTGTTCATCTCATTTCCTCTGTGTCGATCATAGACCTTTTCCTGCCATGCCTCTGCGTTACATGTTAGAAGACTGTTGCTGACGGGCATTAAATTTCACATTTTCAGCAAACACAGTGAGTGCACACAAACACAACCTCATCACAAATAACAAACATACATGCAAACACAGTACTGACAACCTGTCAAATCCAAACTAAGCAAAAAACTTAAACACTACATATTGCTAGATCCAGAATCTGTGTTGGTATTTCGTCATGTAGCAGCGAAGCTCATTTGTCCTTCTAGAATGTGAAACTCTGCCCTATTTCTGAAAGCCTGGAAATCCTTCAGTGCCCATGGGTTTAAAGTAGGTGTAGCCCTTGTGAACACCTCTGTGCGTCTGACTGTATTTGAGAGAGAGAGAATGATGGCTCTCACACACTTTCCATGATTGGCTGATGAGGTGGAGGTCATTGAGGGAAGCCATCACCACGGTTACTGAACATCTTGAGCTCCTTCACATCACATTCTCTCTCCCCTCCTCCTCTGTTGCCATAGCAACGCCACCATCCCAGAACGAGGAGACCTGTGATGCACCCCAAAGCATCATGGGATGCCTCTCTACATAATCAAAGTGTGTGTGTGTGTGTGTGTGTGTGTGTGTGTGTGTGTGTGTGTGAATGCCTGTATGTTCGAGTGCATGTCTATATTTCCACATCTATGTTTTAGAGAGAGTACGAGGATCAATAGCATAAATAAATAATTTTAGGAAAAAGTGTTGCAGATGTGATGTGTATTAGGAAATATGTCTAAACAGCAGTATTTAGGGGTTTAAAGAAAAGCTATTTGGTGATTCAAATAAAGCTTTTCAGAAACATGTCCAGATCATTTCACAAACAAAATAAAGAAAAAAAAAAAGAAAAAAAAAGATACATTGTATGGGTCAAAATGATCGATTTTTCTTTTATGCCAAAAATCATTAGGATATTAAGTAAAGATCATGTTCCATTAAAATATTTTGTAAATTTCCGACCGTAAATATATATAAAGTTAATTTTTGATTAGTAATATGAATAGCTAAGAAGTTCATTTGGACAACTTTAAAGGTGATTTCTCAATATTTTGGTTATTTTTTGGACCCTCAGATTCCAGATTTTCAAATTGTTGTATCTCAGCCAAATATTGTCCTATCTTAACAAACCATACATCAATGGAAAGCTTATTTAACCATTATGACTGGTTTTGCCACATATGTTATAAAATATGTTTGGGGATGCTAAGTTTTTTTTTTTTTTTTTTTTTTTTTTTGAAGAAGTCTCTTGTTCTCAACAAAGCAGCATTTGTTTGCTTTCATAATACAGTAACAACAGTAACATCTTGAAATATTGTTTAAATGTAATTTATTCCTGTGATGGAAAAACTAAAATTTCAGCAACCATTACTCCATTTTTCAGTGTCACTTGATCCTTCCAGGATCAAGAATTGGGCTACTTTAACACTGTTGCCGTGGGTTGAAGCGACCCCAATAACGTTATATTTAGCCCCTGGAATGCAAACTGTACCAGGGGAACCCCACCAAAAAAAGTGTATTTTACCCCCACAGACTTTTACTGGGGGACCCCCTTCAAAATGCAGTTGGGCTACTTTTGGGCTAGTTTTGAGTAGCAAATGGGCGGGTTTTGTTGTGAAAGCATGGCAATCCTGGATCCTTCAGAAATCACAATTTTGGAATGGTAGTATGTAGTTAAATTAAATAAATATAATTTAAATGATTATTTAATTATTAGTCACTATTATTTAAATTGTAAATTATACATCATTTAAAGGAGAAGTCCAGTTCCAAAACAAAGATTCACATATAATGTACTCACTCCTTTGTCATCCAAGATGTTCATGTCTTTCTTTCTTCAGTCATAAAGAAATTACGTTTTTTGAGAAAAACATTTCAGCATTTTTCTCCATATAATGAACTGATATGGTGCCCCGATTTTGAACTTTCAAGAGGCAGTTTAAACGCGGCTTCAAACGATCCCAAATGCGGTTGTAAACGATCCCAGCCGAAGAAGAAGGGTCTTATCTAGCGAAACGAATGGTTATTTTCATTAAAAAAATACAATTTAAATACTTTTTAATCTCAAACGCTCATCTTGTCTTGCTCTCCCTGAACTCTGTGTATTCTAACTCAAGACAGTTAGGGTATGCCGAAAAACTCCAATTGTATTTTCTCCCTCAACTTCAAAAATCATTTCAAAATCATCCTACATCGCTGCAGAAGTACCGACCCAGTCTTTGCAAAGTGAACATGCAAAGAAGATCAAACACCCTTAATAAAAAAGGTAAAACAGCGATATAGGACGATTTTGAAGTTGAGGGAGAACATGAGATGGGAGTTTTTCGACATACCCTAACTGTCAAAAGAAACAAAAGAAAAAACAGTCTAGGCAGAGTAAGACAAGACGAGTGTTTGGCATTAAAAAGTATATAAATTGTATTATTTTTATTAAAATAACCGATCGTTACGCTAGATAAGACCCTTCTTTCTCGGCTGGAATCGTTTGCAACCGCATTTGGGATCGTTTGAAGCTGCATTTAAACTGCATTTTGGAAGTTCAAACTCGGGGCACCATAGCAGTCCATTATATGGAGAAAAATCCTGAAATGTTTTCCTCAAAAAACATAATTTCTTTACGACTGAAGAAAGAAAGACACGAACATCTTGGATGACAAGGGGGTGAGTACATTATATGTGAATCTTTGTTTTGGAAGTGGACTTCTCTTTTAAAATGTCATTTTCTTTGTACATTTTTTTTAATTATCATTGAGAATGTTTTTATGAGATTGACCTGTATTAGTAGTAAAATGTTAGCTTCTCTAAAACCATTTACTAATATTTTTTACATATTAAATATTTACATATTTAAAATATCTTAATGTGAGCTTTAACGTTTACATTGTTAAAGGATTACTTCACTTCCAGAATAAAAATTTCTGATAATTTACTCACCTCCTTGTCATTCAAGATGTTCATGTCTTTCTTTCTTCAGTCGCAAAGAAATTAAGGTTTTTAAGGAAAACATTTCAGGATTTTTTTTCTCGTGTGGTTAATTCTTCGTATGTGTACTCCAGTTCAGAAAGGAAGGGTAGGGCGAACTCTCATCTCAGTTTCTCCTCTAACTTCAAAAACGTCCAACGTTTTACCTTTTTTGTAAAGAGTGTTTGATTTTCTTTTCACGTTTGCTTTGTAAACACTGGATCACTACTTCCACCTATGTCACGTGTGACCTTTCCAATGTGACTACGTAATGCGTGAATTCGAGCTGGTGCAAGATGAGTGTTTGTGGTTGAAAAGTATATAAATGTTTATTTATTTTTACTAATTACTAATCATTTTGCTAGATAAGACCCTTATTTCTTGGCTGGAATTGTGTAGAGCCCTTTAAAGCTGCATTGAAACTGCAATTTAGACCTTCAACCTGCTGTTCCCCATTGAAGTCCACTATATGGAGAAAAATCCTGGAATCTTTTCTGCAAAAACCTTAATTTCTTTTCGACTGAAGAAAGAAAGACATGTCTTGGATGACACGGTGGTGAGTAAATTATCAGGAAATTTTAATTCTGGAGTAAACTAACCCTTTAAACTCGCTGTTGAAAAGCAAGAGTTAAATCAATTGTTATAAAATCAAATTGTCAGTGGCAGTTAGCTCTCCATATGTTCACACAGTATGTGTCTGTCTGACACACAGCTCTAGGCCACTCCCCCCTTTCCATAAACACATGGGCACAATACAGACGATACACAACAGAAGAAAACAAACACCCAACGGTACATTCACCAGAACAGTATATTCAAACAGACACTAAGATACACAAAGCAAGCACAGTATGTAAACAAAACAGCCTGTGTCACTGAGTAATGGGTGACACGCTTCATCCCTTTGTCAGAAAGCTACAGCTGGGGTGTGTTTTTACGTGATGGTGCTTTGGCCCTAATACTGGGGGAAATGCCCCTAATCCTTTTTTGAACCCTGCATTCAACCTAATAAACCGACCCCCAGCAGTACTAAACACACACGCTCTTTTTGTCCAAAAAGGGAGCAGATAAGCACTCAGACAATACATGAGGGTTTGCAGGAAGGGGGAGACTACAGAACGGAGGGAAGGGGAGTCCTATTAGCAAATGCATTGGATTCAGCTGCTATATTTGGACCTCATATCACTATTCAGAAGACCCCCACCCTCTGTGTTCAGTGTGTATGACAGAAAGAGAGAGGAAATCAGAGAGGAAGGCTCATAAAAACATGGCAGCAAAGTAAATGATGCACTTTGTTAAGTGAAGATTGGAGCTGGTTCCCATTGGATACATAGAAAGAGAGAGATTGTTTTGGCAGAAGTTATAAACAGAGAATAAAAACCGGGAAGTTGTTTTAGTTTGACACAGGAAGAGAGGTCAAGTTGTGAAAGAGAATAGACAAACAGAGAAGGTTGGATTCAAAGTGACTTTGTGTTCACTGTAGTAGCGGAGAGCATTGTATCCTAGTATCCGTACTCGCACACACGTCAGGTGGAAGCGTGTCTTTGAGCATCCTGCTGCCTGGGCATTTTTTTCAACACATCACATGACTGAATGGCACCTTGCTGGCCGCAGAGCTAGAGAAGTAAGTGATCGGGTTTCTGTAGGACTGCAGGAAAAATGGCGGTGGAAGAGGCTGCTGAATATTTTTCACCCGTAAGTACTCTACAAACATGGTTGGGAATGGTTGGGAAGTGTGTGTTGTTTTAAATAGGAGTTTGGGGAATGGTTGGGAGATTGTTGGTTGAGGATGCTTGGGTTTATTATGCTTTTACTCTTTATCTGCTTCAACCTGAGTCAGATTTTGTCCTTCAAACCTTTCATTAACATATTTCTTGAATACAAGATATATTTGACACTGCTGGTAATTTTAAACTCCTCTGCGGTCTAAATGGTGCAAAGTCTGATCTGTTGGACTCAGATTTCTAGATTTTATTTGCAGAGTTATTAGAGAACCACTTACTGTTTATTTAAAGAGCAGCTCTGTTGACAAGGTGGAATCATATGCAAAATCAGATCTGATTCATGTGTGCTGGTGTTATTACCACCATTTTGACATTCATGCTAGTCAGGCACTCCAACTCTACCTTTGCTCTAGTGCTTTTTTTACTGACCTTGGTTTGTGTGCATGCATGGTAACACAAGCACAGGGTGTCCTGGTGCTTGAAGGCTCTTTGCCATGTTCACTATAGCTCTAGACCATTTTATCTAGTTTACCTAACAATGCTCTATATATTTATGACTGTGAATCTGCCTCTTTAAGCTATTGTGAATATGAGGCTTTAATTTTATTGTGATGCTGAGGGAGGAGAGACTTTAGTCTCGGGTTTGTGTTCATAGGGTGTTTAATTTTTCAGTAATGCCTAGTTTTCAAATTTAAAGCAAAAGTGATAGATTATGGTAAAATGTAACGCTTAAATAGCACTTGAAGAGCGCTTTCTCTTTAAGAACTGCTGTGCTCATGTGATGATAGCGTTTATGTGTTTCTTTTCTTATTTTAAAACAAAGTAGATGTAATTATGTAACTATCTTTTGTAGCTTCTGAAGGGCAGTACTAAGATATGTAGGCAAAATAAGAAAAATGTACACATCTCCATTCTGTTCAAAAGTTTTCACCCCCGGCTCTGAATGCATCGTTTTTCCTTCTGGAGCATCAGTGAGTGCTTGAACCTTCTGTAATAGTTGCATATGACAAACAAGGGACTTATGAACAACTATCACTAAACAACAAATCACAGCTGTGGATGATTCAGGCAACAACATAGTATTAAGAATCAAGGGGATGTAAACTTTTAAAAAGGGGTAATTTTTATAAATTCAGCTATTATTTTCCTCTTGTGGACTATATGTAAACATCTTCCATGTTAAATATCTTATTCAGGTCAGTACTAAATATAAAATAACATGCATTTTGTATGATCCCTCTTATTTTGGTAAAATAATTATCATTTTGCAGATTCTGAAAGGGGGATGAATAACTTTTGAGCTCATCTGTATAATACTGGCTGTTTAGCAGTTATCAGCCATAACATGAAAATAATTATGTACTTGGTATTGGCCAGAATTTCAACAGTGGTGCATCTGTACTCTTTTAAGCCAAGAGCATATTTTAAATAATTTGACTTACTTTATAGGGGTAGTTCACCCAAAAATTAAAATTCTGTCATTGATTACTCACCCACACCCGTTCCAAATTCTTCGTTCATCGACAGCAATGCTACTACTATGTTCAAAGCCCAGAATTGTAGTAAGGACATTGATAAAATAGTCCATGGGACATCAGTGCTTCCACCATAATTATATGAAGCTATTTTCTGCAAAAATAACGACTTTATTCAACAATTTCTTCTCTTCCGTGTCAGACTTCGACGCATGTTCACGAGAGTACCATGTATGCGTGCGGTGCTGCTTTTTTAACAATGTCCTTACTACCTTCCTGGGCTTTGAACGTGTCAGTTGCATTGTTGTCTATGCAGGGTCAGAAAGCTCTTGGATTTCATCAAAAATATCTTAATTTGAGTTCCGAAGATGACCCTCTTATGCCTTTTGGAATGCTTTACTATTGGAAATGAGTGGTGTTCCGTCCCGTGCCGCCCATTATGTCTGACCCAGACAGTCTGAACTGACCGACTCCTCTGCAAAAACCAACCACAAATGGTTCATTCTGACTGTAAATCGCAACATGTTGTCTTTTACATTATTTTCAGGATTGTAGCTGCATATAGCGGTGCTGATGTTGTCTGTTCAGAGGACAGGAGTGTGTGTGTGTGTGTGCACGTAGTCGCCTTGTCTGCAGCCACACTGACGGGTAGCTTTGTTTTTTTGCCGATCATGCAGTATTTGAGCTCACTGCTTATCTAGGACCTGAAGAGACACTGAGACAGAGAGACAGAGACTAGGGTATTACTGGGTCAGCTGTTTAAATACTCTTATTCTTTTATGAACAACAGCTGTACAGACATTAACATTTTGTTTTCACATATAGTGTCACATCATTTGAATCAACTCTGACCTTTTTTCTTCTTTCCTCACGTCTTTCTTTCCGTCCAGTATCTCTGATGTTTTAATAACAGCTGTACCCTAGAGAATGTCTTATGTAACTCCACTGGGTGTGCGTTTGTGTGTTCGTAACTGTGTGTATGTGAGGTAGCGCAGAGTGTTTCCTCTCTACTGTGCGTACTGTACATGCATCGAGTGTTCACAGAATTTCCCACACTAAAATATTGATGCTTACTATTTTAAAACAGAGAGGCCTTTCACATCTCCATGCTTGAGATGAATTATACAGTGTGAGCGTTTATAAAGATTCAGAGCTTGACACTTGACACACAGGTTGTTGCCACTGGTGTAAAGAGAATTTTTTTTTCTTTTATTTTTGAGGTTTAGGGGTTTTTCACACAGCATTAGTAAGATTAAAATCTAGACAAAGAAACAGTACAAAAATATCCCAAAAACAGATTAGGTGGTTGGGAAGAAACCACCACCCAGGACACCTTAGAAACCAAATAAAACTATCCAGAACACCTTAGCAAGTGCATTGCAAGATACAAACAACAATTGTTCTAAATACCTTAGCAATGTCCTGGCAGTCTAGCAAAACTTGTGTTTAGTAAGTGCTCAACTGTGCACATCTAAAACAAATACCTCTAGAAATTGTCAAAAAAACAAATCTAACCTGTGCATATAAACAATAAATGTTAATGTTTATGGAAAGTAACACTTAGCACCAGTTTTTCAAGGCACAAACATAACTACACAATGGCAGTTCATGACCTGTGTGTGTGTGTGTCCACAATGGGACTTCTTAGAATTTGCATTCAGTCATACATAAGACATTTTGCCTAGTTTCTCACAACCTCCCACGAAACCCCCTTTATATTTTACTTAGTTAGAAAATCTTCTGTGGTGGCTGAAGCATGTATGGGTTTTGTGCAATACTAAGGATATACAAAAGATAAAGAGGATCTGTTCAGACAAAGATCAACATTGGAAATCACAGAGGTCGGGTAAAGATTGATATGGACAGTGTCCAGGTAATGTAAAGCTAAGATGTTTTATGGAGTTTTTTGTATTCTCTGATACTGTTTTTTAGGTTGTATATGAATGTTTACATGTTGTGGATATTCAGTGCTGGGAAGGTTACTTTGGAAATGTAATTACAAGTTACGCTATTTAAAATGTAATAAGTAGTGTAACTATTTCAATTACTTTATTAAAATAATGTAACTGATTACATTTGATTACTTTTTAAAATTTCTAACAATTTTTTTTTTCAACCGTTAATCATTTTGACAGTAGTAACCTGACAGTAGTACTCAACACTGTCAGACTTTCAAAATCCTTCATCATTTGAATTAAGATTATAAAAATTTCATTTTAAAGCACAGCCAACACAAAATCAGACTTCAGCATCTCTTTTTACTTTGAGGTCAGTACAGTTAGAGTTAAATACAAATTTAAAATCATAACAAGATGTAGTTTAATAGCTATGATATTGTTTTTGAAATCAAATATTTGCATAGCTATGACAGGAAACAATGGCATCTAGCAATGCCTTGGGGAAAAAAAAGAGTTAATCTTAAAATAAAGCATATACATAAACCCAAACAGGAAATAAAACAGTTGTTGCATAAGCATGTGTTCTGTTCTGTGTCTTAAACTCCTCAAACATTAGTGTTTTTCAAAAGTTTACATCCCCCTTTCGGAATCTGAAAAATGTTAATTATTTTACCAAAATAAGAGGGATCATACAAAATGCATTCATTTTAGTAATTTACATATAGTCCACAAGAGAAAACATTAGTTGAATTTATAAAAATGACCCCATTAAAAAGTTTACATCCCCTTGATTCTTAATATTGTGTTGTTACCTGAATGATCCACAGCTGATTTTTTTTTTTGTTTAGTGATAGTTGTTCATGAGTCCCTTGTTTGTCCTGATCAGTTAAACTGCCCACTGTTCTTCAGAAAAATCCTTCAGGTCTCACAAATTCTTTGGTTTTTCAGCATTTTTGTGTATCTGAACCCTTTTCAACAATGGCTGTATGATTTTGAGATCCATCTTTTCACACTGAGGACAACTGAGGGCCAGGGGGTGAAAACTTTTGAACAGAATGGAGATGTGTACAATTTTCTTATTTTGCCTAAGTATCATAGTTTTTTTTTCATTTAGTACTGCCCTTCAGAGGCAACAGAACATTTTTCCATGTTTCCCAGAAGACAAAATAAGTTAAATTTACCCTGATCTTCAAATTCAAAAAGTTTTCACCCCCCAGCTCTTAATGCATGTTTTTTTCCTTCTGGAGCATCAGTGAGCGTTTGAACCTTCTGTAATAGTTGCATATGAGTCCCTTAGTTGTCCTCAGTGTGAAAAGATGGATCTTAAAATCATACAGTCATTGTTGCAAATGATTTAAATACACAAAAATGCTGGAAAACCAAATAATCTCTGGGACCTGAAGGATTTTTCTGAAGAACAGCAGGCAGTTTAAGTGTTCAGGACAAACAAGGGACTTATGAACAACTATATTCAGATATTCAGGGATATTCAGATGTAACCTCTTTTGTATTCATTAACATTTTCATAAGTTACTGTAATTTAATTACATGTTTTTCTCAGTAACTTTAACAGATTACAGTTAACTTTTATTTTGTAATTAAATTATGTACTTCCATTACATGTAACTAGTTACTCCCCAACACTGTGGATATTATGTGTGAGCACTTTGTCAGTGCTTTAGCAAAAGATAGCATTTGTTTAACAGGTTTAGCATGCTGTTCAAAAGTTTGAGGTCAGTTTTTTTTTTTGAAAGAAATTAATACTATAATTCAGCAAGGGTGCATAAAATTGATCAAAAATGACAGTAAAGGCATTTAAAATGTAAAAAAAAAAAAAGCTTGAACGAGTTTGAGAATTCTATTCATCAATGATTCCTATAAAACATATCATGGTTTCCACCAAATTATTAAGCAGCACTGCAGTTCATCATTGATAATAAAAACAAATGTTTCTTGAGCACTAAATCAGCATATTAAAATGATTTCTGAAGGATCATGTGACACTGAAGACTGAAGTAAAATTCAACTTTGCCATCACAGGAATAAATTACATTTTAAAATATATTAAATTAGAAAACATTTATTTTAAATTGTAATAATATTTCACTGTCTGACCTTTTTTTTTTTACTGTATTGTTTGATCAAATATAAATCAACATAAGAGACTGAGCAGACTTTTCATCTAGCGCTTTCATTATACTTATCATACTTGCCAATCCCATTGGAGCAATGAGGGGTTAAGAGTCTTGCTCAAGGGCACTATGATAACAGGACAGGAGGTCATTCCTATTCACGGGAACCCATGCTTTGAATAAACCACATTTATGTTAGAAATTCAGATCTTATCCATTAGGACACCAACACTCACATTATTTCATACAGATGTTCTATGCGACTATATATGTGAGAGTGGGTGTGGGTGGGTGTTATTTTCCAGGCTAGAATCCTCCAGGGAAGGAGTTAGGGGTGACAAGCTGGAAAAACTCATTAACTCAGAGATAAGAGAGGAAAATCACAAAAAGGCTGCCACACACATACAATGTTCTTTCTCTCTCAGTCTTTTTATTCTGTGTGTGAGGAGCAGAATTTGTTTACCGTAAGCATTACCCTCTGAGCAAAGGCATCTTTTGCGTATGCTATTAATCCATCATTTCATACAGCACAGACTGTAAATGTCCGATGATACAAGCACACACTCGCATGCACAAGAAATGGAGGTTTTCCCAGTGGAAAAGGTCGAGTAAATGACTAGCTAATGAGCTTAGACTTCATTATGAACTGTAAATCTCATACTAGAGTATAGAAGCATACACACACACACACACTATTATAAAAACATACATCTGTCCTTTCTTAGGTGATATATTCTTGAATGTTTTGGTTGCTAGATGAATAAGCATGTCATTTATCTCCGTAATACACCAGCATAACCTCTTCTTGTCAAACTCAGATGAGTTACTTTTGGAAAGTGAGCCTTTCTTTCCAGATCTTCCTGCCAGCACACACACTTTGATGGTGGATACGGGGAGGAGTTTGTCCTGGGTTTAGTGAGAACTAAATATAGTCTCTCATTTAGAGGAATTCCCCATGTGAGTGTATCTCTGAGATAACCCTCTCCTATTCTTTATAAAATCGTGTGTGTTTATGTGTGAGTGAGGTAAACTCACTCATTTTGCTGTGTGTCCTCTTATGTCAACTGCAGTGTCCCCGAGTCAAACTGAGGCTGACATAAGAAGACACGTTCACGAGGCACACGCACATAGACGCGTCATGTTTTCTCCCAAATCCTGCTCTCTCTCGCTCATATACGCATGAGAAGAGGAAACTAATTCTGAGTGAGAGACTGAAAGATCAGGAGGGAAAGTGGGTGGAAACCTGTGTCAGAATAATAGCCGTTATTTAGTGTTCTGTTCCGTATTTGTTGATGAGAGACAAGCGCTGTTTTTGGCTGGATCTTCAGCTGGAATGCTGGGATATCTGCTGAGATGGACTGCCGGTGTTTTTAGGTGTTCTGTGCAACTTTGATCCTCTGTCACGCTGCGATCGTAGTTTTCCTGCAGGACGTCGACTGGTAGACTAAAGCTGATGTTTCTTTGGATATGTGTGTGTGTGTGTGGAGACAAATGGCACTGAGTAAAGATGGAGCTGGTATGAATTCTATCAGTTTCTTTGCTTTTGAATGATTTAATGACTTGAAAGCTGTAAATATGTTTTTTTGTTCATTTGTTTTGACCTCAGTTGCCCTGGATTTGACCTTTGACCTTTGACCTTGTCATTGGAATAATCAACTTCTGCATTTTCTCTCATTACTTGCAGTCGGACAGCAATGCCAGTTACCTGCGGGCAGCAAGGGCAGGGAACCTTGAGAAGGTCCTCGACTACCTGAAGACTGGTGTCGACATCAACATCTGTAATCAGGTACGATTCATTTCTGTTATCAGGTGACAGGATGTAACGATAGCTTTATCATAACTGAGAATGATGGATGGAAGTACATGAAGTAGCTGTTGCTGTACTGTACATTTTTACTTTTTTATTTTTACTTTTATCTTCCATATGTCTGTATGATGGTGATGGTTACGATGTTATAATACTGTTCAAAAGTTTGGTGTCATTAAGATTTTTTGGGGGGAAGAAATTAATACTTTTATTCAGCAAGGATGCATTAAATTAATCAAAAGTGAGAGTAAAGAAATCCTACAAAATATAAATGCTGTTTTTAATGTTATATTCAAATAACTTTCTATTCAAATTATCCTAAAGATGAACTGTTAAGAAGCACAAATGCTTTTAACATTAAAAATAACAAGAAATGTTTCTTAAACACAAAATCAACATATTCAAATTATTTCTAAAGGATCATGTGACACTGAAGACTAGAGTTATTGTAATAATATTTCAAATTTCTATTTTTACTTCATTTTTGATCAAATAAATGCAGCCTCGGTGAACCTAAGAGACTAATTTCACAATTATTAAAAACAGTTTTGTATATGATGATTTAAAGTTGCTTTATTTTTGAATGTACCTAAGCATAAAAACACCAGGTACACTACCTATCAACAGAGTTCAAAATTCTCTTCTGCTCACCAAGCCTGCATTTATTTGATCCAAAATACAGCAAAAGCAGTAATTTTGTGAAATATTTTTACTATTTAAAATAACTGCTTTCTAATTGAATATATTTCAAAATGTAATTTATTTTTGTAATCATACATAAATTTTCAGCATCATTACTTCAGTCTTCAGTGTCACATGATCCTTTAGAAATCATTCTAACATGCTGATTTGCTGTTTAAGAAACATTTTATTATAATTATCAATATTTAAAACAGTTGAGTACATTTTTTTTATCTGAAATTTTCTATTCTTTAAAGAAATCCGAAAAAATTCTACTCATCTGTTTTCAACATAATAATATTAATAATAATAATAATAATAATAATAATAATAATAAATGTTTTTTGAGCAGTAAATCAGAATATTAGAATGATTTCTGAGGTATGATGTGACAGGAGTAATGATGGTAAAAATTCAGCCTTGAAATCACAGGAATAAATTACATTTTAAAATGTATTAAAATAGAAAAATTATTTTAAATAGTAAAAATATTTCATAATATTTTTTAAATATAAAAATATATTTTACTGTTTTTGCTGTACTTTGAATCAAATAAATGCAGGCTTGGTAAGCAGAAGAGACTTTTTTAAAAACATTAAAAATCTTACCGTTCAAAAACTTTTGACTGGTAATCTATTTAGGAAACATGCTAAGTTCACTTACTTGTTTCTCTGACAATGCTACAATGCTACAGCCGGTTATTCTGCTTTGAAAATGTATGTTCTGTGTCGAAATGTCTGTTATGTTTTGGTCTGTGTGATTCCGCCCGCTGCCAGTTTAACCAATAGTATTTCGACACCCTGGGTTGCCAGTTGGTGGAAAACACAGCGTATTAAAGCCATTGTAGGCTGCAAACAAACTGGCTTAGAGATCGCAGATTCTACCCGGCCTAAAAAACCTCGGCATCTATATAAAAAGCTCTTTGACCAAAGGCATATATTAACACTGATAAACTTCCTCTTGCGTGTCCTCAGTCAGTACCCATTTCAACCGCTAGCTGTCAATATTACATACTGCATCTTTAATGACGTGTTGCTGATATAAAGGTTTTGGAAGCTGAAAACCTGATTATTAAAAAAGATGTACCATGTTGGAATCAGAGGAATCAGTCTTTATGAATTTCTCACAACTTTTTGCTACAGGAAAATGTCACAGTGCCATATTTAATGTTGTTCTGAGAGGTGTAACAGAAGAGTGAAACGCTTGTGGTTTCATTTAAAAAAATAAAAACTTTAATGAGTATTTTCATTTCATTTTTTATTTAATTGTAATAATAATTTAAAGCAATCGTTTAATCGTTGAAAAAATATCTCATTTTGTGTTAAAAAAAAAACAGATTCTTTTAAGCTGTGATTTGCAGCAGTGCCTACATATGATATGTGTGTACACATTTTCATACTGGTTCAGGCTGGTTTATACTGGTCTGTTACTATCTGACAGACAACCACATCCATACCGTTCACTAGCAATGTGCATTTTGTCTTTCAGAATGGATTGAACGCATTGCACCTAGCGTCCAAAGAGGGGCATGTGGACGTTGTGGCCGAGCTGCTCAAACTGGGCGCCAACGTAGATGCAGCAACCAAGGTCAGTTTGACACACACACACACACACTCTCTGAGCCTCCAGCTCTAGGAGATGTTTGTATCTGTGTCTGATATCACATGGTGTTATTCTGCTCCGGTGACCATGTTCACACTGGGTATAAAAAGCCTCTAGTGCTGCATTCACTCCACAGGAATGAAGTGTGTTTATGGAGGTAAATTACAGGCCAGCGGAAACAACACCTCTCTGGCAGAGGGGACGGAATGGTGGCTGGGGGGACGCCAGTGGGACAAAAGCACCCGTTAGATGGGGTGACACAAACAGGTGGTGGAGGGATTAATCGAGAGATGCCACTCATTCTCTCTCGTTGTTGTTTCTCCATCTACTCTAATCCAGAAAGGAAACACGGCGCTGCACATCGCCTCACTGGCGGGACAGGCGGAAGTGGTGAGAGAGCTAGTGACCAATGGGGCCAACGTCAATGCACAGAGCCAGGTACACACTTCAGACTCCGCAAGCTTTTATATACACACACACACACACACATAATCATTGAGTTGGATCATCCAGCTTTTCCGCAAGGCAGCTCACGTACACTCTTATTCTGTTGCTATTTTAGATGACCAGCCATTGAACACCTAAATACACACACACACACACACGGCTTTAAACCTGAGCTCAGAAAGTTATGAAGGCCACCTACATTACCGGAGTGCCACTAATGAAAGTATTTCCTGCACTGATCTCAACACAGTACATACAGATACAACACTGGTAAAAATGGACATATTCTATACCTTTACAGCCTTTATTATCTCATTTTTGTGGCAAATCAGATTCCTTTGTGCCAAATAACTCATAAGTAGGTTTTTCATTATCGTTTTATCCTCTCTATGACATTTAAAAAATATATATGTGACCCTGGACCACAAAACCAGTCTTAATTAGCAAGGGTATTTTTGTAGTAATAGCCAAAAATACATTGTATGGGTCAATATTATCAATTTTTCTTCAATTTTATGCCAGAAATCATTAGGATATTAAGTAAAGATGATGTTCCATGAAGATATTTTGTAAATTTCCTACTGTAAATATGTCAAAACTTCTTTGATTTGTAATATACATTGCTAAGAACTTCATTTGGACAAATAGTTGCATCTCAGCCAAAACCATAAATCAATGGAAAGCTTATTTATTCAGCTTTCAGTTGATGTATAAATCTCAATTATGACTGGTTTTGTGGTCCAGGGTCACATACAGTCCATTTATTTTGGACTGTTGCTCAGTATTGTTTCGGAATTGATGTTTGTTCATGTGGGCAGTCATATGTAGTCAGATTTAGTTTCAGTAAATGGAATAAGAGGTATTTTTGCATGGGTTTGTCTACATGGTTTTTATGTTAAAGGAACAAGGAAGTTACTGTTTGCTATCACAAAACTAATGGCATTTGAATTAGACATTTACACATACAATGAAAAGAACCAGATTTTGAGCTCAAAGATAAAGTGTTAAGACAGAGTAGATAAAGTAAACATGATGATGAAGAGAGGCTGTGTCTGTGTCTCTGCTTGATGCTCCATCATCACAAAGTATCGCCCTCTCCTACCTGCATTGTCAGCATCTCTGTGTTGCCATGGGAACAGGGTCACTGAGGTTACGGTAGGGGGTGTAATGGAGGTCTGTCCTCTCTGGGGAAATCTCAAATGATTTTAAAAATATTAAGAATGACAGATTTTCCATGGCAACCTGGCTGTCTGGTTACCACAGTAATGGATTGTGCTTCATGCTTATGAAGTAATTCAAATAACACTTTTCACTTCTGATCAATTTTTCTTTGCTGAGAGGGGGAATGGGTTGCTCAGTTTTGTGCATTTCAAATCAAATCTCTATTGTGTGTTTGATGGCTTCTAAAATATTTATGTTTACAGTTCATGTATCTTACCCAGCATTTTGAAATATAACTTCATAACATTTTTCAGTTTTTAAAAAGGATAAAATCAGGGAAGAAAAAATGGGGGATATCAGCCAATTTGCTGAGATATCCAGTTGTTGTTTTAAATGAATTAAATGTATGTTAAGAGAATTATGACTACATTTTGTGGGTCTCAATATCCAATTTCTGTAACTGCACAGTAGTAAATTAGATAGAAATCATTCAAATGTATATACATTTTTAAATGCGTAATAACATTAATGTGATGTTTGTTTCAGAATGGCTTTACCCCATTGTACATGGCTGCACAGGAAAACCATCTGGATGTGGTGCGCTTCCTCTTAGAGAACAACTCCAGCCAGAGCATTGCCACAGAGGTTTGTGTGTGTGTGTGTGTGTGTGTGTCTGTGTAAGTCTTTCATTGATTATTGAGCCTGAGTGACCTTGAGCAGTTCACAGATAAGTGCTTCCTATTCCTCACTTATCTTTTTCTATCTATCTATCTAGATTTTGGGGTCAGTAAGATTTTTTATGTTTTTGAATGTAGTCTCTTATGCTTACTTAGGCAGTATTTATTTTAACAAAAATGCAGTAAAAACAGTATTATTGTGAATTATTGCACATTATTATTTAAAGCTGCAGTCCGCAACTTTTTTTTGGTTAAAAATGAGCTGAAATCAGTTTTTGAGCAAGTACATAGCCAGTCAGTGTGCAAAACTTTCTTCTTACTTTACAGAAATTTAAATCTACAGATAATGCTAACACACACTATATACACGGTCACCCAATGCTGATGTTAACATTAACAATTTGAGAACAAAGTATAACAATAATAATAATTTGCACTGTTTAATGTGATAAGACTTAAGCGACCATTATACTTTTTAAAGATGTTTTTTTTTTTTTAAGTATCCCCAGTTTCACAGAAAAGGCTTAAGTCTAGTCCTAGACTAAAATGTAAGTCTAAGCTGTTTCAACTAAAAGAAACTTGCACTGACTGATCTTAAAATACAGTACATCAGTCCCTTTGTTTTGTCTCAAGATGCACACCAGTAATGTTTTAAACACGTTTTATAAAATTCCTTAAATTTCCTAATTGAACTGTGGGCTAATCCTGGCCTAGTCTAAGCACTGTCTGTGAAACCAGGCTTATATGTCTTTACTGTTACTGTTACTACACTTTAAAAGTATTCTTTCAAAAAAGTCTTATTGACCCCAAACTTTTATTTTACAGTAGTGTTTACAAATGGTATTGTAAATATGTGACCCTGGACCACAAAACCAGTCATAAGGGTCAATTTTTTGAAACTGAGACTTATACATCATCTAAAAGCTGAATAAATAAGGTGTAAAAAAATCTAAATACTGAGAAAATTGCCTTTAAAGTTGTCCAAATTAAGTTCTTAGCACAGCATATTACTAATCAAAAATGAAGTTTTGATATATATACGATAGGAAATTTGTAAGATATCCTCATGGAACATGATCTTTAGTTAATATCCTAATTTTTGGCATAAAAGAAAAATCTATATTTTTGACCCACACAATGTGTTTTTGGCTATTGCTACAAATATACCCATGCTACTTAAAAGAGAAGTCCACTTTCAAAACAACGATTCACATATAATGTACTCACCCCCTTGTCATCCAAGATGTTCATGTCTTTCTTTCTTCAGTTGTAAAGAAATTATGTTTTTTGAGGAAAACTTTTCAGCATTTTTCTCTATATAATGGACTGATATGGTGCCCCAATTTTGAACTTTCAAAAGGCAGTTTAGATGCGGTTTCAAACAATCCCAAATGCGGTTGTAAACGATCCCAGCCGAGGAAGAAGGGTCTTATCTAGCGAAAAGATCGGTTATTTTCATTAAAAAATACAATTTAAATACTTTTTTAATCTCAAGCGCTCTTCTTGCCTTTCTCTCCCTGAACTCTGTGTATTCTGGCTCAAGACAGTTAGGGTATGTCGAAAAACTCCAATTGTATTTTCTCCCTCAACTTCAAAAATCATTTCAAAATCATCCTACATCGCTGCAGAAGTACTGACCCAGTCTTTGCAAAGTAAACATGGAAAGAAGATCAAACACCCTTAACAAAAAAGGTAAAACAGCGATATAGGACGATTTCAAAGTTGAGGGAGAACATGAGATGGGAGTTTTTCGACATACCCTAACTGCCATGAACCGGAACAAAAACAGTCCAGGCAGAGTAAGACAAGACGAGCATTTGGCATTAAAAAGTATATCAATTGTATTATTTTTATTAAAATAACTGATCGTTAGGCTAGATAAGACCCTTTTTTCTTGGCTGGGATCGTTTACAACCACTTTTGGGATTGTTTGAAGCCGCATCTAAACTGCATTTTGGAAGTTCAAAATCAGGGCACCATACCAGTCCATTATATGGAGAAAAATGCTGAATTTTTTTCCTCAAAAAACGTAATTTCTTTAAGACATGAACATCTTGGATGACAAGGGGGTGAGTACATATGTGAATCTTTGTTTTGGAAGTGGACCTCTCCTTTAAGAGGTTTTGTGGTCCAGGGTTACATATTGTGAAACAAAATTTGTTAGTAAATGTAAAATGTATGAATTAATAACTGATAATAAATTAAATGTAATTAATGTTTTCCTCTCTTTAGGATGGCTTTACGCCATTAGCCGTAGCCCTGCAGCAGGGTCATGATCAGGTGGTTTCTCTGTTGTTAGAGAATGACACGAAAGGTAAAGTCCGTCTGCCTGCACTTCACATCGCAGCCCGCAAGGACGACACCAAATCAGCAGCTCTGCTTCTTCAGAATGACCACAACGCGGATGTTGAGTCTAAGGTCTGTCTGAAAGTTTCTTGCAAACATGTTTGGCGATTACTCACAATTTTTTCTCTCTCTCTATCACTTATTTCATTTACCAAAACAGCAAAATTTGTGCTGGTCAAATTTATGTATTAAATATATATACATGTATGCACACACATACTTTCACTCACATATTTTCTAATGTAATCAAGAGCAGTTTTATCATATGCTCTATATGTTTTGCTTTGAAATGTGATTTGTTCTTTTTATCCTTTAACTCACTCACCCACACTTAGTCCTGTCTTTAGATTTAGTGTCTTTCATTTCTTTGTTTTCCTTTACCTGTCAGTGTTCACTAACTGCCCATTCTCTCCTTTCCTCACGTCTCAACATAGATGATGGTGAATAGAACGACAGAGGTATACCCACGATAAACATTAAGCTGTTGACCCCCCACCTCCACCCCTGCTTTGCCTAGAACACCCCCTAGTGTTGCTCCCACCCTTGTTGTACCATCTCTATTTTTGTATCATTTCCTGTTTTCTCTTCTCTTAATCGCTATGTGCCCTCCCTCTCTGGGGATGGAGGAACGAGACCATGCTTTGGGTGGAGGGCTGAAGCATGCTTTGATTTCTGCAGCTACAGGCCGGGGTTCCACATCTAAACACGCAGCTTTCCGATTGGTTAAAAGAGTTTTGTGTTAGTGGTGTTGCGCGGTTGCTGGTAATGATGTTGATACTGGTGAAGATAAACTGTCGGTTCAAGTGTTTCAGTTTTTAATTCAATTCAATTCAAATTTATTTGTTTAGTGCTTTTCACGATAAATATCGTTGCAAAGCAACTTTACACCAAATTGACATTTTTACAATATATCTAGAAGTAGCTTGATGTACATATGGCAGAGATGTGTGGTAAAGATCGATTAATGACGGAATCAAACAGACAAAGAACACTATAAATTAGTAGCAGAATTCGGTAGTGCTGTATGTTGTTTCAGGGTTGGTATCATCTGAAGTCCTCTGAGGGGTTGGCATCATCTCTTCTTAAGTTTTTAGAGCCCATTGATGAGATTCTGATGCTTTTAGAAAGGTTTTCACAAAAGGTTACAAAAAAAACTTATCTAGATCAAACATGTATCTAGATCAAACATGATCATTGCTATAACTCACATTTAAGGTGAGACACTGCAAGTTTTCTAAAATGTTAGGTTTAAATATGCAAATGAGGCATTATTTAATGAAATATGTGCCGATTTTAATTAATTTCTAGTACCAAAATCTAAACATCTTGTTTAAGTTTTTTGACATTAGAGTCAAATGTTCTTACAGAGGGAATTTTGTCACTTTTTTGTCACTCCATGATTCAGAAAATACTTAATTTTTTGGGAAATAAAATGTTGTATATAATCAAGCAAATTATATATGAACAAATCCCACTGTAAAAACCTTCAGGATATAGACAGGAATAAAAATGCAAAGTTTGGTGTGTGTAAGTGCTACTGAGATGGAGATTTATGGCTCAGTGTTGGAGAAAAAACTCATTTTGAGAAAACAGCCTTTAAAAATATGTATTGTAATTGAAATCTATTGACACAAATATATAAAGTGCTATAAAAGAAACACTTAACAGTGTCTTTTGGATCTTTTCTTTCCATTAGTCTGAAAAAACACTTTATGAAAAACCAAAAAGCCCAAAACTTTTTGCCTGCAGTGTCTCCCCTTAAAGACATTATGATATTAATAGGAGTTTTGTAGGGTTTAGTCACACACACACACACACACACACACATAAAAAAACTGTAAGCAACTGCTTAATTTAATTTCATTTAATTCAATTTAATTTTAATTTAAACATGCAGCTTATTAACTTGTATTTAATAATGTCATTTTATAATAATTAAAAAATATATATATATATTTTCTTTTACAGAAAAAAGCCAAAAATATTCATCTTGTCCTCAAAAATGTAGATTTTTGTCCAATAAAATGCTTCCTTTAAATTATAATTGCCACCACCTTCATTTTCCAATCATCATATGATTGTGTTAGAAAAAGCTATAATTTAATAATTTCCAGAGTCAATATTGTAGGAATTAAAATTGCATTTGTCAACCCATTTCATGGGTCTTTAAGGCCTATAACATCGTATAAAATATTCACCAACTTCTTGTTTTTGCAACAAAACTATTTACACTCCTTAAAATAAAAAAAATTATTTTTCTCATGTCTTTCTTAAGTCGAGGAATTAAAAATAGCTAGCTTTTCTTATGTGAAATAAGAACTATTGCACAGTATTTTGGACTGTGTGAAAGGTTTAAAACGTTTGTGAAAGTCCATCTGGCCTTTTAGAGGTTCAGAGAAAAATCATTAGAATTAGAGTATTACATAATGCAAAGGTCACTTCACTGGCACATCCTGCTACTGTAGAAGTGAGAAAATGGTGGATTTTAATTTTGACCTTTTAAACTGCTTTTATTACTAACTGAAAGTAGCATGTTGTTCCTTTGAGCATTAGATATTGTGAGACATCTATTCATTTGGTTTGGCTGTGAAAGAGGAACCCGGCTGCTCAGCTACAGAGATGAGATGGTCTGGTAGTTTAGTCCTCCCTCCCTAGGGGTTGTGCATGGGCCTTTAGACAAATACCTCCCTCGGTTTCAGTTAAACAGCTGGAAATCTTGCCGTTTAGAATCGTTGCAATGTTGCAATCTGCACATGTGCATGGTCAGGTTTGCCCACAGCAGTTTGGCTGTGAAGATTTATACTTAACAGTTATGCATGATAGAGAACATTGCCAAATTGCAAACTAACAACCATATGTAAAGAACTAAGTGCTATGTTTCCTAGTCCATAAAAGTAATGATTCTCTGCATAAACATTTAAAGGGTTTTCTGAGTGAATGGAAATGTGAATGCATTGATCTTGATGACCGTATGGCGATGATCTATGAGAATGCTTTTTGGTTCTCCTCATACAGTAGGTGACGGTATGTGTTGTCTCTTGTCTGGAGTTGGTTCTGTAAATATCATAGTCTATTAGTGTGCAACTGGAAATGTCTAAACCCCCGCTGTTTTTCCATTCACGCCTGCGGCTAATAATTGCAATAATTCCCCTCAAAATGGGTGGAGCCCTGTTCCCTTGGAGATGAGAGAGCAAACAGAGGCGAGGAAGGGTTATGCTGAGCACCACCTGCTTTGTGTAGGATTATTGGCTAATTGAGATGGAAATCTCCATGACTGGAAAGCCTTTACTGCAATGCAGCCTACAGGACACCTCCATCTCGCTTGAACAGCTGCGTCTCATATTCAAAATGTTCTTATTATATATAAAGAGTTTATTTTTGATGTAATACACTCAGATCCATTGTCCTTTACTTTTAGTTTTTATTGATGGAATGTAAAGAATACAAATTAATTTGTGATTATTTGTAATGGGACTAAAGAATTTCACTTAACCATTAAAGAGAGGATCATATTCAGCAATAAGAGACTCACTGTCTTCAGATAATCTCAAACTGAAGCCATATTTACAAAAAGAAATGTCTAAGGAAGCACGGGTAGCTAAATGGATTCATAAATAATTGTTTTAACCAATCTGTTCTTTGTCTTTCTTTTCATCAGAGCGGCTTCACTCCTCTCCACATTGCTGCCCACTATGGAAACATCAACGTAGCAACACTACTGTTAAATAGAGGAGCAGCAGTGGACTTCATGGCAAGGGTAAGGACATAGCACCATCTACTGCTTCAGTGGACCAATTTTAACAGATTATAAGACAAAAGTTCTCCCATAGTCTGTTAAAATCTTTTCTTTGACCCTATGCTAAATAAGCTAAATGCTTTGGAGTCCACACTTTTGAATAGATCATTCAGGTGAACTGATTCTTATGGAAGCCTGTTTCTGCCACTGAATAAAAAATTAAAAAGGCAATTGTGACTCATCTCACAATTCAGACTTTTTTTCTCACAATTGTGAGTTAACATCTTGCAATTCTAACTACTTTTCTCAGAATTGTGATACAAACTTGCAATTCTGACATTTTTTTGTGAGATATAAACTCAGAATTGCATGATATAAACTCGCAATCGCAAATTTTGATAAATAAACTCGCAATTCTGAGAAACAGTTCTCAGAATTGCAAAATATAAACTTCTGACTTTTTTTATATAGTTTATATCTTGCAATTTTTCTCAGTATTTTAAGTTTATATGTCACAATTCTGACTTTATAACACAACTGCGTGTTATTAAGTCAGAACTGTGAGATATAAACTCAAAATTCTGAGAACATATTAGTCTTTTTTCCCCTCAAAGCTGGACTTTATAGCTCACAATTGCAAGTTTCTATCTCAGTTCGGAGAAAAATGTCAGAATTGCTAGATACAAACTCACATTTGCAAGAAAAGGGTCTGAATTGCAGTTCTGACCTTATTTATTGAAATTGTGAGTTTATACCACATAATTCTGACTTCATAGAGGGTTTGCACTTACGTCACGATTTGGTAAGTTACCCAAATGCACGGCTATATTGGTGATACTCAGGTGTAAGCAACAGCATGGATTGCAGGTTAATGTACCACTAAATATGTTGTTTGCTAATGTATGCTTTCTAAATCACGGAAAAAACATGTGGAAGCTGCTAAATCATATAGAGAAGGACTTAGTAAGCAGGAAAGGGCGAAATATTTTGACAAACTAAAGTTAATAGGCGGTAAAGATACATACAAGAAGTATTAATTAAGATATTAGCCTAATATTTCACCTACCTGACCGGAAATGATAAGAACAAACACAAATGTTGTCCTTGCCCTGGAAATCCTGGTTCAGTTTGGCCAACCACAAACGCCTTTTGTTCCTCAGACAGTTTATTAGACTCTTCTCCTTGTTATATTATTGTTATATGATTTGTTATAACTTTTGGCAGTTTATAGTACTCCAAATGTTTTTCCCGGTCTTGAAGGATTATTACACTCCAGAACATGACAATAATTGACCATTTTCAGGAGCAATAATCAGCAAAATATGCGAGTTTCGATTGGTTCAGTGGCGTTGTTTACGTTAAGTGATGCTAATATGGCCGATTGATGATGCATCGCGAAAACACTCTTTCATTTCGAGTTTCATATCGCGCAATTCTAACTTAATTTAGAACTGTTAGGAAAGTTAGAACTGTAAAATAAGAAGTCGCATAAACCTTGAGGGTTAAGCTTGTTTTCATTTCTCATTTAGTGGCGGAAACGGGCTTCCATAGATTCACATTCGAAATTCAGCTGGACTGTTTCATTATGAGTGTTTTCATCATGCAGTTCATCTAAGCGTCAAACGGGGGCGGTATTGCATTAATGTTGTACAGTACCGTCACCAGACTAAAGCCTAAAATGTTCCATAAGTGGTTTGATGAATGAGCTAAATGATCTGCCTGAGGCTCTTTGTGAGCACACATGCTCACATGTATATGTGTGTGCATGTCTGCCAAATGCCCTCCCGGCTGAACTCTCCAAACTGTCATATGGCCGGCACAGTCCAAACAAACGCATGTATGAATCTGCTTCAGGCTGAGGGTCACGTGCACACAGCCGCAATGCATCTCATATGTTATTCAGAATATTCTGTATTCTTCCACAGAAATAAATATTAGTTGTTTCATACGTAGTTATTTTGATGTAATCGTTTTGAAATGTGATCTCTCTTGTACCTGCTGTGTGTCTTATGGTGTTTGTGTGGCTTGCATACAGAATGACATCACTCCACTGCATGTGGCGGCTAAGAGAGGGAATGGCAACATGGTTAAGTTGCTGCTGGACCGAGGAGCGAAAATTGATGCCAAGACCAAGGTAACACAAACACACATAAACACACGCTATACTGCAAATTTAACTACAAATTACACATTAAAATGTTTGGGGTTGTTAAGGTTTTTTTTAATGTTTTTGAAAGAAGGCTGCAAAATATAACAGTAATATTGTAAAATATTTAAAATAACTGTTTTCTATTTTGACATATAATTCATATAATACATGTAATGTATTCCTATTATGGCAAAGCTGAATGTTCAGCATCCATTACTCTAGTCTTTAGTGTCACATGATCCTTCAGATGTTATTCAGATATGTTGATTTGGTGCTCAATAAACAATGCTTGAAATGGTTAATGTTGATATTTTTGTGGAAACATACTGTTTTCAGGATTCTTTGATGAATAGAAAGTTTAAAAGAACATTTTTTTTTTTTTTTTTTTTTTTTAAAAACACATTTCAGTTAAATTCAGTTCTGTCCATTTAATGCATCAATTTTAAATGAAAGTATTAATTTCTTTAAAAAAAAAATCCCCAAAAATGTAATCTTATTGACCCCAAACTTTTAAATGTGCAGCTATGGAAATGGACATATAAAATATACTATTAGTATAGGAATAACAAGAAGAGAGTTGCATAAATGAAACCGTGCTTCAGTGTGTTTCACCTTAATGAAAATGTCAGGCAGCTTCTTAGGATGTTTCTACAGTTATATATAGTAGCTCATCCTTTGACCTTTGACCTCAGTGATATCACAGATGAGCCCAAGTTTCAGAGAACATTATGCACCTCGTAAATATGTTGACAGTAGCTTAGAAGGGCACACAATACAATTTGGTGACTAAAAATGACTAAATAAAGTGAATATCAATAAATATATTTCAATAAATGAATAAACAAATCTTTAGTGTAGGCGCATTGGTAAAGGTAACTATCAGGCAAGATCCAAAGTATAAACTGCAATACATTATACTGCCTAAAATTGAATAGCTTTGCAAGAAATATCAAAGTGGTCAGCATGTAGTGTCGGAGGAGCATCTGGAGGTGCTGAGGTTTGTCCATGGTATCAGCTGTTTTGAAAAGTATGGTACTTTTTAAATATTATGTAACATTTTATCTTTGTGTTTGCCTGTGTGTACGCATATAGGATGGTTTGACCCCTCTGCATTGCGGAGCACGCAGTGGACATGAGCAGGTAGTTGAGATGCTGCTGGACAGGGGAGCTCCCATCTTGTCTAAGACGAAAGTAAGACCTCTGCTTCTTTGACTGCAAGAATTATTTTGCCTCTTTATGTGTGTGGGTATGTTTAATTGCTGGTATGTTTGAAGACTGCCCTCATGTGGCCATTATTTCTACAGAAGCGACATATTTGTCAGGGTCTCTTCCTCTCTCAATTTTTGCTATCAGATTTTCTCCTGACTCCAGGAATCTGATACTTCACCATAGATTGTGGGTTTAGGTGACAAAAGCAAGAGGGATTTCCTGTCACATTTACAAGCTCCTTAAAATGATTTTTCTTGTAAATGCATCAGTCTCTTCAAGCAGAGTGTGACTTTCCTTGACACTAAACACTGGCTTTCTTTGCATGTTTGATATTTTAAGGCTTTCCTGCAGGTTTTGTGTAAAATAATCTGTTTTTAAATAGCTGCAGTGTTGCAATTATCAAGTCGGTTTTGAACAGACAGTTAAAGGCTGGTCACATTTACCATTGATTTGATGAAAATTCACAGGCAGATCCAGTAATTTCAAGGAATTTCAACGCTGTTGATCAAGCGAATTTACTGTGTTGACCAACAGACAGCTGCTTGATTTGAAAGTGACTTCTGTGTGAGGTTTATACTGTACATCGATTCGCTACACTATTGATAATAGACAATGGACTGTTTTTGCTCATTTGACTACACTTTTATTTTAATATATCACTAGTGGTCAACTGATGTATTGCAACTGATGTAATATGGCCTTCATGTAATATTAACCGCTTACTGTAAAATTTGCATTACCTGGTCTTCATTTGAGAAAATAATTTCCAGTGCACACCTGGGTCAGAAAAAAACAGCCTTTTCCAGTGTTTGCCCCGGAATTGAGTTCCAGGGGTGTTTTTTACATTTGTGAGGGCAATGTTTATAATCACCAATTATTATAAAAACTATATGATGTCTTTAATGTCAAATACTCAAATTTACCCAATTACTTTAATCAATATTTTAAACTGTTGTCAATAACAATAGACTTTAAAACTGTCTAAATTATACATGTAAAAAAAAAAAAAAAAAAAAAAGGAGCTCATGGGGCTGCAATATTATGACAGAAATCATTATTGTAGATGACTGCTCTTTATAATTTAATAATGATCATTAATATCAATATAGAAAACAATATAAAATGTTTTTGTTTTGGGCACATCTTTGTCTTCACAGACAAACATGTTGGTCCATGGCATTTAGCACAAGTTATACAAAATCTTATAATCACTGAAGCTATGAAATTAATCATTTATATATATATATTTAAATAACTTTCATTGGCCAATGCATTTCCAAGTTCCACAGAAACACGTTTGATTGGTTGTAAGGCTCAGCGCTGCAAAAAACAGCGCATTAAAAGCAATCTGATGCAGTGTGAGCGAATAGAAATGTCCGCGAATTGACACTTTTCATTCATTTTCACATTTCTTTTTAATTGCAACAGCCCTAATATGTTGTTTAATTGTGCAGGGGCATTTTCTGCCCCTCCGTTTTGAATTTGTGGGTCATTTTTGTAGCATTTTAGCCACAAGCCCTTGTTAATTTCCAACCCTGGTGCACACAAACTTACCAGTTTACTTCCTTTTTAGTCATTTTTTGTTGTTTATTTATGAAAAATACTAGTTGCCAAAATATAAATCTTTTTAATCAGTCTTTTCCATTTTTCATCAAATTCATGATTTCAAATTTAGTAAATATGTAAAATTGAAATTTAGTTGCAGCAAGGGACTTATTTATTTAGTTTTTTTCTAGTGTTAAATTAAATTAAGTGTGATATCCTATATATTGGTTTTATAGTGACCATCAGCTATCAGATTTTGCCATCAAAAAAATCCATATTGATTAAGCACTATCTATTTCCATTATTATTATCTATTATTATTATTCTTGTTAAATGTCCATTGCTATTTTTTGGTTTGCTATAGAACGGTCTGTCTCCGCTGCACATGGCGACCCAAGGGGATCACCTGAACTGTGTCCAGCTGCTCCTTCAGCACAATGCCCCCGTGGATGATGTCACCAACGATTACCTGACGGCGCTGCATGTGGCTGCTCACTGCGGACATTACAAAGTGGCCAAAGTCATTGTAGATAAGAAGGCCAACCCTAATGCTAAAGCCCTGGTAAGAGCAGAAAATACCCTCTCGCTGATTCCTTTCTCTCTACATTTCTTTCTCAGGGTGACTGGGTTCATTTTCCTCTGTTACCAGATGCAGCTGTATGAATGTTAATCTCTCGCTTCACAATGCGCGAGACAAAAACACAGTTGTGGCAGGGAGGATTACACAATGCGAGCGTGTTGCCATAGTAATACTGGGACTTTCTTATGACAGTTTATAAACCTGAACCTCAAAAATAACTTTAGAACAGATAAAATGAACAGCGGCACACAGCTTTAATACTGAATACCGTGAGTTCGTTCAACCAGAGGAAGGTTTTTGTGGTTCCCCACTTCTGGTAAATGTGGGTGTGGTGGTATATCAGTCAAGCAGAGCATGTGTGTGTCTACATCAACAGAACGGTTTCACACCTCTTCATATTGCCTGTAAGAAGAACCGAATGAAGGTGATGGAGCTGCTGTTGAAACATGGGGCATCACTGCAGGCGGTCACTGAGGTACGAGAAATATGATGATTGAATGTTTGTTGATAACTTATGTGATATGATATTGAACTATAAAAGCACTAGAAATTCATTGTTTAATTTTAAATGAAGTTTGATGTTTACTGTTTAACTTGGGAAATATAATAGCACGAGAGGTTTTGTAAATGTTTGTGTTTTGTTTGGTTTTTTAGTCGGGGTTGACGCCCATCCATGTTGCTGCATTTATGGGTCATGAGAACATAGTGAAACAGCTCACACATCATGGAGCCTCGCCCAACACCACCAACGTGGTACGTTTCCTCTTTAAGAACAGTGTCACAGATACAGTTTAGGTACTCTGAGTCATTCTGTGAAACTTTTACTTTTTTAAATGCATTTCTGTCATTCTATTAGACATTTGTTCATATAAGCCATAGTGCAGCTCAGGCTGAATGAATACAAATGAACTTCTATAAATAAATAAAATTATGTTATATAAAAAACATACAAAAATTAATTGATGTTTTATGTGACTAAATGGAGATATTTTGCTTGAATAATTTAGTGCAGTATGAAAAACAACAAATTATGAATGTTGAATGGGAGTGTATCTAGCCAACCTTTGAACTTGGTCCTTCGGAAACTCAAATAATTTCATTTCCTCTTCCTTGTGTTATTTAAAATAACTGTTCATTATTATTTTAAGGTTTTAAATTGTATTGTTTTTCTTAATATATGTAAAGTTTTGTATTGCATTGTGAATGAGAAAATCAACACAAATTTTATTTAATTTTTTTTTTACATTTAATTTAAAGTTTTGGTTCATTTTTTTAAGTTTAATTTAATTCAATTTTATTAGAATTTGTATAATGCTGTCCTGGCGTAATGGATAACAAAATTCATATTTTGGTTTCATGAAAAATACTCAATCACACAATATTATTATGTAATAACGAGCATAAAATTCATTTTGAACTAATATATTATGAATGTATGTATATTTTTTTTACATTTAATTTTAAGTTTTGGTTACTTTTCTTTTCTTTTCTTTTTTTTTTCAAGAAATATTTTACTAGTATTTGAATAATGGCTGTCCTGGCATAATGCATAATAAAACTCATATACTTCTTTTATTTATCTATTTATTTATTTTTTTTATCTAAAACATACAATATTACTATGTAATAATGAGCTTAAAATTAATTTTGAACTAATATATTGTCAATGTAGGGTAAATTAGAAAACCAATTCAAACTATATAGTTTTTACAATTAAAGTTTTGGTTAAAATCTTGTATATATGTATGTATATATATATATATATATATATAAATAGAATTTGTATAATGGATAAATTTCATATACTTTGTTTTTTTGTTTTCATTAAAAATACTTAATCACAATATTATTATGTGATAATGTGCTTAAAATTAATTTTGAACTAATATATTGTGAATGCATTGTGAATGAGAAAATCAATACAAAATGTGTGTATATATATATATAAGTTTTATATATATATATATATATATATATATGCGTGTGTGTGTATATATTTTATTTGATTTAAAGTTTTGGTTAAAATCTTTTTTTTTTTTTTTAGAAATATTTTAATAAAATTTGTACAATGGCTCTCCTGGCATAATGCATAATAAAATTCATATACTTTTATATGCTTATATACTTATACTTTTTCATTAAAAAAACTCCATCACACAATTTTACTATGTAATAATGAGCCAAAAATTAATTTTGAACTAATATATTGTGAGTGTAGCGTTAATGAGAAAATCTGTACAGAGAATTAATAGAAATATTTTAATAGAGTTTGTGTAATGGCTATCCTGGCATAATGCACAATAAAATTCATATGAAGAGTTTATTTGCAAAACAGATAACTCCAAAAATCATTACGTTTTTCCAAAAATCATGTTTTTTATTATGTTATCATGTTGTTATTGTGTTTTGTTATGTTAGCTAGCTGTATTTTTTTGTCATTTTTTACTTTATATCAAAATAACCCAACTGCAGTTTGATTAATTGGAATGCACAATGAACTCTTCATATACTTCTTTGATTTTTTTTTTTTTTTAATTAAAAATTCTCCATCACACAGTATTATGTAACAATGAGGTTAAAATTCATTTTGACCTGATATATTAAAACTCCCATGCACTTCATCAAATGTGCTGTAGAGAGGTGAAACAGCATTGCACATGGCAGCAAGAGCCGGCCAGGCTGATGTTGTCAGATACCTGCTGCAGAATGGTGCTAAAGTGGACATCAAAGCCAAGGTGAGACACACACCTTAGCTCAAATTTGAATAAACCACTGTCCACATCCCATCACACAAATGATTAGAACATGACAGATGGTAAATGAGCTTTTCAGATTTGCCTAACAGCTCTTTCTCTCTTTTTCACTGTCCATTTCCATAATGACAATTTCAAGGATGACCAAACAGCCCTGCATATAGCTAGCCGCCTGGGAAAAGTAGAGATTGTTCAGCAGTTGCTGCAGAAGGGGGCGTTACCCAATGCTGCCACCACCTCTGGCTACACCCCTCTCCACCTCGCCGCCCGTGAGGGACATCAGGAGATAGCAGCACTCCTGCTGGAGCAGGGAACATCACTCTCTGCAGCAACTAAGGTGTGTGTGTGTGTTTGTACTGTGTGACCACATAAAGTGGGGTTCAAAAGTCAGAGACAACATGGAACATTGAAATTTAATGGGTTTTAATTTGAATAAATGTAACCAAAGAAAAGTTATGACATAAAATGAAGAAAAAATACACTACCGTTTGAGGTCACTACAGGTTTTGTGGTAAGAAATGGATACTTTTATTTAGCAAGTATGCATTAAATTGATCCAAAGTGACAGTAAGACATTTATAATTACAGAAGATTTCTATTTCAAATAAACGGCTTTCTATTCCTCATATGACACTGAAAAAAAATGTATCCACATGTTTTTTTTTTCAGCATTGGTGATAATGTGACACTGAAGACCGGAGTAATGACTGCTGAAAATTTAGCTTTGCCGTCACATGAATAAATGAGTTTAAAATAAATTAAAATAGAAAACAGTTATTTTAAATTGTAATATTATTTCACGATAATATTGTTTTTGCTGTATTTTTGATTACATAAATAAATAGACAAATTGAACATTAGAAATTTCTGTCAAAAACATTTTCTGGACCCCGCTATACAGTATGTGCCATCTTCATTATGTATATTTCACTCTTTTTGTTCTCTCTCCTTCTTTTGCTTCCATATATACATCCACAGAAAGGGTTCACTCCCCTGCATGTGGCTGCAAAGTATGGGCAGTTGGAAGTGGCCAATCTTCTGCTGCAGAAGAAAGCTGCACCGGATGCTGCAGGAAAGGTTGGTGAACAAAAGCAAACTTCATGCAAAAAACAACATGCACAAGACATATACAAATATGCCATTTATGCATGGTGGTTTACATTTGTTTACTTGGTCTTGTCCCAAATAGTGATAGGGACTTCACTTGTGCTTGTTCATGGAGTGTCCCATTTGTCATTATGATTCAAAAGTCAGAAAATAGGGCATTGGTAAAACATTTACTATCATGTAATAAAATCTTTGTTTAAACTACTTACCTACTTACAAAAATGGTCAGAGAACATGGCTATTGTTAAATGGCCTTCAATTAAGAAACCTGGCCAGATGGTGTAGTTACAACATCGACCAGCAGGGGCTAACTGGGCCAAGGTAACCAGCCAAACCGTAACGCCTTACACCACAAGGGCTGAGGGCGTCATTTGGGACAGGTTCTTCATTTGTCTTCATCTGTTCATCTGTGTCAGCCTCACCCCAAATGGTTCCTCCTTACTATTCTCGCACTACAGAGTGTGACTGTCATATCTAGCTTTACTGAGAGACTCACAGAGCTGACAAGTTTTGCTGATTTTCTTACTGTATGTCATTCCGTCAGCTGTGCTGTCATGCGGGTGTGGTTTTCTTAACACTGATTACGCTTTTAAGTGCAACAATACAGATAAGAAATATGACACAGAAGCTTCAAAGAGTAGGCTACCCAAAAATGAAACTTTTGCTGAAAAAACAGTACTTACTCTCAGGCCATCCAAGATTTAGATTTAGATGAGATTTGGAGAAATTTAGCATTACATCACTTGGTCACCAATGGATGCTCTGCAGTGAATGGGTGCCGTCAGAATGAGAGTCCAAACAGCTGATAAAAACATCATAATAATCCACAATTAATCCATGCAACTCCAGTCCATTAGTTAATGTCTGGTGAAGTGAAATGCTTCATGTTTGTAAGAAACAAATCTATCAAGGCATTGCATTTTTTTTTTAACTTCAAACCTTTGCATACAGTTAAAATATGAGTTAATATGGATTATGTACTCATATTTTGGCCAGAAGCGACTGTCTAACGTCAAAATAATGGATTTGTTTAGGGCTGCAACGATTCCTCGATTCTGTTGGAGTGTTCCATTAAAAAAAATCGACGACTGCATTTTGCCTGGGTCGAGTAACTGGCAAAATACCGGAAGTGGCACATTCCACATATTAAACCCATTAAAAAAAAAATCATAATAAAGCATAATGCTTTTAAGAATTCATTCATTGCTATTAAGAATTCATCAATTAAATAAATATATGCGATGCAGGTTTAATATATGCGCTTTAAATGTTTACATGATTTTAGGTTACATACGTGCATCTCATCTGGCTCAGTTCACAGTAAATGCTGCTACACAAACTGTTATCATTTACATGTGTGAAGCGTCTCATTCTTCATCTCTGCGTGTTGTTGTGAGTTTGGGTTTATTATAACGTTCATCTGGGCACACAACTTGCGCTATTTCATCAGATTTGTAAGGTAAATATTAAATATTATAAACCTACTCATACACAAGAGAATACATCATTATCTTTGCATGCTAACTGCTCAACGCCATTTCAAAATAAAAGTTTAAACCCTCACTCTTGAGTTTACACGTTTTCATGTACACATATTCAAGAAATTACACTGGCTGTAACTACAAAATATACAAGAGTTGTGTGCATTACTTGTGGATTATTGTGATGTTTTTAATCATCTGTTTGGTCTCTCATTCTAATGGCACCCGCTGAGCAAGTGATTTAATGCGAAAATTCTCCAAATTTGTTCCAATGACGAAACAAACTACATCTTCGATGGTCTGAGGGTGGATACATTTTCACAAAATGTTCATTTTTGAATGAACTGTTCCTTTAATCTATGTTAAGGAAAGACACACTCATCCTGTGAAAGGTGTTTTTTTCACTTCATACTGTGTGTGAACTCATGCTGCTAGCTTAATGTGGTTTGCTCAGATTTCTTCCCTCTAACTTTAACGTGGTGTGTCTGTGTGTATGTGTGTGTGTACACCCAACTGTGCACACTCATGTACTGTATGTGCTGACATACATGCATGCGTCCTGTGCTTGTGTGTATGTGTGCGTGCATGCTGGTGTTTGTGATCGTGTTGGGGTCTGCGTGTGTGTGAATGTGCTGGGGTCTGTGTGTATATTGTAGACTGGGTTAACACCGCTGCATGTGGCTGCTCACTATGATAATCAGAGAGTGGCTCTGTTACTGCTGGACCAGGGAGCATCTCCTCATTCTGCTGCGAAGGTACACACACACACTCCAGCGCATCGAGATTGGGTTGCTGGATTAACCCTTCCGTGCTGTTTTCCATTTAAAATCTTAGTGACCCTACATAAATCACATCATGTGCTGTTTGTGACTTTGTTGCCATATACGAATCCCATCTGTGGAGGATGTCATGAAGTCTCAGTTAATGTTACATTTCAGAAAATTAAACTAAACTAACTCAAATTGACACAAAACAGCACGGAAGAGTTATTAAACAGGCTGTATTCTAACACTAAGGTCTGCAAAAATCATTTTCTTAATCATTGTTTTTATTTTGTGGTTCAGTAAACAAAACTAAAACAAATGAATAAGTACAAGAAAATTTACCTGAAAAACAAACTTGTCAGAGAAGATTTGTCTTGAATTAAGTTTGTTTTATTTTAAAATAGTTTTTATTCTTGTTTATAGCATAAATCTCACTAAATATTGTTCAAATCCCCTAATGGGACATGGTGATGGGAAAAAATGTAATGGGAGGAAAAATAAATATTTAAATGCTGTTGCATTTGCTCACAAATCTTTTGTGTTCTCGGTGAACTCAACTGAAAGGATTTTCCTGGAGGAGTGCAAAAGTTTTGTAAGCAAATGCAAAGGCTTTGAAATTTTAATTTACTTTTTTTTTGCATTTTTAGATATATTTATGAAAAAAAAAGATATACAGTTGAGGTCAAAAGTTAACATACACCTTGCAGAATCTGCAAAATGTTAATTATTTTACCGAAATAAAAGGGATCATACAAAATGCAAGTTATTTTTTATTTAGTACTGACCTGAATAAGATATTTCACATTAAAGGTGTTTACATATAGTCCACAAGAGAAAACAATTTATAAAATGAATTTGAATTTATAAAAATGACCCAGTTTCAGAGTTTACATAGACTTCATTCTAAATACTGTGTTGTTACCTGAATGATCCACAGCTGTGTTTTTTTAGTGATAGTTGCTCATGAGTCCCTTGTTTGTCCTGAACAGTTAAACTGCCTGCTGTTCTTCAGAAAATCCTTCAGGTCCCACAAATTCTTTGGTTTTTCAGCATTTTTGTGTGTGTGTTTTTTAAACCCTTTCCAACAATGACTGTATGATTTTGAGATTCAAAAAAGTAGATTCAAACGCTCACTGATGCGTCAGAAGGAAAAACGATGCATTAAGAGTTGGGTGGTGAAAACTTTTCAGGGAAAATGTAACTTATTTTGTCTTCTGGGAAACATGTATGTATCTTCTGTAGCTTCTGAAGGGCAGTACTAAATGAAAAAAAAATTATATTTAGGCAAAATAAAAAAAATGTACACATCAAAAATTTACACCCCTGGCTCTTAGTGCATAATTTTTCCTTCTGGAGCATCAGTGAGTGTTTGAACCTTCTGTAATAGTTGCATATAAGTCCCTCAGTTGTCCTCAGTGTGAAAAGTCAAAATCACACAGTCACTGTTGGAAAGGGTTCAAACACACATAAATGCTGAAAAACCACAGAATTTGTGGGACCTGAAGGATTTTTCTGAAAAACAGCAGGCAGTTTAACTGATCAGGACAAATAAGGGACTCATGAACAACTAAACAAAAAAAAAACAAAAAAACAAACAGCTGTGGGTCATTCAGGTAACAACACAGTATTAAGATTCAAGTCTATGTAAACTTTTGAATGGGGTCATTTTTATAAATTTAACTATTATTTTGTCTTGTGGATTATATGTAAATGTCTTTAATGTGAAATATCTTTTCAGGTCAGTACTAAATAAAAATAACATGCATTTTGTATGATCCCTCTTATTTTGGTAAAATAAACATTTTGCAGATTCTCCGAGGTGTATGTATACTTTTGACCATTATGACCTTTAACTTTTAAACTTTTTGATGTATAAATATGATTGAGTATGTGATTTTTGCAGTTTCAAATTTCATGGCTTGCATTTTCCCATAGTTGAGGTATGTAGGGTAATGTTTTGCTAAATTAGTGTCATCAAAAAAATACTGGGGGAAAAAACAAAAAAAGATTGTTGCATTTATAGCATTTCTGTTATCTTTGCATCTTGTTTCTCTCTCATTCTCTCTAGAATGGCTACACGCCTCTCCACATCGCAGCTAAGAAGAATCAGTTGGAGATTGGGACAACGTTGCTGGAATATGGGGCGGAGTGTAACACAGTGACCCGTCAGGGCATCAGCCCCCTCCACCTCGCCGCACAAGAGGGCAGCGTAGACCTCGTATCCCTGCTGCTCACCAAACAGGCTAATGTTAATATGGGCAATAAGGTAGTCATACTTATACATACATATTACACATACACACAGTATTAGTTTGACTCACAGTATGTGTTTGTTAAGCAGAACGGTCTCACGCCGCTCCACCTGGCTGCACAGGATGACAGGGCAGGCGTTGCTGAAGTGCTGTTGAACCATGGAGCAGAAATTGACGCCCAAACCAAGGTCAGGGTTCAAGTTTTGTGTTGTTTCCACTGATTACATAACCATCACAATCAGACTGAATCATTGTGGACTGTACTGCAAGTCTGATACTCTCGTCTTTCATGTTCTTCTAATAGAGCGGTTACACTCCGTTGCATGTGGCGTGTCACTATGGCAACATGAAGATGGCCAATTTCCTGTTAGAGAATCAGGCCAAGCCTAATGCCAAAACAAAGGTGAGTTGGTTTATAGCTTGTAAAGATATGGATATGATCTTGTTTTGCATGTAAATTGACTCTCTGTCATTCTGTTCATAGAACGGTTACACACCTCTTCATCAAGCAGCGCAGCAAGGCCACACCCACATCATTAATATGCTGCTTCAGTACGGAGCTTCGCCCAATGAGCTCACAATGGTGAGTACTGAGGCATGCTGGGAATACCTGCTTCACTCAGCAAGCTGTCAATCGTGGTCAGCAGTACTGTAGCACACACTCACATATACACACATGCACTACCGTTCAAAAAGTTTGGGGTGAGTACGATTTTTTTTTTTTTAAGAAATAATACTTTAATTTAAAGGAGAAGTCCACTTCCAGAACAAAAATTTACAGATAATGTACTCAGCCCCTTGTCATCCAAGATGTTCATGTCTTTTTTTTCTTCAGCCATAAAGAAATTATGTTTTTTGAGTTAAACATTTCGGGATTTTTCTCCATATAATGGACTGCTATGGTGCCCCGATTTTGAACTTTCAAAATGCAGTTTAAATGCGGCTTCAAACGATCCCAAATGCAGTTGCAAATGATCCCAGCCGAGGAAGAGGGGTCTTATGTAGTAAAACGATCAGTTATTTTCATAATAAAATACAATTTATATACTTTTAACCTCAAATGCTCGTCTTGTCTTGCTCTCTCTGAACTCTGTGTATTCAAGACAGTTAGGGTCGAAAAACTCTGATCGTATTTTCTCTCTCAACTTCAAAAATCATTTCAAAATCATCCTACATTGCTGCAGAAGTACTGACCCAGTCTTTGCAAAGTGAACATGCAAAGAAGATCAAACACCCTCAACAAAAAAGGTAAAACAACGATATAGGACGATTTTGAAGTTGAGGGAGAACATGAGATGGAAATTTTTCGACATACCCTAACTGTCATGAACCGGAAAAAAACAGTTCAGGCAGAGTGAGACAAGACAAGCGTTTGACATTAAAAAGTACAGAAATTGTATTATTTTTATGAAAATAACCAATTGTTTCGCTAGATAAAACCCTTTTTCCTCAGCTGGGATCGTTTACAACCGCATTTGGGATCATTTGAAGCCGCATTTACACTGCATTTTGGAAGTTCAAACTCGGGGCACCATATTATACCTGAACATCCTGAAATGTTTCCCTCAAAAAACATAATTTCTTTATGGCTGAAGAAAGAAAGACATGAACATCTTGGATGACAAGGGGTGGGTACATTATCTGTCAGCTTTTATTCTGGAGGTGGACTTCTCCTTTAACAAGGATGGATTAAATTAGTCATTTAGAGTAATGTACCATTCACATAAACAAGTTATGTATTATAATAGTACATATGAAATGCCTCATATACAGAGATAAGTCATTTTCTTTGTGTTTGTGTGTGGCAGAATGGGAACACAGCTCTCTCCATCGCTCGACGACTGGGATACATCTCCGTAGTGGACACGTTAAGAGGAGTTACAGATGAAAACCTCACTGCCACGGTAACGTATTCAACCTGCCTCGCCATCTGTGTCCTGACCTACTTTCCTCAACATCTTCTACCCACAATGTCCACAATTACCATAGAAATTAATACCAGGCCATTTGCTTTTGCATTCTGAATCAAATGCACACCAACCAGCCACATCATGCTAATCACTTCTGAGGAAAGAATTTAAAGTGCCCCAGCTATTCTGTTTAGAAAATTGCCTTTCATGCAGTGTGTAATGTAGACATATGTGAATGCAAACGATCTGCAAAGTTGTAGCCGAAAATGCATGATAAAAAAAGTTATTGTCTCCCAAAAGAAATAATTGACTCTGAACAGCCTGAATGAGTCGTTAGTAATTCGAATCCCACTTCCATGATGGCTACAAGTCACAGGGTAACACATTGGCCGGCCCCAAACAACTTGACCCGTTGTCAAACATGTCATTTTACTGACCACTGCTTCTCTAATCTTGGGGAACTCAATGCGGGATTCACAAAACGCTTACTCTTAAAAGATGGCTCAGTACCGTGTTTATTTGGACCAGCTGGCTCCACTGAATCTCAAACTTAATAAATAATAGATGTTTATATTTTCTATCAAGTGTTCAAAATACGGAAATATGACAATGGTACGGTATGCGGTAGACTAGTCGCAACAGACTGGGCCATCTGACCAGATCAGAGCAGAGTAGGCTCATGGAAAGAAGGGGGTTTTAGAGAGATTGAATATTTGAACTGCTTTAAACGAATCATTTGAGAATCACTGAAAAATGAGGTAATATTAAATCCATATTTTGAAAAAACTAAAGTTTTTTGTGACCTTGCATGCATGTAAATCAGTTGTAGGAGACTCCCAAAACAATATTAAGAATTTTAAAAATGGCTTAATAGGGGCACTTTAAATTATGTTATTTCATAATTCCAGTTCAAAACTGTGTACGCCATGTTATGTTTTTTAAATTACATTTCAAATAGAATTTTAAATATACTCTGTTTCAACTGTTAATGGATATTCAGTCATTTGTGCTGTTTTTTTCTATTAAGATTACTTTGCCATCATCTGATGACAAAGTTAAAGTTAACCTTTAAAAACAGAAATAATTTAATAACACTCTCTAAATAAATGTTTTTTTTTCACACTCTACATTATAATGTTGTGATGCCTGTATTTACTTGCATTTAAAATGATTAATTTTATTTTTCTACTGTTATATTTTTAATTTTAATATTAAATATAATAATATTATAATATAACAATTTAAAAATATAATATAATATAATATAACAAAGTAGTATACAATTTTTAATATTCCTATATATTTCTATAATTTATTGGTTATTGGCAATAACAAAAAAATAATTGTTGGCTTATTGGTTTAAGCTAGAATTTTTACATCTGTATTATGTCATTGATTTTTAAAGAAACTAAGTATTATTGTGTCATTTTATGAATATAATCAGCAATTTTATAATTAGCATATATTTTTTATTTAATATAACAACTTAATATAACATTTTTAAATAATATAATATAATATAATATAATCGTATAAAAATTGTAATATTCCTGTATATTTCTGTTATTTATTGGTTATCTGCAGTAAAATAATTACCGGCTTATCTGTTTTTAAAATAATTATCGGCTTATCAGAATTTTTACTTCTGTATTATGTCTTCGATTTTTTTTAAATAAGTTATATTATAATGTCATATTATGAACATAATTAGCAATTTTATGCAATTTAATTAGCAATATTTTTCATTTTATAATATAATAATATAACATTTTAATAAAATATTTATAAATAATATAATATAATATAATATAATATAATATAATATAATATAATATAATATAATAGTGTAAAAATTGTAATATACCTATATATTTCTATAATTTATTGGTTATCAGCAATAACATAAAACAATTATCGGCTTTTCGGTATAAGCCAGAATTTCTGTATTATTTCACTGATTTTAAAAGTAAGCTGTATTATTTTGTCATATTATGAATTTTATGCAACATAATTAGCAATATTTTTAATTTAATAATATATTATAATATAATTTAATATAATATTTTTATATAATATAATACAACAGAATAGTATAACATTTTTAATAATCCTATACATCTCTATAATTTATTGATTATTGGCAATAACATAAAAACAATTATCGGCTTATCAGTATAAATCAGAATTTTTACATCTGTATTATGTCATTTGATTTTAAAAGTAAGCTGTATTATAATGTCATATTATGAATATAATTAACAATTTAATGCTATTTATTATCGTGGAAGTCTGAGTATCTCTAACTCATATTTTGCATATTTTCCATTTTTGACCAGCCTGTAACTGAGAAACACAAGATCAATGTCCCGGAGACCATGAACGAGTTCCTTGACATGTCCGATGATGAAGGTAAAGCTGATTAAGTGCTGATCTAAACACACACACATACACAGTTTCACTATTTCTTTGTGAACTATAGACTGCTGTAAAGAACTCTTCACTCTGCTGTGACCATTTGCACACTGAGTCAGTGAGGCAGTTGTTAAAATATTATTTAAATTCGTCTTGCATCCAGCGGTATATTCAAATTGGTATTTTGACAGCTGCCCCACTAGCTTGCACTATGATCACTGGGCCAACACTATCTTCCTTTCTTTATTTGGTGTGTGTGTATGTGTGAAAGAGAGAGAGAGAGAGAGAGAGAGAGCGTGTATGTTTAACCTATTGCTGTGTACTGTATGTTTGACAGCTGTGAAAGATCATGAAGCTCAGGCTGATGAGGAAGAAGGTACACACTTCTGCAGTTCTGTTTTTTCTCTCCCTTTGTAATCATCCCTCGCTTTAAGCACACACTCGCTCGGCTTAGATGCGTTCCTCTCGCCTGGCTTTGCAGTGCGCTGTGTGTATTTTGTCTGTATGCATATAACCAGAGTGCGATTGCTGTGATTTCCTGTGTATGCCAACTTGACAAACACAGTTTTTTTCATATTTACAAATGCTCATACAATAACAGATGCACACAAAAGCCTGTATATGACTCATACAGTTGCCTGGGATACAGTGAAGCTGACGTGCAGTGTGTCAGGAGGAGAAGAAAACACTCCATGTGTTGACTATGATGCCAAACTCTCTCTCTGTTGTCTCCTGGTGCAACGCTGAAATATTCATGAGCTTGATGTCCCTCACTGCACCCTTCTCCATGGTTACGTGGAGGGATGAGGGTATACGGTTACCGTGTGTGTCAGCAGATACGCTCACAATCCCGCAGGTGACACTGACTTGGCCCACAGGTGTCACCCCTCTACCTGAGAGCGAGAGAGACATGCAAAATAGAGAGGGACAGTTATGGAGACAATCTTGGAATATGATAAAGCAGTAAAATGCTGAAGTCTAGTGTTGAAACTGCTGTCTTAGCAGTACGTTGAGAGGTAAAGTGTGCATTAGTGCATGTGTGTGCGTGTATTACCAGCAGACGCCTATAATAGATCCATAGGTTATCCTGAAAGTTATCTGTGTAATCCCATTAAGCTGTGCATGTAGGGCTTGTGTCGGTCAGAAGCAATGAACACTGCACCTTTGATCCCCAATCTGATTTTGTAACTCTTGCACACCTGTTTGTCGTCATATTATAGAGGAGCCTGACTACTGACATCTATTGTTTTTATTTTACACTAATTATATTTGCTATACCCTAAACCTAGTTCTTCCTTACAGAACCTTTTTGGATTTATAGAATTAAATTAATATGATTACATGTAAAGTGCTCCTACACTTTCTAACCCTGTGCTATTTTAGTATTATTTATATTTAATATTTTTTTTATTTTTTTTAATTAATATTTTAACACTTTACAATAAGTTGTCATGTTAACACTAGTTATTGTATTAACTAACATAAACATACAATGAACAATACATTTATTACACTATTTATTAATCTTTGTTAATGTTAGTTAATAAAAATACAGTCATTCATTGTTTGTTCATGTTAGTTCACAGTGCATTAACTAATGTTAACAAATGCAACTTGTGATTTTAATAAAGCATTAGTAAATATTGAAATTAATGTAAGATTAATAAATGATGTAGAAGTATTATCCATTCTTAGTTCATGTTAACTAATGAATCTTATTGTAAAGTGATACCAATATTTTTATATTAATCTTTTTATTATTACTTATTTTTAAAAATGTTATTTTTTAAAACTAAGTTTTTAGTTTTCGTTTTAATTTTATTTAATTTTTGTTGATTTATTAGCTTTTGTTGTTTTAAAATAGTACTATTTAGCTTGATTTTTGATGATTTTTCCATAAATTTACCAGTTGTTGTGATGACTGGATGGGGATCATTTAAAATTATTTTTTTTATGGAGATCATTTTCAGAAATTTATTTTTATAAATGTTATTTATTTTCTTTAATTATGAATGAAAAAGTTTTCAAATTACTTTTAAGTAAAATCATAATTGTCATTCAAAAGTTTAAAAATATATTGTAAAATATACTGACTATAGAAATTTTACCTATTATTTATATTTTCATTTCATTTTATATATATATATATATATATATATATATATATATAGTTTTAAAATTGTTTTTACATGACTATTCCACATCTGGAAATTTTTGGGGCTGTGGGCACCCTGTATTTAATCTCTTCATTAATCTCTTTTGATTATTTTATCATTTCATCACAGTGTAGTCATTTTAATATCATAATGGGGATATTTCATGTTTTTAATATCAAAGCCTGATGTGTCCCATGCACGTCCAAGAGCACAGTACCTGGTTCAGCAAATTACACACGGTTAAAAGATCTTGCGTACATGCACTGTAAGCACAGTACTTAGAAGGTGAACTTCCTTATAGTTATGTAATGTTCTTCAGCACTTTGTAATGAGTTTCATGAATGTTCCACAGTGACTCTGAGCGTGAGTGCATGAGAAGACCTTGACATGAACTGATAAAAGAAAAACATTTATCTGTTTGAGAAACTTTTCCACATTTACACACTTATTATGTCTTAAGATGCTGTATTAGAGATGATTACATGCTTAGCATTTTAGTACTTCAACTTCAACACTGCCTAAACAGCATTTTAAATTTGTTTAGATTATGTTAACAGTAACAACACTGGTGCAGACCTGTTAACTTTAACATTCAGGGGTGGATTTCAGTCTGAAGGCCTGACATTAGGGTTTTTTCAACTAAGATTAGATATAATGTAAAGAATAACATGATTCAGATATAAGTATTTCAAACAGTGAGTAAAGCGGTACACACAAGTCAGTTATCAACAGCTTTATTTGTGTTTATGATGACATTTTTAAATATTTGACTCTCAAGAAGTAGAGCCAAACTAGAACAGGCATATATTAGAAAAGTGCTTGCATTGTCTACCTTCATTCTCTTGAGAGAACTATGTTGACAGTACTTGGTGTCTTATTACCACCTTGCACTTGCTGCTAGACCTGCAAAATCTTTAGCAACACACACACAGTCACAGACAGGAGCTGTGTGTTGAGTGTGTGTGTGTGTGTGTGTGTGCGCGCGCGCGCACGCGCGAGGCTGGAAGGAGAGCAGAGCTCCCCTGACATGTGAGAGTGCAGCTTTGGTAGATCCTCCTTCGCTTGACCCAGGCTGCCTTGTGATTTAACTTTTACCGGGCGAATGTACGGATGTAAATCTCGCACATCCAGTGCCACCAGAGTTCTGATCGACTCCGGACGAAAGACTCTCACATGACCAACCAGAATTTAAGTCCTCATCGCCAGTCTTTTTCTCGAAGGATACAGGCTTTACTGAGAACTGAACAAATAATCGGAGGAATACGCTAATAACGGATTTATCTGTGTCGGAGTGGGATATGGCAGCGCTTTTATGTGAGTTGTTGATACGGACTGTCGGTGTGTCAGAATACTGCGGTGTTTTGGGGTTCTGCTGCATACAGCGTTCACCGGCTGGACGCTGCTCGGATATATCATTTCAATGTATACTTTAAAAACTCAAGAGTGACGTCAAATACAGTGTCATCTATTTTTAGACATGGTCGTCTATTAGTCTTTGTCATGACTGCTCGTTGTCATTAAGTCGTTAATTCGGTGCCGGAGTAGGAAGGTATTAGCGAGCCGGTTAGGGAAACGGAGGAGTTCGGTAGCGGGAGGGGAGGGGCTGCAGCACGGAGAGAGAGGACAAGCTAGAGTCGCGTTTATGAGAGAGAGATACGGAAAAGATGTTGGCTGTGACTCAAATCCTTGAGAGTTGCCTACCTAGGCGTCATTTTGTGCGACATTGTCCTTATCTTATAAAATTAACGACTGTTCAAAACCTTGAGAGCTAACGTTAGTTAACGGCGTTGAATATCTACGATAATGACTAGGTGGACAGCTAGCGATGATTTGAGACGCGGCCATTGCTTTTTGTGTTTTAACGTTAGCAAGAAGTTACGAATTGTTTGCTTTTCGCTTGTCGTTTTGAATGTTACCGCTTTGTTTTCGATGGTTATACAAACCGTTACATATTTTCTTAGATACTAAACAACAAAACTCTTCTGCTGGTTTAAACAGGTCTTAAAGCTTATTTGATCATCTGAAAAGTGCCCCAAACCCCCTTAAAACTAGTTAACGGACCAGCAAACTGTCTTAGGTTAATTTAAACTGTTTGTTTGTTTGTTTCATAAGACAAGAACATCAGATACAGGCTAAAATATTTGTAAAAAGTGTTGTTTGAAAGCGTAATTTATGAAATGAAATTGATATATATTATTTTTATTGTCATATTTCTAATTTCCAATGCTTTTAAAAACATCTTAAATAATGGCAGACTAAGATAATTTGCTGGTCCTATCTGGTTTAGGCTGATGTCCCTGTTTGACCTGCATGAAAGTGCCCCAGACCCTTCTAAAACTAGCAAAGAGACCATGCCGAGAGACTAGCAAACCAGCCTTTGCTGGTTTTAGCTGTTTTTGTTTTTTAATCAGGTTTAAGAAACTCTTGGGGGTGTGATGAAAACTTCATAGCAGGAGACGCAGTGGTGCCCTGATGCAGCAGAATGTTTCTTCTACGTGTCAGTGAAATATCGCCACCTAAGTTTCTGTTATTCACTGTGGGACAGAAAAACACCCAGGTGTTATGTGACATCAATTAATAATCTAGAAGCTGCGAGCTTGATGTTTGTGTGACGCAAGAAGACTGTGTGGACTGGTAGGTTCACCCCACAAGATGAACCACAATTTACTACCATTGTGCATTTGAATAAGACACTTAACCTCAGATTGCTCTAGCGGGACTGTCTTAATATTAAGTGAATTCTAAGTCGCTTTGGGTTTTATTTAATTAGAACAACGAGGGGGGGGAAGGTAATTGCCGCAGCTGCTGATAGGTCACCTTACCCGTTCACCTTCAAGTGAGCTCACCTATGGCCTGTCTCATCCCTGCAGGTGAAGATGCGATGACCGGCGAGACTGAGAAATATCTTCGGCCACAAGACCTGAGGGAGTTAGGGGATGACTCCTTACCGCAGGAGGGGTACATGGGTTTCAGTATTGGAGCCCGCTCTGCCAGGTAATATCTCTCATTAAGATTTTATGTATGGATGCTTGTTTGTTGGCAAAGCTGTTTGTTTCTAATGCTGGTTCTCTATGAGTAGCAAATGTATTTGGATTTGTAGGTTGTTATGGCACAAAGTAGATGGCTTTTTGGAGGTGTTTGGATGGAGAATCATTTGGATAGGTTTTGAATGTTGTGTTCAGGTGGTCTTCACTAAAAGTGTTACTACTGTCTTTGTGCATTGGCTTTTAGTCTGCATTAATAACAATAATAATGCTTCAGGAACAGGAAGATGGTAGGAAGCAGATCAGGAAAAGTCAAATCTCGGTCAGATTCAGTGTGCTTCAGTGCTGTCAGTCTTCATATCCAGTTGTTTACTGGTAATAAACACTGGGGTTGTAGTTCTCTGGAAACTGTTCCCACTATACAAATTCAACTGACCATGTGTCATTTAAGTTAAAGTGTGCTTGACACAAGTGTTTTTAGATGACAGGATAAAACTATGAAAAACTGTTATGCAAATAATAACAGAAAAGCACCTGTTGTACTTTTAGTGCGGACATTAATATTTTACAGTATTTAATATTTTAAAAGAGGTTACATCATGCAGTTATACCAGTTCGGCTAAAACGTGTGTTCTACAGCTGGGCAACTTTTGCAGAATTTGTAACAGTAAATGGTGGTTGCAAACAGTGTAAATATTTATATTAAATATAAAAACATTTAAATGTTTTAAAGTAAAAAAAAAAAAAAAATTCAAAAGAGTACCAAGTTGTTTTTAAAAACTAAGATATTAATATAATGCACAACATTAAAAATATTGTAAGATTGATTGAAGATACATAAATAGACTTTGTAAAGTCGATTATTTCTATAAGTTCTGTTTTAGCTTTAAGAAAGTAAACAGCCACTTCATGCACTTCATTTGATCAGTACTGCTTGTATTTGGGAACGTGTCATTTTATATTTATAGTTATATATATGGCCTATACCACCTAATATGACCTATGATATGACTAAATTGAGTTCTTATCACAGTTTATTGTGATTAGTTTATACTGTCATCACCATACGTATCGTCATACTGGTCAGCCCTACTTGGCAAATTTGTGTGTTGTTGCATCTCCTAAGTTGATTCAGTATTTACATGGTCTATTTATGGTCATATAGGTGTCTGATTAAAAGAAATACAAGTAACCAAATGTAAATTCCCGCATAACAGATGCTCAGATGGCTAATTACAGGCTTAAAGGGATAGTTCACCCAAAAATGAACCCTGCATAGACAGCAATGTAACTGAAGCACTCCCAGGCCCAGAAAGGTAGTAAGGACTACTAGTAAGGTAGTAATCGTTAAAATGGTCCAGGTGACATCTGTTTTTGAACTGTAATGTTATGAAGCTACAAGAAAACTTCTTGTGTGCAAAGACTTTATTCAACAATTTCTTCTCTTTCATTTTAATGATGTCCTTACCACCTTTCTGGGCTTTGAACTTATCAGTTGCATTGCTGTCTAAGCAGGGTCAGAAAACTCTCGAATTTCATCAAAAATGCAGTTGAGACCAAAAGTTAGCATACACCTTGCAGAATCTGCAAAATGTTAATTATTTTACCAAAATAAGAGGGATCATACAAAATGCATGTATTTTTTTATTTAGCACTGACGTGAATAAAATATATCACATAAAAGACATTTACATATAATCCACAGGAGAAAATAATAGTTGAATTTATAGAAATGACCCTGTTCAAAAATTTACCTATACTTGATTCTTAATACTGTGTTGTTACCTTCTGTAATAGTTGCATATGAGTCCTTCAGTTGTCCTCAGTGTGAGAAGATGGATCTCAAAATCATACAGTCATTGTTGGAAGAGGTTCAAATTCACAAAAATGTTGAAAAACCAAAGAATTTGTGGGACCTGAAGGATTTTTATGAAGATCAGCAGGCAGTTTAACTCTGCAGGGCAAACAAGGGACTCATGAACAACTAAACAAAAAAACACAGCTGTGGATCATTCAAGTAACAACACAGTATTAAGAATGAAGTGTATGTAATCTTTTGAACGGGGTCATTTTTATAAACTCAACTATTTTCTCTTGTGGACTATATGTAAATGTCTTTCTGTGAAATATCTAATTCAGGTCAGTACTAAATATAAAATAATATGCATCTTTTATGATCCCTCTTATTTTGGCAAAATAATTCACATTTTGCAGATTCTGTATGTAAACTTTTGCCCGCAACTGTATCTTAATTTGTTTTCTGAAGATGAACAAAAGTCTTAGGGGTTTGGAATGAGGGGTGAGCAATTAATTTTCATTTTTAGGTGAACTATCCCTTTAATGTTTTGTTGATGAAACATGATCAAAAGGATCTTTACAGTCATAACAAACATGATATCCTAGTAAGCACCATCATCCGTAATATAACCATATACCAAATCTGATCAGATCCCATAATGTTTGTGTTAAATTATAAGAAAAATGTATGTTTTTCTAAAGCAGTACCTTATAGTTCCTTATGTTTTAATTGTAAGTTATAAGTTTATCAAAAAAAGTTTAGGCCAGAAGATGCAAATCTGTGGTGTTTTTTTTCTGAAGTACTTCCATTCTCTCATTTAAGAGGTCATGTTCATCGTGGCTGATGGACAATGAGCGTAGCAGGTGAGGGAGAGGTGGGACACTAGAATGGAAAGGTACCATTTCTGTCATGCGAGCATTATGTGGCACAATGGAGCCTGATTTGCTGTTGTTGTACGGGACAGTGAGTTCTGATTGGCTGCCGTTTGTGTGCCAGTGGTTATAATGTTCGAGGACAGGGAATAAATGACTGAAAAAACAATTGCATCATCTCCGGGAAGGGAACGCTGAGTGACAAAGTCTGGAAAGTGCGTGACTCGGTCCGTGTGAACGTGAAGGTGTGATGTGATGGACCTTCAGTCTCTTATCACGTTTAGTTATGATGGATCGATCGTTTTAGAACTCTAGTGTAGCTCAGAGGGAAGAATTCGCTTTATGGTTAGCTGCATTTGGATACTGACACTGCGGCTTGCTTGCACAAGAGGCATTAAATAGTCAAATGTGAGTCAAATTAGCTGTATAGATCATTATAATTACGGCATTTGCAACTCAGTATCTCAGCTGCTTAGCCAAGGTAAGACACACTGTTTCATGTCTGAAAAGGAGTTTTATAATACTTTTGCTATTTGGATTGTTTCTATTGGAGTTTAGATGATGTTTCTATGTTCTACCGTACAGAGCTTCATATTTTCTGCCTCTTTTGTTTTGTTAACATCCGCCTGGCATTGTTTGCTCTTACATAGGGCTACTAATGTTGACTGTTTTTACCAAACACGCACCCAGTCCTGTCTAGGAGCACAACACATGCTGTGGCAGAGCCTCAGTGCCATGCTTAACTCTCACTGCTTCTGCCACGTCCAGTACATTTTACTCTCTTTTCTCTTTTTCGGCTTCTCTCACTCTCTCTAGCCCCAGGATAAGGTAAGAGTGATGTCTTTCTCTCTGCCTTTCCCTTTCTGTGCCTTTTGCCTTCTCTCTCCGTAGCTGTCGTTTCTGTCTCTGCCCCTTTCCATACGTACTACAACTCCCATCATGCCCCGCTCCACCGAGCCATCTGGTGCAGTGCGTTACTGTGGAGTCTCATCCCTTTCATACACTGAGGCCTGAGCTCCTCGGCCTGATAGAACAAATTCATGCATCTCAACTGGAGTTTTGCTTTATAAACTTCTCTTGCGTTGACGTCCAGTTTGTTCTATCCGGCTCCAAAGCCGAACACGCTTCTTATCGGTCACACAAAAGCCATCTAACCTTTTCGAAGGCGGTTTCTAAATGCAAAAGATGTAAGGAGTGTTTAAAAAACAACAGGAAAAGTGGGCAGTAGTTGTGTGTTGTGAAATATTGTGGTTTTAAATGTTATTGATGTCTGAAATATTAATGAATAGTGTGCTAACTATTGTGTTTTGGTTGCTTTATAAGTTTTTCTTTAGTGTGGCATGGATTGTGTTCATATATGTTGTGTTTTGCTGTTGTTTCAGTTGTGTGGTGCTCTATGTAACATCCAGGGACAAAAGCTTCAAGCTGATCAGTCAGCAGTTGAAGCCAATTACTCTGTCACATCGCTGACGGCACATTTAATTGGCCATGACTCACCACATTGATCACAGGTCAATTTTGTTGCAAAAATTAAAATAGATATGGTGTTCTAAGCATGTTTGGTTATGATCACCAGTGTGATTAGAGAGAATAGTTAATCCACATTGTGTGTTTAAACACATTCACACATCTTGGTTGCAGAATGTGAGGTAGGAAGCATATTATTAGAATGTAAATATTCCTCTTAATTGTTGTATGCTGTTTCACATGCATGCAAATGCACACAGAACCATAGTACAGCCTTCTTATACAATGCTGACTCTATTCAAAGAAGGAGAATGAAGAAGAAGGGAAGGAAAAAGAGATAAGTTAATGCAGAGAGAGCTTGTGCTGCAGAGTCAGCTGCTGTAGTGCTACAGAATCATAAAAACTATGCAGATCAGGACGAATTAACCTGATGTGCAAGAGGATGAGAGGAAGGAATGGAAAGAAAGTTGTAAACCCATTCATCCAAAAACTAGCTCGCAAGCCGACACGGTTTCTTTCGTAAACACACTCTCGTGTGCAGTTCTGCTGTGTGCGCTACAGTACTGTACCTTTAAATCCTGCTGATTGCTGCAGAATTTTCAATCTCCCATACACACACCGTGCAACCAACCCAAGACTGCTGTCCTGCAGAGATCCAGGCGTTTCTAACAGCACTGCAGAAGGGTGCACACACTCACACAGTCGTAAATTTGATCTGAGCTGAAAAATACTTATTCAAAGTGTCAGTTTATTAGCGGTGCTTGCTATAATTGTTCCTCATGGACTAGGGGTTTTTCAAAACCACTCGCTGTAAGTGTTAAACTTTGGCACATAGCAAGACCTGCTATGTGATATTGGCATATAGTAAATTTTACCTTTAATTATGCAGTTTGTTTATGAGAGGTGTGCCATTGCTATTACTTTTCAAAGAGTTAAAGGTATAGTTCACCCAAAAATGATTAATTACTCAAGTCATTCCAAACCTGTAAGACCTTCGCTCATCTTCAGAACACAAATTAAGATATTTTTGATAAAATCTGAAAGCTTGCTAACCCTGGATAGACAGCAATGCAACTGACACGTTCACAGCCCAGAAAGTTAGTAAGGACATTGTTAAAATAGTCCATCTGTGGTTCAACCTTAATTTTATGAAGCAACAAGAATTATAGCATCTTTCCTACATTTCTGTTTTCTTCTTACTTCCTCCTCTCTGTCCATCAGATATCCCTTTCTCTCTTCTCTTCTCTGAAGGGTTTGATTTTGTTCTCCCTGGATGTTGCATGTTGTAACTTTTGTGTTTTTGTTTTGTGTTTATGTTGTTCGTCCCTGTGCGTCTTTCGCTTTGTGTTTGTGTGTATCTGCTTGTGCGTGTGTACATGTGTGAACCTCTTACACACTCCAGTCTGCGCTCCTTCAGCTCAGACAGGTCCAACACACTGAACAGAAGCTCCTTCGCTCGGGACAGCATGATGATTGAAGAGATGCTGGCGCCCACCAAAGACACGGTAAGAACGCCCACTCTCTTTATCACGCTTATCCGTGGTTTGCGCTGTCTTGTTCTCATTCAGTACTGTAGCCGTTTTTCCAACATCAGCCCAAAGCATTCTCGTTGCTTAACCGTTGAGTGCCGGGATATGGTTTCATTTTTCACTGTGGGGCTGATAGCAGAGCTCATAATACAAATGCCTCAGTCGTTGCCTTGGTAATGCAAGTGTTTACAGATGGTATGAGATGTAAAAAGCAGCTGCGTTATAGAGGATGGTCAGATATTTCTGTTTACTTCGCTCAAATAGCGCGCTTGGCCAACTAGAGAAACTGGTAGCCAGGCAACAAACAAGTGACCAATCCCAAGTGGTGACATCACTGCACACATTCTACCAGCGTTGTTCAGCACTGTTAGCCAACCATGCTGAGAACTGTTTGAGAATTAAGAATAGTTTGTAATCGTGCCATGCTGAAGCAAGCTCAAGTGGAAATATGACTGTAACTATTCCTTATAGTTCTTAGAACAGTTCGCCCTGAAGGTGGAAAAGCGGCTGTGTCATACTTCCAGAAAGCACGTACACACTACCATGTTTTTACAAACCCTAGTTAGCTACCTTCATAGACTTCTAAAGGGAGCCCCAGATATTAAGACTTGTATGGCTTAATATAGCGTAAATGATGTCTCTTACTGAAATATGTAGTAGAAAACTTATGAAAGACCACATTGTTTTATACATATTTTGGACTATGGGGGGCGCCATTATTTCGATGATGTAAAATGGTTGCACTTGGTGAGCCACCGGTGCTACTGTTGCTATTTTTACCACAACACAGCTTGGAATAAGCAATTCTGAAAATAAAATGATATACTGATATACTGATATGATGCCACACTGTGTGGTTTTTGGTTGTAATTTTCAGTGAAAAATTACAACCAACAAGAGAAGCGATGTAAGTCTTCACTGCTTTCCTAGTGATAAGAAGAGGAGAAAAGAATGGGAAGATGCCTGTGGACGAATAAAACTTCCTAAAGACCTGCGTCTTTGTTCTCCCAGCATTAGCCCGATAGCTTTGAGGCTTTTAGTAGACCACAGCTACTAAAAAAGAGCTTGCAAACGGCAGAGACGAAACGCTAGATGCCATCCTGGTAGGATGTACTGTAAACATGCCGACGCTTGTCATGACTCGATATCTGGGGGCGTTTATGCTCCTTGTGGGGAAAACTGATGGTATGGCATTTGGTTTAGGCGTACGTTTATATCCATCACCACCTATAAGCTATTTCAGTAGCTGTGGTCATCATATCAGTATTTTATTTTATGAGCTGAGTATTCCAAGTTGTGTTGTGGTAAAAATAGCAACAGGTAACAGTAGTAGCTCACCTAGTGCAACCATTTTACATAATCAAAAAATGGCTTGTCCTAGAGTCCAAAATATATATTAAGCGATGTGGATTTTTAAAAATAATGTAAATCTTTTATGGGTTTTCTACTACATATTTCAGTAAGAGACATCATTTACGTTATAAGCCATAAAAGTCCTAATATCCAGGGTTCCCATTAAGGTGCACAACCTGTTTCTAAACCATGAAAAATTATGCTGCTTTTTAAGTTTTACATTTTAAGATGACTTTATCCTAAGTAATGGCAGCAATTCCAGAATGCATTAATACATCAAAGATGGTGGATGAAGTAAAGAAATTGTATTTTTAATAAGTGTTCTATTATTATTGTTCAATAGCATTTATAAATATTTTCAATTAGCTTTATATATATTTAGATTTTTTTTAAATTTTTGTTTTTTTTTATATATATATTTTAGCTTTGGTTACTTTTATGAATTCTTAAATATTTATATATATTTTTTCTATTTCATTTCATATAATCATATAATTTCATATATTTAAAATGTTCTATTTAGTTTTTAATTTGGTTCTTTTAAGTTTTTTCTTATTTATACATTTTGTAGTAGTTTATAATTGATTATAAATTCACTTGATTCTTTCAACACTACATTTCTGCCATATGGACATTACTTTGACCTCTGATCACCTCTGACTGTAATGTAGAAACATGCATTTCCTGTAAAGATGCTTTGAAATTATATGTATCTTATAAATAAACGTTAATTGAATTCATTACTGAAAAATATAATTAAAATTGTTTACATGTATTTTGCCACAGATTATGTTTTATGTGTTTGTTCCACTGCAACACTATATCGCTATCAGACTTGTTCTGCATCAACACTGACTGATCAGCACTAGAAACTAAATATACAAATGGTTGCTACACTTCAACCCTGTAGTCATAAAAAGCCATAGATTTATTGTTAATTCCATTCATTGTCTGGCATTGTTCCTACAATTGCACAAAGTGCACTCAGGACTTTCCACAACACAGCAAAATGTCTTGGAATATTTGTTTTGGGTCCTGTGGGGTTTACGAAAACCTGGTCCCCATCCACACAGACACAAACTGTTCTGTCCAGCGTCACATTCTCTTTTCCAAATGTGCCTTTAAATAAACTCTTATTAGGCTGAAAGTCGCAAGTCTAAGAGTTTATTTAAAGGCACTTTAAGAAATCTAAATGCATGACCTGGATCTATCCTTAAACAGTTAGTTAGACACTGGGAAGGAGGACAAAGAGAGAGAGAATGATAGAGAGTCAGACTTGGACTCTGTCAGGCTTTTCCATTTTGTGTTTTCCTGTTCAGTGTTCTGTTGCTCTTTCCATTCTCTGGATGTAGAGAGCAAATATTCAGGCTACACTTTTGAAATTGCTCAATTCTTAAAGAAAACAAAGATGTAGTTATTAGGCCACTGACTTTATTTGATTAAAATTTGAATTGTTTTCATTTAACATGCATATCAAGCATAACAGCCATTAACCTTAACTAAAAATAACTGTTATGAGGTCAGTACTGTGTCTGGAGTATAGTATATGACCATGTTCTTTGTTTATGGTAACTTACAAAAAGACAGAAAGTGCAGTACTGTGTAAGTGCTTTTATTTTTGCTTCAGTGTCAGATGCTGTGTTCTAAAAGCAGCTGCCTGTCTTAACAGCTTTTTGGGCTTCATTAAAGTGTTCAGTTCAGGTTCGATCAGGTAGACTAGTTTTTGAACAACTTGAGAGAAACACTTCACATAATACTTATTTTCTCTCTCTTTGTTTGGCTTTAGAGTGTATTTAAAGATATTTCCTACATGATGGACCCACACAATAAGGTACAGGTCCTTGATCCTGACCACGTTCGATCATCTCTCTCCATCTTTTCCATCCTTTCATTAGACAAAAATCCAAACATGCTATTTATTTGCTCATCTGTATTTGTGTGTTATTGTTTGTTTAGAAATACAAGCTCCACCTCCATCTGTAGTGTTTATTTTGTTGTCTTTCACTCATTGTTTTTTCTGCTTTTTATTTTTCTTCTTGAATGTCCTGTTTGAAGCCATGTTTCATCCAGATGCATCATCGTGATGTTTCCAAAGACATTCTGTTTTTAACTTTATTTTGGCAGCGGTTTTACAAAGCATCTCTGGAAACTTTAGATAACCAAGTCATAAAATAAAATAAAATAAAATAAAAAACATCATTGATATATACACTACCAGTCAAATGTTTTTGAACAGTAAGATTTTTAATGTTTTTTAAATATTTTTACTATTTAAGATGACTGTTTTCTATTTGAGTATATTTTAAATGTAATTTCAAAACTGAATTTTTAGTGTTATTACTTCAGTCACATGATCCTTCGGAAATCATTCTAATATTCTGATTTGCTGGCCAAAAAACATTTATTATTATTATTATGTTGAAAACAGCTGAGTAAAATTTTTTCAGGTTTCTTTGATGAATAGAAAATTCAGAAGAACAGCATTTATCTGAAACAGAAATCTTTTGTAACATTATAAATGTCTTTATCATCACTTTCGATCAGTTTAAAGCATCTTTGCTAAATAAAAGTATTAATTTCTATAATTTCTTTTCCCAAAAAAAAATTATACTGACTCCAAGCTTTTGAATGGCATAGTGTTACAAAAGCTTTTTATTTTAGATAAATGCTGATCTTTAGAAAAAAAAAACTATATTCAGCTGTTTTGAACATTGATAATAATAATAAAAATAATAATAATAAATGTTTCTTAAACAGCAAATCAGCATATTAGAATGGTTTCTGAAGTATCATGTGACAGTGAAGACTGGAGTAATGATGCTGAAAATTTAGCTTTGATCACAATAATAAATGCATTTTGAAATATATTCAAATAGAAAGCAGTTATTTTAAATAGTAAAAACAATTCACAATATTACTGTATTTTTGCTGTATTTTGGATTAAATAAATGCAGGCTTACTGTTCAAAAACTTTTTACTTTTTCTGTAATTAAATTTCTGAATTTAATTACAACATGCAATGCTAGCTACTGTTTCTAACAAACTTCACATTCATTTTGAAGGTTATGCAACTGCTAACCCTGAAGTGTGTTTTTATATGGATGTGTTGACAGCACCTTGCAGTGACTCGTGAATACAACAGCGAGTGTATGCGGCGGTACAGTTGGACCCCTGATACAGTGGACCACTCACATAACACTGTCTGCAGTCCTGTGCATTCTGGGTAAGTGTGTTTGCATTGTTTAACATTAAGTATGCAAACACATTAGTAACCACAACATTAATGTATTTTGATTATATACTGTATGATATATTTATACGCTATAGTTTAAAGGTTTGGGGTTGGTAAGATTTTTTTAAGATAGATTGTTTTCTAATATGCTGATATGAAGAACATTTATTTGAAATGTAAATCTTTTGTAACATTATAGATGTCTTTACTATCACTTTTAAGTATTTAAGTATTGATTACTTAAAATTAAAACCTTACTGACGCCAAACTGTTGAACAGTGCTCAGTCCTCCCTAATGTACATATCTCTATTTCCAAGTAATATTTTATATAGAAGAAATTAAATGTGTCATTCTGTTTATTAGTGTCACCAAATGAATTTCAATTCTGTTAGAATAGCCATTTATGTCAATGCTTAAAATGCGTTTGACCACCTATGTGTTCTAAGGGGGGATTGAGCATCTCATTATGCATTATAACGATACCATTTATGATTGGTGGAAGATGATTTAATCCAGCCAATCTGCAAAAATGATGCTGTCTTGGGCAAGCATGTGAATAGTTTTTCATTGGCTTCACTGAGTTGTTTGCATAAAGCATATTTTGTTTTCCTTTAGTTTTCTCCCCCTCACGCTTTCTGCTACATTACACATAAGATCTGATTTTTGACATCAGCTTCGTGTCTTTCTTACATGTATGTCAGCATTTTTTACCATGACAACAACTGTAATAATGAATGTTGTTTATTTTTTTACCTCCTGCTTTCTGTTCTTTTTTTCTTTCCGTTAATTTTTCCTTTTGCAGCCCTTCCTCCCCGCTTCCTCAGTATGACTCCAGGTGAAAACTGAGTCCGGTGACATCACTCTTTCTATAGCTTTTTCTGTCCTGTCTTTTCCCTCTATTTTTCATCTGTCCTCTCCTGTTTTCTTTCACTCTTTATCTCTTTCCTGCTCTCTGGTGTTTTATTCCCCGTTTTATCTCCTCATCTGTGTGAGCGCTCCTCCACACTGTGTGTGTTTAGCCGGTCTATGGGAAATGGACCTCATCTCATTCAGAAATTTCGCAACTTCAGCAGTCATAAAATAAATTTCAGATCACTCATTACACACACTAGTTCCACCATCAGCACATTAGACGTTTTGTGAGGAAAGGTTCTTTGTAATCTTCATTGCTCAGTTAGAAATGACTTGTTATAGCTACACCATTTCTTCAGTAGGGCTGGGCGATATATTGAAAATTAATAGTATATTGTATTTGAATTGATTCACTACTTTTATTTAAGAAATTGATAATTGTTTGTGCCATCCATTAGTAATGTTCCTGTAAATCTTGTGGGCGGCATATCTGATATATTAAAAATATGTAATTAATGCAATTTTTTGATCCATATAAAATATATATATAGATATATTCTTCAAGAAGATTTACATTTATTTATTCTTTGAAAATAATCTGGAAAAACATGTCATTATTATTTTTAAGATTTTTACTGTTTTAGTTCTTTCATTAAACATTTTAAATATATATTATGTTCTTAAATATTTATATATATATTTTTAATATTTCAATATTTTAAATAATATAATAAATAATATTATTTAAATTAAATAATTAAATAATATTTTAAATATTCTATTTTGTTTTCAGTTTAGTTCTTTTATTTCAGTTCACATTTTCTTGTTATATTTATATATTTTTATTTTAGTAGTTTTAGTTAATAATAACAATAACTGTTTATAAATGATTATAAACAGTTATTCAAAATGGTACCTGGTTTCATTGTATTTTAGACACTTTAAATCTTTTGAATGGTAATTTTAATATATTGAATATCACCAATATGTTGGCATGATGTCAGTTTTTTTGGTTTATCGCCCAGCCCTTGACATCAGTGTTAGGATCTCATGTATATGTAACAAACAGACAATGGCAGTGCAGATGCAAATATATACTTCACTCATTTCACGTTAACAGATAATGGGTGTTTTGGGTTTTCTTGTCCACCTGTGGAGGTGCTTTTGGTCACACTGTTGATCACTGATCACTGCTTCGAAACAATTGATCTTGGCAGTAAACAGGATATTATTTTCAGCTTTGCACACTGAGTCTTGAGTACAGTGACTATGGTAATATTTTGGTAAGTCAATATTGAAGGAATCCCTGTTTCCTGTTCAGGTGTCTCTGCTGCTGTTGTATGAGGGACTAAATGCTGCCAGGTTTAACAGCTCGAAGCACTGTCACTCTTTTTAATTGTTTTTTCTCTGTCTGTTGACTAAACTGTCTCTATCTCTCTGGCTTTAATAGTCTGTTATCGCTTACTGTTTCTCCTCCTTTTCGTTTCTGCTTAGACCTTTCCCTTCTCCCTCCCTCCCTCTCTCTCTCTCTCTCTCTCTCTCTCTCACCACGTGTGTTGGGTGTACAGTGATCACAGCATGGGAATCGTCTCTCACTCGTTCGTGTCTGTGTAGTGGGTTAGCGTGGTGTCCCTCTTTCTTTCTTCATCTCCTTCCATCTTTTTCTTTCATTAATCCTTTATTCTCTTCTTGCAGGTTTCTAGTAAGTTTCATGGTGGATGCTCGGGGCGGGTCGATGAGAGGAAGTCGTCATGATGGGATGCGTATAATCATTCCACCTAGGAAGTGCCCAGCACCGACGCGAATCACCTGCCGCCTAGCAAAGCGGCACCGCCTGGCGTACCCACCCCCTATGGTGGAGGGAGAGGGTCTTGTGAGCAGGCTGGTGGAGATGGGGCCAGCGGGGGCACAGTTTTTGGGGTAAGAGTTCCTCCATGGTGGCTTAAATTATCTGTAGTTTCTGTAGTAAATTCTGTCATTAATTACTCACCCTCATGTCGTTCCAAACCCGTAAGACCTTCGTTCATCTTCTGAACAAAAATTAAGATATTTTTAATGAAATCCAAGAGCTTTCTGACCCTGCATAGACAGCACTGCAACGGAAAGCTTCAGACAATCTTCAGATATGTTTATGAAGACTGTTTTATGTACAACGTGTGTCTTTTTCTGCTTGTAAACAAAGCGCAGTGCATCCGGGTTCTACATTAGTACGCCGAAATTGCTGAATAAAGTTGTTATTTTATTTTCTTTGTGCACAAAAGTATTTTCGTTATGTATTTTCGTTACGGTTGAACCACTGATATCACATGGACTATTTTAATAATGTTTTTACGACTTTTCTGGACTTTGAAAGTGGTAGTTGCATTGCTGTCTATGCAGGCTCTCGGATTTCATCAAAAATATCTTAATTTGTTTTCCGAAGATGAGCAAAGGTCTTGTGGTTTGGATTGACATATGGGTGAGTAATTATGATCTGAACTATCCCTGGAACATAATCTTGCCCTAAATGCATTAGTTTTTAACTTTTTTACAAAAATGTCAATGGGGAATGAGTTTGGACTGAGTAATGTCAGGATCTCCTTCTTAAATTCTCATCAAATTAGTGCTGAATGCAATTTGCATGGTGCAGTTCCCCGTCTGTTTAGTGAATTCTCCCCTAATTGTCTTCACTTTATTTCAGGCCTGTGATAGTTGAAATTCCTCATTTTGGCTCCATGCGGGGAAAGGAAAGAGAGCTGATCGTCCTACGCAGCGATAATGGAGAAACCTGGAAAGAACATCATTATGACTGTAAAGTGACAGAGCTCACCTCAATCCTCAATGGCATGGATGAGGGTAATGTACAAACAGCTAATGATACAACTGAAATTAGACTAATGAGGGTAGTTTTAATTAAATCCTTGTAATTTTGTTTATTAAAAATTTGTCTTTTGTTTATTTAATTACAGAGATGGACAGTCCAGCAGAGCTGGAGAACAAACGTATCTGCCGCATCATCACAAAAGATTTCCCACAGTACTTTGCGGTGGTGTCACGCATCAAACAAGAAAGTGATTACATGGGACCAGAGGGCGGAGTCCTGAGCAGTGAGGCAGTTCCCATGGTAAAGGCTGCTTTTCCCCAGGGAGCGCTTACGAAGAAGATTCGTGTTGGGTTACAGGTATAAGAACTTATCAAGATTGTTGTTGTCAAATTATGTTTGGTCAAGCTTTTGTATTTAATTATTAATCTAATTTAATTACATAGTCATCCATTTTATTGTATGGAAATTCTAGAAATATCAGGGATATTTCTGTTTATGGTTTTATCAGTTTTAAAATATTTAAAGGGATAGTTCACCCAAAAAGTGGTGATCATGTATGCGTAGTGTAAGCTCTGGTGAAAATATGCTACTCACTCGAGAACAAAGGTTTGTTTACAGGAGCAAAGGAAGCAAAGTTTGCTTTGTTTAGCAAAGGAAAACCAATTTCCTCTTGGCTTATATCAAAATTATCCAACATTGTTCTTTACAAATCCTCATATTGTACTTCTAATTCATGACCGGTGATTTGTTTTGCTCTCTCTTCTGCGTTCGTCATTTCTCACTTGAGCTTATGCCTATGTCCTACGTACACACAGTCACGCGTACGACAGTCAGCGGAAGCTAGAGATTACTGTTTATAAAGTTGTAAATATGGATGTTTTTCTTACAAAAATGCATTAATTCGCTTCAGGAGGCCTTTATTCACCCCCCTGAGCCGTGTGGGACACTTTCATGATGAATGGATGCACTTTATTATAGTTTTTTGGACTATTGAAATAAATAACACCCACTCAGTTCCATTATAAAGCTTGGAAGAATCATGATATTTTTTAATATAACTCTGATTGGATAATATCTGAAAAAAGAAAGTTACATACACCTAGGATGCCTAGAGCGTAAGTAAATCATGGGGCAATTTCCATTTTTGGATGAACTATCCCTTTTATACGCTATATATTGATGTAGTAGTAGAGCTTGTGTAGATTTAAAATTGCTTGCAAGCCATAATGATGTTTGGTTTGCGAGTGATTTGAATGCGAGTGGTTTGAATGGTTTGTAGGCGAAAGTAATTTAAGCAATTTACATAAAACTGGCCTGTCATCTCTAGAGGTTCTGGGATCATTCTTTCTCTCTGTCACACACACATACACACTATAGTAGAATATTTTCGCCACAAAACACACACATAATAGCAGAATAGCTATTATTATTGCAAACAAGTCAGTGTTCTTTGGATAGTTACTCTGTCTGTTTCAACAGTGGTCAGGATGCATTTCCTGGTGAACATCTCATGACCATAGCATAGAAACTGAGAGTATATACATGTTACACAAGAAACAATTCATAAGACTACAGAAATAAAAAGTTATATGCATTCCAAGGATGATTAATTTGTTACAAATGAGTGGTTATGCAAAATGCACATCAGACATGCATTAGCACTGTAGATGCTCTTCTGTTGTTTCTCCTGTTCATCATGCCACTTTTTTTTGTTTCTCTTTTAGGCACAGCCAGTGCCAGAGGACATTGTGCGGACGATCACTGGTAACCGTGCGTCCTTCAGTCCGATTGTTACTGTGGAGCCCAGAAGGAGGAAATTCCACAAGCCCATCACCATGACAATCCCTGTGCCACCTAGATCCAAAGAGGCTGTTGCTAACGGACGCAAAGGAGAACCTGCCCCCTGCCTTAGACTGCTCTGTAGCATTACAGGCATGTGAATAGTTTGTGTATATGGGGAAAATGTCAGGTCATCATGGCCAAATGAATGTGCAACAACAACTGCACATGAGAGATGCTTCATCTGAATTTAAATTAAACATATGTGTTTGCTTTGGTGTATGCAGAGTTAAAGGTCAGGAAAAATCTGAGATAATGCATTTGCAAGTGACAACAAGGAATTGTGATAAAAGTGATTCCCAACACCAGTGTTTAAAACTGTTTTGTTTTTAGGTGGAACATCCCCTGCACAGTGGGAAGACATCACTGGGACCACTCCACTCTCCTTTGTCACAGACTGTGTTTCCTTCACCACAAATGTGTCTGCAAGGTAAGTTTCAGCTGATGCAGATTCAAATCATGTGCTTTGGAGTAGGGGACAGTGGAGGATCTCTGTCCTAGATTAAATTATATCGCTGTAATCATGTTCATCTGCACATCCACAACGTCAGATGCTGATTAAACTCTAATATGACTGCAGACTGTGGCCTGGAAATAAGAGTTACTGAGGAAAGGAATAATCACATGAGATCATTAAAGAACTGAAGAAGCTTGGAAATATGCAAAGTTAAACCATGTTTATTCTTGTTGCATGTAACCCTGTAATTAATGTAGTCTGGATTGCATTTCATTTTATGTGTTTTCTGCTTTTGATAAGCAGATATTTTCCAAATATGCATGCTTCTATAGTGATGCATTTTGCATTTAACATTGTTTTTTTTTTTTTGTCTATGAACATATCGGAACAGATTTGCTGCCCATTTTTTGGGTTTCAGCCAACCCGCTGAGCACCATTCGTATAAACATTCAGTGTTTGTGTCAGTGTTGAAGACAACTGACCAAAGATTCCAAAACTTCTATCATGTAAACATTTTAGAACCAAGGTTTTCTGTCCCATGGAGTTGTAACAGAGAAAGTAAATATTTGTGAAAATTTGAATTGTACAGGGTTTTCCTTATTCTAGGTGAATTCTTTCCACTCTTTTTTGTAGATTTTGGTTGGCAGACTGTCAGCAGATCAGCGAGACAGTGGGTTTAGCATCTCAGTTGTACCGAGAGCTGATCTGCGTTCCATATCTGGCCAAGTTTGTGGTGTTTGCTAAAATGATCGACCCTGTAGAGTCCCGCTTACGTTGTTTCTGCATGACTGACGACAAAGTCGACAAAACTCTGGAGCAGCAAGAGAACTTTGAGGAGGTGGCAAGGAGCAAAGACATTGAGGTGTGCCACTGTAACTCACACGCTAGCCTACACACATGCACACGTTCACATAAATAATTCACATTGAACATACTCTGTTTGGAAACAGTGAGTCATAAGTTTGTGAATATTCTTGTATATACACATAGAACAATCCATTTGAAAAAAACATGACAGAACATGTACCAACAAAACTTTTTTCCTCTGTAATTCAAAGACCATATTCATACAAACACCCACACAACAATGTTATTCTCCCATATTCAAACACAATAATGCTTCAGATCATTTATTGACATTATAGAGACATAAGTGAGGACATGCTTATGATTTGTCACTCGTTCCTTTGTCAGATTCTGGAGGGGAAGCCCATTCATGTAGACTGCTACGGCAACATCGCTCCTCTGGCAAAGAGTGGTCAGCAACTCATCTTCAACTTCTATGCCTTCAAAGAGAACCGACTCCCATTCAATGTCAAGGTTTGAGAGACACTGACCTTCCATTCTAGCTATTATGGATGCACATACAAAATTTCAGTGAACAAGTATTGTCAAGTAAATCAGCTGTACAGTTAAATCTGAATGTTGAAATGAACTGCAAGTTAAAAAAGGGTTTTATTCTGTGTTGCACTGATAGATGTAACAGATGTCTTGGACATTATATGTATATACACACTTAGCAGTGTGGATGCAGCAACACACAAACGTTTTCAATTACCAGTGCCACTGAAAAAATGCTCTATTCACAGTTAGTTATAAATTATTTATTCCATGAGCAAAAGTGTCCTATAACAGGTATAGCAGAGGTATAGCAAAAGTGTCCTATAATTTGTATTAGGCTAGTCATGTGACCACAACATAGCAGACCCCATGAACAGGGCTGTACGTTTACTTTTCTTTTTAGGAGCACTTGTGCTTATAACCTAAAAAATTTGGTAGCACAGTCAAAATTTTTAGGAGCACCTTCTAATCAATAATCAAAAAATCTGATCAAAAATTAGCCTTCCCATTACAAGGTGATATTTGACTCCTTAAAGTGATTTACTGGGGAGTTTTGTTTTTACCTTTGTAATGGCATTTTTCTAACTTTATCAAAAGTATGTCATCTTTTATGGCGAATTTTAAAAAATATATTTTATAAGCTTTTTAAATTTCTAATTTCTAAGTAGAATAAGAATAAGTTACCAATCAAATTAAATCAGTATTAACTAAATTCATTTGTATTACAGAGGTGGCATGGAACACCACAAAAGTGGCTTGTAGGTGTATTTTCATGTTTAATGAGGCTCAGAGGTGGCATGAGTGTGATTAAAATTTATAAATTCATGTTGAGATTTATGTTTTAAATATAAAATTTTGAATATAGAAATATTAAATGATTCAAATAACTGAAAAGATACTTTAAAAATGAATTTAAAACTGCCAGTAGGTGGCGGCAAGTCACTGATTTAATTACTGAATCGCTCATTCATTTGTTCAGCTGATTCATTCAGGAATAAAGCAAGTGACTGTCTTTATGAATGGGAAATTGAATCATTGACTCACTAGATTAAAAACGCACGTTCATTCATAAACAAAACGTCGCTGTGTTTGAATGGAGATGCGAAGCGGCTCAGTTGTGACTTGTTTCAAACTATTTTTGATGATGAAATAGAGCAAAATCAGGCAATGGTGTTATAGCTAGTCACTTAATATTAACTTCTTGTTTAATTAATTGTGTTAAATCAGTATCTCATTCACAAAATCCATTAAAATCTGTCACTCATCTCAGTTTGTCGCAAGCTCACAAAGTTCGATTATAATCAACCAAGCTCTCTACACTGCACACTCCTTCTACACTTTGTATATGAAAGGATTTGTGAAATATGTCTGTGATACATTACTCAACGTTGCAAAAACACATAGAAATGCTGTTCAATGTAAAATAAAGCAGCTTTTATTAGGCTACTGATATGATTAAGTCATTCTGTGTTGTGTATATGTATGCGTTTTGTAGGTCAGAGATATGGGCCAAGAGCCATGTGGGAGAATCTCATTCCTCAGAGAACCTAAAATCGCAAAAGGCCTGCCACAGAGTGCAATCTGCAACCTTAACTTTACACTGCCAACACACAGGAAGGTAAGAACAGACAAAAACACGATTCTCTAGCGTTATTTGGAGTCTATTAAACATTAACCATGTCACAGAGCTATTTGTGTAGCTGCTTTAGTTGTGACTTTATTTTGCCTTTCCTTTTGTCTTGCTCTCTTTTAATCTCTCTGCATCCGCATTTATTATCTTTTCTATTCCTTTACTGTCCTCTTTCTCTTACTCGTCTCTTTCCAATACCATCTTCACCTACTCACCATCCTCGGCTGCTGCTGCTCCATTATGTATTGCTGCAATGCAACGTGGGAAATTTTAGGAAATGGAGTCGGATCCTGATGATGAGGTACATATTTCATAACTTGTCCACCTTTGCCTTTTAATGTGGTGCTTATGTGATCATACGCTTATTTATGTGATTGGTCAAAAGCTTTTTGTACCAGCTCCCGTCATTGGTTAGGCAAGTGCATGACTTCTTTTTGTGTTTATTAGTATATTTAAAGCATTGTGTTATTTTGTGGCTTGGTGGGAACATTTTTCACATATCTCTTTTGCAGATTTAAGTTTTATTTAATTTGATTTCAAAGTGAAGCAATTAGGCAGTTTCACTGGAAAATACTAACCTTTCACACTGTTAGCAAATGGGCTGTGCTTGTCTAGTTGACCCTCTCTCAGGAGAACGCATTTTAAAGTGAAATGAAGCACAGCATTCCTTACAGAGACTGAAGCAATTGAAATATTTTACTGATAGCCTAAATTAAATTCACCACATGAATTAATTCCTTCAAAAGATGCACTGAAAAAAATCTGGACCAACGTAGATGCAGTGCTTTCAAGACAATCAAAAGCAAAATGTAGCAATAGTTAGGGACTTAAAAGATCATTGCACTACGATTTTTGTCACTTTGTTCTTACATAGGATTTTTACTTTTGTGTTATTGCAGAATGACAAAGATCGACGACATACCTTTGCCTCATTAGCATTGCGAAAACGCTACAGCTATCTGGCCGATCCAGCATCCAGTGAGTCCTACATTTTCTTTATTCTTGAAACATCAGCATGACATAATCACACGGTCGAAGCTTCACAAGTACACAGGCATATATGAAGTCACAATAATATCATATCTCACCATTTTCAAAAACAGAACAGCCAGTATATAATGTCTGTGTACATCAGTCATAAACACTTACATTTGTTTGCTTGCTTTTTTGCCTTCTCTGTTTTTTCTTGTCATTTGTGCTGTTTTTTATTCCATTGTTTCATATTTCATATGATTTGCTATCATATTGTCTACACAGGTTGTGTATTGCTTAATGTGTTTTGAATAAACCCATTATTATGCCTCATGTTGTCATTTGTTTTTTATTTTCAAAAGATTTTGCTTGTTTTGTAGACAGTCAATATAACTACTCAATAGCAGTATTCAATACTTGCTTCCTTATAGGGCTGTCAAACAATTAATCGCGATTAATCGCGAAAGAATAAAAGTTTGAATTTGCCTAAAATATGTGTGTGTACTGTGTGTAATTATATATATATATATATATATATATATATATATATATATAATATAAATATATAAATACACACAAATTAATGCATATATTCAGGAGAAATATGTTATTTATGTACAAAATATTTTTATTTATATATAACATAAATTATATCAAAATTATAATAAATACTTATACTTGCAAATATTTCTTAAATATATACATGAATGTTTTTGTATTTATATTTACATAATAATTACACACAGTACACACACATATATTAGGCAAACTCAGACTTTTATTTTGTATGCTATTAATCGTTTGGCAGCTCTACTTCCTTATTCATTTATTAAACTTTGTGACTTGTAATCGGTCAGATTTATCTGCTTGTTGCCATTTGAGGGTAAAGGAAAGTAGGTTTGTCACAATACCAAAATGTCAGTAGTCAGTAGAATTAGTGAAATTTCGTTATTTCAAAACCACAGCTAAAACGAATAGGCTGTTGAACATATGCCTTTAATTAAAAATTAATTATTAAGGTAAATATTAATAAGTTAAAACAATGGCATGTAGCCTTCAAGTTTTTCAAACAAATTATTTAAAAAAATAGCTGTACATTTTATTTTCTCCCATGTAGGCCTATATTGTGTTTAGGTTCGATTATAGATTGTATGTCAAATGTATTAAAGTTGCCCAGAGTGTTTTTCCCTACAATTTTGTGTTTAATATTAATGGTATAATAAATATTAGGCTGCATTTACACTGCAAGGCCTTATGCGCAGATCTGTTTTGACAGGAATCTTATTGACTCAATATAAACTTACTCTATACTCAGTACTACCAATACTGTAGGATTTCATACATAAAAAAATGGTACATATGAAAAAAATGTAAAAACAATTAAATAATTTTATATCAAACATATTTTCAGAACATTTTGAGCTTCTTGGTTTATTTAAGTGGCTGACATTTTTCCATAATTTTGCATCTCCACCCATGTGCCACAGGCATGAGTTATGTTTTTTTTTTTTTTTTTTTTCACTTTTCATTGTCCAAAGCCTCAACAGTTTCAGTATTTCCACAGCTGTTTGCTTTTGGATTTATCCCCTGACTAAATCTTTCTTGTTTCTCTCTTCTCTCTTATTTAACTATTTCCGTTTACTTTGTTTATTAATTTAATTATGCTAGAAACAGCTGAAAGAGGCCATAACACCACCACTCCAAAAACCACGCCGCAGCCTTCTGGCTACGCTTACAAGCCTGTCTTTACGACGCGCTCCTACCAGGCCTGGGCGACAAGCTCTCCCGTCAACGTCCCCAGCCAGACGAAGTCTGGATTTGGCTCCCTCTCCAGCTCGTCATCCAACACCCCCTCAGCCTCCCCACTGAGGTCGGTGTGGTCTGTGAACTCTGCCTCTCCTATCAAATCCATTATTGGCGGTTCACCAGCGTCTTCCATCAAATCTGCCAGCGACGTTGCATCACCGATTCGATCCTACAGGACAATCTCCTCACCAATAAAAACTGTAGTTCAAGGTGCCCAGTATCCGGTCCAAGCCTCCCCCACCCTTCTGTCCTCTCCGGGCAAGAGTGCCCCTGATCCAGTTTCACTTAAAGGCCTGACAGGGCTCTCAGCCAGGACATCTCCTGTACCATCTGGAGCCTTGCTGGAAAGATCCTCCATTGCTATGACGCCTCCAGCCTCACCCAAGTCTTCACTAAACATGTACAGCTCAAGTTTGCCATATAAGTCTGTCGTAACCTCTAACCCTCCAGCAACCTGCTCCCCCATTAAAACTGTCCCGGGATTCTCCTCTACCAGAACCAGCAGTGATGCCTCTGCCAGAGGATTTCTGTCATCCCTCTCCTCACCATTGAAATCCGGCTCAGCCACTACAGCAGCTGCACTGATCAATGGGACAGTTTCCCCAACCAAATATCGCTCCTCCTCCCCAACAACCCATCTTACCAGCACCCTGCAGGAAAGAATTCAAGCCACAACAAATGCAGCAACAACAAGTGTGAACGCTGCCTTTGATGAGGTGGAGAAAACTTTTAATTCCTGCTCTGCTGGCTATGGCACACTAAAGTCAGTGTCCTCCACTCCCTCGTCCTCTTACCAGTCTATCCGTTCCTCTGCATCCAGCTCACTGTATGCCTCTCTCAGATCCCCTCCGAATTCAACCACATCTGTAACTTCCAGCACTATTACAGTCCCTGTCTATTCCGTTATAAATGTCTTACCAGAACCTCAGTTTAAAAAGCTCCCTGAAGTCTCAATGTCAACAGCTGCTCTCCTGTCCCCCAGAAGGGCCATGCCCCAAGAGGTCAATGCCCAGACTCAGTCCTCTTTTGCCAGAACTCTGTCTCCTGTCAAGACTCCAATGCACATGTCCCCTGGAACAATCAAATCTGCTACCTCTTCATCACCTCTGTCCAACAGCCAGGAGATACTAAAAGATGTGGCCGAAATGAAGGAGGACTTAATCAGAATGTCTGCAATTTTGCAAACTGATACAAATTCAAGCTCCAAAGGTTATCATTCTGACTCTAAGGAGCATAAAGTGGAAGATGAGGAGCCTTTCAAAATTGTAGAGAAAGTCAAACAGGACCTTGTCAAAGTCAGTGAAATTCTTAGCAAGGATGTTTTGAGAGAGAGTAAGGCAAATATTAAAAACAGCAAAACAGAAGATGTCCTAGAGGATGACATAGACGATAATCCACAAAATGAATGGAGATGCCCCCCTCGATATGAAACATTAGCCCCTCAAGTCAAAACCAAACCAGTATCTGACAGAGACTTTAACCTTGCAAAAGTTGTTGATTACCTAACCAATGACATTGGCACAAGTTCTCTTTCTAAAATAGCAGAGGCTAAACAAAGAACAGAGGAAGCAAGGAGAGAAGGAGAGGAGAAACAAAAACGTGTCCTGAAACCTGCAATGGCATTACAGGAGCACAAGCTCAAAATGCCTCCAACCAATATGCGCCCCTCACCTTCAGAAAAAGAACTTTCGAAGCTAGCCGATGCATTGTTTGGCCCTGAAATCGCACTAGACTCTCCTGATGACGTCTCCCATGACCAAGACAAGAGCCCACTTTCAGACAGTGGGTTTGAAACCCGCAGTGAGAGAACTCCCTCTGCCCCTCAAAGTGCAGAAGGAATGGGGCCCAAAGGCCTCTTCCAGGAGATTCCACCTGTCATCACTGAAACGCGCACCGAGGTTGTACATGTCATCAGGAGCTATGAGCCTCCAGAGGATCCTAAGGAGCCAGCACTGGAAGATGCTAGAATGACAAAGCCTTCACTGCGATGTGCAGACACTGAACCTCGGTCACCTGGTGGGTCCATCAAAGAAAGAGTTAAAGCTTACCAAGCCAGAGTCAATGCGGAGGATGATGTGATGAGCAAAGGTATGCGTGTCAAAGAGGAGACTCACATAACAACAACAACAAGAATGGTATACCACAAACCCCCTGTTAAAGAGGCTGCATCCGAGAGGATGGAGGAGACCATGTCTGTACGAGACATAATGAAGGCCTTCCAATCTGGAAAGGATCCATCTAGAGAGTTATCAGGCCTGTTTGAGCACAAAAGCAGCAGTGAAGGGGCAGATCCATCTGTTAGGCCTCTAGACCCAATGCCCAAGGTTGAGCGTATCATTGAGGTTCACATCGAGAAAGGCAACAAAGCTGAACCAACTGAAGTAATTATCAGAGAAACAAAAAATCACCCTGAGAAGGAAATGTACATATATCAGGGCAAAAGTGGCATGAAGGAACTGCAAAATAGGATGAGCAGTGAGCAACGTGACAACACAGAACCTGAAGAATCTCTTCCTTGTTATCTGGACTCCAGAATACATGTGCCCGTCTCTGTGGAGGATGATAAGACTTTGAAATTGCTTAGTCAGCAGTCAGTGGAGTACCATGATGATGAATCATCTGAAACGAGGGGAGAATCATACAAATTTGCAGAGAAAATGCTCCTGTCAGAAAAATTTGACTCTTCCCATTCAGACTCAGATGAATCTGTGATTGATAGGTCTCGATATTACGGTGAGGGAACACAAGGTGGCTCAATTAGAGAGTTCATGCTAAAGCCTGATAGGTCAGGTCGATCATCAGAAGATGACAATTATGACAAACTCACTTTGCTGCAGTATGCTTCTGATCCTGATAGTCCAAAAAAGTCTATTTGGATGAGAGTTTCCGAAGATGGGCAGAGTAAAAGCAGAGACAATCACAAGTATGGGGACAGAGTAGACAGAACTGTCAAAGAGGCAGAGGAAAAACTTAGTGAAGTCTCACAGTTCTTTCGTGATAAAACTGAAAAACTGAATGATGAGCTTCAGTCCCCTGAAAAGAAGCATCGCAGACAAGATGCAAGGGAGACTCGTTCTGGCCCCAGCTCAACATGTAGTAGCCCAGAGAGGTCATTGCACAGGAATGGAGGTACTGGAGAGGACTGGAGTAGAGACAGGTTTAGGGATAAGTATGATTGCCATGACAGAAAATGTGCCAGTCTACCAAGCAGTCCTGAAAGACGAGTCTTGCTTCGATACAATGATGACCCAAAAAAGGGAGACAGCTCATCTGCAAGCAGTGCAAGTGAATCGTCTAAATACTTCCAGCCCTCAACATCTAAGGTTAGCTCGGTGAGAATGAAATTTGAATCAGAGGCCCAGAAACAAGATAAAGGCCCACAGTGGGGACACACTTCAGGATCCCCAGTGAGGAAGCTGCAGGAAAGTAAGCTGCCTGTTTATCAAGTTTTTGCAGGGGGGAATCCCCCAAAGTCAACAGAGTCTTCAGAAAGTGAGAGAAGCCCCAAAAAAGATAGTGAGGGTGGGCACAGTTACAATGTTCGAAAGGCTCAAGTGTTTGCCCAGAATCAGCAGAGTGAAAGACAGAGAAATAGGTCAGATAACTCTTCACAGAAACATGTTTACAGTAAAGAGCAAATTGCCAGTGAAGACAGGAAAATATACAAAACTTGGGAAAACCATGGCAATGGGCAGCTGAAAGGCCAAAAGACAAAGCTCACTCATACTCTAGTGCATGATAGGCAAAAGGATGACTCACAGAATGAGACGAAAGAAGAAACAACTAAAAAGATCATTTACACAGAACTTGTAATTCGAGAAGACCCTAGTAATGCTGAAAAATGCAATGGTGCTCTAAAAAAAAACTCGGAATCACAAATTCCTGTTAGGGTTTCATCTAGTTTCATAGACCATCATCAAAGTAGTACTTTAAAGTTAGATTCCTCCATCAAATCTGAAAGAACAGGGTCTCACATAGCCAGAAATACACAGCACCCTAATTCGGGTGCTAGCAAATCACCTAGTGATGTGTCATCTGTAGTGAACTCCGATTCTAGCAGGCAGATTGTGAATATAGTCTGTAATGGTGTGGATGATAACCAAGTTGAGTATATCGAAAAAGTGACCCCAGGTGTCACTGCGGACATTAAACCTCTTCCTGTTTATGTCAGCATTCAAGTAGGTAAACAGTATGAGAAAGAAACTGCTACTGGTCAGTTAAGCACTTACAAAAAAGTTGTGAGCCATGAGAGCAGGACAGTACATGAAACACGTGGAGCGTTTTATTCTGTCAAACAGAAGCAGCCGCAGTCTCCACAAGGAAGCCCTGAAGATGACACGTTAGAGCAGGTTACATTTATGGACAGTTCAGGGAAGAGTCCAGTAACTCCTGAGACGCCTACCTCTGAGGAGGTCAGCTATGACCTAAACTCCAGAGCTCCGGAGCCTATCATCGGTTCCATGGCTGGCATGCCAAGCCCAATCCCAGAGGAGTCAGAGGAAGAGGAGCAGCCCAAGACATTCATTTTCAGAGAAGTACCAGCAGAAAAGGCCAAGTCTCCATCATCAGAGCCTTCAAAAAGAAAACAAGATTCGAATGGAAAAAGGTCCAAAGACAAGCGCATAGCATACATCGAGTTCCCACCACCACCGCCTTTAGAAACTGAGCATGCTGAACCTGAAAAGAGGGGGTCGTGTCCTTCCTCAGAAGCAGAAACGGAGATGATGGAGGTGAACCTTCAAGAGGAACATGACAGACATCTCCTTGCAGAGCCAGTAATCAGAGTCCAGCCTCCTTCCCCTCTTCCACCTGGAGCTGACAACAGTGACTCTAGTGATGATGAATCTGTTTTTCAGCCTGCCCCCCTTAAGAAGTACACCTTCAAAATGGCAGAGGAGTGTGAGAAACGTGTTAAGCCTAAGAAACCAGAGAGAAACGGCTCACACCACAATGAATCGGGTATCAACGGCATTGTCAAAGGAGAAGAGGTGGAATGTGAACAGAATGGAAATGATCAATCTATTACTGATTGCTCGATAGCAACGACTGCTGAATTTTCCCATGATACAGATGCCACTGAGATAGATTCTCTTGACGGGTATGACCTACAAGATGAGGACGATGGACTGAGTGACCCTAAAACGTCCAGCCTGTCGAATGAGGGAAAGGCAGGTGATCGCTCTTTCAGCCAGAGCAAACTTGAAGTGATTGAAGAAGAGAGTACGCCAAATGAGGAAACCGGGGAAAAGGCAAAAACAAAGAAGCCATCTGGGAAAAAATCTGACAATGGGAAAGAGGACAAAATCTACTCTTTGGAGGGAAGACACCCAGATAGACAAGGTTTTACAGAAAATTATTTCAAGTACCAGCTAGAGGAGGACATAAACACTACCTTTAAAACTGTGGCTACCAAAGGCTTGGATTTTGATCCATGGTCTGGTAAAGTGGGAGAGGAGGGAGCTTTCGATGCTAAAAACAAAGATGACGATCCGAAGCCCTGTGCTTTGTCAGTGGAAGACAAATCGCAAGCAACCACGCCGGATACCACCCCAGCAAGAACCCCGACAGATGAGAGCACCCCAACTAGTGAGCCCAACCCTTTCCCCTTCCACGAGGGCAAGATGTTTGAGATGACCCGCAGTGGTGCTATTGACATGAGCAAGAGGGACTTTGTTGAAGAGAGACTTCAGTTTTTCCAGATTGGTGAGCATACATCAGATGGGCAGTCAGGGGACAAGGGGAAAGGGGGCAGGAATGCGGGGGTAGTCGCCTCTCACTCAAAGGCAGGGGAAAGAGCTGTAGAGGGGAAGGTAGAGGCAACTGCAGATTTAACGCCCTCCAGAGGCAGCACAGTGCAAGGCAGTGCTGACTGCCTGGACGCACCTCCATTCGCTGACACCACCTCATGCACTGTCACAGCCTCCAAGGTCGACCCCAAATTACGCACCCCCATTAAGATGGGCATCGCCGCTTCCATTACTATAAAGAAAGACCCTGGCTCAGCTGAACTGACTGATGTTAAAACTGAGTCCTCAGACAGTCAGATGCCGGAATACATTAGCTTGGAGTCTCAATTAGCTGAAAGTCACTTTGATAGCAGGCGCACTAACTCTTCCCCGACTGGCAGAAAAGATTACCCATCAGAAAACTACAATAACAACAATAATTTAGAGTCCTCCAATGTGCAGGCCAACTACATCCAGTGTGGCAGTGTAGTGTTCAATTTGCAGTCATCTTCTGAACCCACCTTGCAGAAAGCTAGTAGAATAGAAGCTCAGTTCTGCAGGGAGTCTTTGGAGAAAGTGGAGAAGGCCAGCGCTGAGAGTCCTCAGACTAAGGTAGTCTCAGAAAACAGGCAGCCCAAGTCTAGGCTCCCAGTCAAGGCAGCAGGGTTCAGTTTTAACACGCTCAGTTCAGGGAAGCAGAAGCCTAAACAGGTTGTGAGGCCAGAGGCAAGGAAAGTAGATCCTGCATCCATAATGCCTGAGCCCAAGTCTAGAATACCTGTCAAGGACATCAAAAGAAATGGTGCAGTTAACTCAGCTGTCACAGCTCAGGTAGTTCCAAGGTCAAGTAAGCTCACAGAGCCAGAGAGATCCGTCAGACCAGTAGTTCCCTCCAGGCTGCCTTTCAAAGACAGGCCATCTTGTGCTTCCGGTGGTTCAGTTAGCGAGGTGTGTAGGCAGTCGATTGAGTTCTTAAAGAACGTTAGCGGAGAAGCAATAAAGGTGGCCGAACGACTTTCAGACGAGGAGAAACAGACACAGGGAGAGCAGTCGCAATCGGAGGAGGACAGCAGCACATCACGAAGCACCTCACTATCGGACCCCTCTCAGTCCCAGCCCTCCCTCTCCGCTGGCTCCTCCCGAGGGGTCACACCCTCGAGGACAAAGGTCACAAGGGCGGCGGGCAGCGAGAGGAGGAGGAGTAAGCGGACTGGAGGAGGGAAGGAGGGCAGTAAGAACGAAGGGGCTCGCAGGTCGCCCCCCGTCGCGGAGATCAAGCCTAGTTTGTAAAACTTTATTGAAAACTTTACTTGATCCTTAGTTGCATGAGCCGTTGTGACTGATTGGATTGCCTGTGGCGTGAACAATAGCTGTCATTCTTGTCATTCTCTCATCACTGTGCTGTGTGACTGTACCGTACTGTATCTGTCCCTGTCAGATCTCCCCTACCTTCCACAGATAATTTATCATAATAATGAGGGGTGGGGCACTGAGCAGTCTATCTGTGCGGGGTTGGTTAAAGGAACTTTGTCGAGGAATTTATACCTGCTTCAGTGTTTGTGAACTTTGTTAGAAAAAATGTACAGTACTATGTTGTCTGCATGCCTCATCTCAACAAAATCTCTTTTTTGTTAACGTTTTGTTTTCATTTTTGTTATACCGTTGTATAAACTCATAGTTATTGCCTGCATAGATTCTGTTGACAATTTGTTTCACATACACAATCAGAGCACCAACTGTGTAGCTGAAACGTTGTAGTTCACTGTCTGTCTGTTCTTCCTTTTCTTGCCAAACACTACTATTCTAAAAATGTCCCTTTTCATTTTTTCTCTCCCGTAATAGCTTCTGTCAGAGAAAAATCTTGTTCATTTTTTCCTCGTTTTGGCCAGAAAAGAAGGAAGCCATCCGGATTTTTCATTTGAAATGAATAAGCAACATGTTTGTAATGTTTGTGTTCTGTATGTCATGACAGGTCCACAGAGTCCCTGTGAGAGAACAGACCTTCGCATGGCCATTGTTGCTGATCACCTGGGACTGAGCTGGACAGGCAAGATTCACTTTGCCCCATATGACTGACAAATTAGAGGTTACATTTCACTTGCCAGGCACTAATTATTTACTTTTACCTTCTGAAACCTATTTAAAAATTGATTGCTAATAATCAATGGTCAAACAAGCACTGCTGTGGTGCCCTCTTGTGCCTGTGCTTGGCACTGCAGTGCAGAACTGGATTTAAATTCTGAATTTTAATTTTAATTCAATTTATAATTCAAAACATACTATGAAAGATTGACTGTATTTTCCTAAATATCTGATTCTGATTAGATTTTCAAATATTTACATAGCTCTTAAACTCAGAATCCTTACACTCAGAACGCAGCAAATGATGGAAGGCTTAAAAACAAAATTTTAATTGTCTTTACATCTGTTTTCCTTTACTAGCTGTCTGTGCTAAGATGATTCTAGTTGTAATGTGATGTGTTTTTCTGTTTTATAGAGCTGGCTCGAGAGATGAATTTTTCTGTGGATGAGATAAACCACATCCGCACAGAGAACCCAAACTCTCTCACAGCCCAGAGCTTTATGCTCCTTAAGAAGTGGGTCAGTCGGGATGGGAAAAACGCCACAAGTGAGAATCATTTTCTATCCATCTCTCCTATTTTTTATTAAAGGATTAGTTCTCTTCCAGAATAAAAATTTCCTGGTAATTTACTCACTCCCATGTCATCCAAGATGTTCATGTCTTTCTTTTTTCAGTCGAAAAGAAAGTTTTTTTGAGGAAAACATTCCAGGATTATTCTCTATATAGTAGACTTCAATGGGAGCAAATGGGTTAAAGGCCCAAATTTACAGTTTCAAATGCAGCTTCAAAGGGCTCAACACAATCCCAGCTGAGCAGTATTAATTTCACTGACAAATAATTTTTAACTTGAAATGACAAAAATTTGGATGAAAATCTATTGACATTTTCACCAACTAATAAAAACGAGACAAAAATGTTAGAGAGGGGTAATTTGGGAAGAGATTAATTCAGAACGAATCTGCTGCGTGGATAGGAGGTTAGATGCGTGCATGTGAACTGTACCATAGACGAGTGATCTATGATGACGATGCAAAAGAGAACTCATTTCAGTCTTTTTTTTTTTGAGTGCACACACTGAAGCAGCGCTGATCACACAGTGTACCAGTACTCTTCCACGTCTCATGAGTGGAGAAATGCACACAAAATTATGTAGAATTGTCCGTTTTGACAAGTATTCATGTAAACACACTCGGTTACGTCTTGGGTGAACATAAACAGTTGGGAGAATATCGGACATGTATCAATACATTTCGTCCATGCATTCGGTTTTAAAGGGACAGCAGCCTAATTTAGTTGCTATTGTGTATGGCATTGATGTTAATCAAGCAACAAAAAAAAACAAAAAAAAAACAAAATCACTAACTGCTTTTGAATCACTTTAGTAGCCCTAATGCAGGTTAATCTAAATTTATTTATAGAAATAAATATGTCTGCTTGAAAGAATGAAGAATGTGGTGAACAAGTTGTCATAAAGAATGCATAATTATCCTATATAACCATTGGTATTTAATTGAAAAGAAGACCATGTTCTTGTTTCTTTATGAGAAGTGGTTTCATTTAATTTTAACAAAGGCATGTTGTGTGTCACAGCAGTTAAATCTGTTTCTATCATGATAAAACCCTAACATCAAACCTATATAATAAGTTTGGTAATTTTAATGCTTAATAAATGCATTACACTGTAACTAAATCGATTACATTTTAGCCAACTAAATCTACTGTAGATTTAGTCGACTAAAACTAGACTAAAACTAAATGGCATTTTAGTCAGAAGACTATGACTAAGACTAAATAAAAATTTGCTGCCAAAATTAACACTGCAGCTGAGGAATAAGGGTCTTACCTAGTGAAACGATTGGTCATTTTCTAAAAAAAATAAATAAATAAATAATTATATACTTTTTAACCACAAATGCTCATCTTGCACTAGCTCGACTTTACGCATTACGTATCACGTTTGAAAGGTTGTGTGATGTAACTGGAAGTACCGACCCAGTGTTTGCAAAGCAAATGTGCAAAGAAAGTCACACGCCCTTTATAAAAAAGGTAAAACAACGATGCTGGTTTTGGAGTTGGAGTTGGAGATGAAAATGAGATGCAGTTTTTCGCCCTACTCTACATTTTTGAACCGGAGTACACAGAAGAACTAACCACATGAGACCTTTCCAACATGATTACACAATGCGTAAAGTTGTAGACGCACATCGCAAATCTAGGTCAAGATGAGCAAAAGTGTATACATTTTGACTTTTGAAATGATCAGTCATTTCGCAAGATAAGACCATTATTCCTCGTTTGGGATTGTGTAGAGCCCTTTGAATCTGCATTGAAACTGCATTTTGGACCTTCAACCTGTTGGTTCCTATTGAAGTCCACTATATGAAGAAAAATCCGGAAATGTTTGCCTCAAAAACTTCAATTTCTTTTCAACTGAAGAAACGTTTAACATCTTGGGGTGACATGGGGGCGAGTAAACTATTCCTAATTTCTTTCTTTTGCTGTCTTACATTTACAGTGAAGTTCTAATATCTTCATAAAGCAAATAAATGTAAGTTACTTTTATTTTTATTTCCTTAGCGGATGCACTGACGGCTGTCCTGACTAAAGTGAACCGGATGGATATTGTGACTCTGCTGGAAGGGCCCATATTTGACTATGGTAACATTTCAGGCACCAGAAGTTTTGCAGATGATAGCGCTGTGTGCCAGGAAAAGGCGGATGGTAAAGTTTAGCCCCATCTAGCTGAACCCCCCCACACCCACCCGACCTCACCCCCTTTCCTCCCCAACTCATTCCCCTTTTTTATTGTCACCTTTGTTTTTTCCTCTACAACCTCCCTGTGCAGTTTGCCAAAGTGTCAAGGGCCACCAATAATTACTTGAACCTGAAGTCACAATGACATGTTGCCTCTGGCACATTTATAGAAGATTAGGTCACAGGCATCTTTTTAGGGCCCCGATCACACACAGTCTATTATTTTAAACACTTTCTGTATTCAGAGACTCTTCATTTCTGTTACCCCTTTCCCTTCCTCCCAACACCATATGCATGGACCTGGTTTGAACATGCATGTATATGGTCATGTGACGTGAAGCAATCACAGCATGATGCTTTGCCTCAACAAGTGTAGGAAGGGCTGTTCGAAAAAAGTTTTCCTGTTACACATGTACACATTTCTTTTGGTTTTAATAAAGGCCCTACAGTATATTACCAATGGAACATGAAGCAAACACTCTCTGTCATGAAATTACTTCTGTTATTGAAAGGTCAGGAAAGGGTTATTTCTAAACAAAATGCATGTTATTATCAGCTGTATCCTGATGAAGCTGTTTTGATATTAGTATTAGTAGGAGTGTTACAGACCAGCTGTTGTTTTACATAGTGGACCACAGCGCATGGCCTCAGCTAAAAGACTCAGCTGTCCTCTCAAGCTGTCGATCTGCTTCCTCCTCCATCTATCCTTCTCTCCTCTCCTCTCCTCCCCTGCACTGGAGCAAGGGATAAAAAGAGAGAGGGGGGAAAAAAGAAGAGAAAGAAGGAGATCATCCTTCTCTCCGTAGTGTCCTCCTCCTGACAGTCTCCTGTGCCTCCCTCTATCAGATACAAAATGACTTGTCCTCTCCTCTCCTTCAGTACAATCCCATTCTCCCCCTTCCCAGACCCAGTCATTCTTCTCATTAATACAGCCATTGTCATGTTTTTCTAACTTGCATGTTCTTTTGTGTATGTGTGTTTTTTTCACTCTGCCGCCCCACACTCCTAATACTCCACCACAACAAATCCATCCTGATGTGCCCCAAGACTCCCTATCCAGTACTCTATTGCCATCTGCTCCTCTTAAGTCCTCCTTCTCTCTCTCCTGCCTTTCTCCTTCTCCTGCTCTCAGCCTGTCGTCTCCTATTTCCGCACGTAGAATTTGTCTCTCTCCTTCACCCTGCCCTTCTTCCCTTCCTTCTTACTCTCCCTGTGCATCACGTTGCCTGAGTCCTGCTTCCTTTTCCCCACCGCCCACACCGTTGCCCCCTTGTGCATGCTGTCATTGCCCCTGCATGCCCCCAGGACCGCCCCTCACCACTCCATCCCTCTGTCACAACTCCTCTACTATTGAGCTCTTCATCTAAACAGACATCATTATCCTCATTTTTTTTTTAGCCAGATTTTGAGTCTCCCCATACTGAGTAGAAACACACATCTTGACTATGACTGTAAGGCTGTGCTTCTTATTTGCACTTATGCAACATTTGTAATGGTGTCTAACTAACCAACTAAAGTAACACTCACTTTTGGTAACACTTTAGATTAGGGAACACTATTCACTATTAACTAGTTGCTTGTTGGCACACATATTACTAGCATATTGGTTGTATATTATTATGTGTAAAGCACATATTAGTGCCTTATTCTGCACAACCATATTCTAGATCCCTTAACCCTACCTATGACTTAAACATACTGATTTCAACAACTGCCTTACTTACTATCAATAAGCAGTAATTAGGAGTTTATTGAAAGAAAACTCTTAGTTAAAAGTGAATGTGACCCTGGACAACAAAACCAGTCATAAGTGTCAGTTTATTGAAATTGAGATTTATTTATTTATAAATAATTGCTATTAGCTGAATAAATAAGATTTCCATTGATGTGTGGTTTGTTAGGATAGGACAATATTTGGTCGAGATACAACTATTTGAAAATCTGGAATCTGAGAATGCAAAAAAATCAAAATATTGAGAAAATCACCTCTAAAGTTGTCCAAATTAAGTTCTTAATAATGCATCAAAAATGTAGATTTTTTTTTGAGTTTTGATATATTTACAGTAGGAAATTTACAAAATATCTTCATGGTACATGATCTTTATTTAACATCCTGTTGATTTTTGGCGTAAAAGAAAAAACGATTAATTTTGACCCATACAATGTATTGTTGGCTATTGCTACAAATATACCTGTTCTAATTATGACTGGTTTTGTGGTCCAGGGTCAAATGTGTGTTCCCTAATCTTCCCCACTCTATTAATATAGACTCAAATGCTAAAACTAATGCTGCACATTTTTTAAATCAAAGTTAGACTTGAACATACACAGCACTTTTACTATGGGGAGATCACACATAGACATAAAGTACTGTTCAAAAACTTGGGGTTGGTAAGAATTTTTGATGTTTTTGAAAGAAGTCTTTTATGCTCACCAAGGCCACATTTATTTGATCAAAAATACAGTAATGGTGTAATATTGTGCAATATTCTAATTTAAAATAACTCTTTTCTATTTTAATATATTTTAAAATGTAATATATTCTTGTGATGGCAAAGCTGAATTTACACCACCCTTACTACAGTCTTCAGTGTCTCTCATGATGCTGCAGAAATCATTCTAATTAAGGATGCACGGTATTTGATTTTGGCGAAATCTGATATGCCGACACCGATATATTTCCTTTTGTTTGGAAACATCAAGTCTCTCCTGTGCAGAAATTATAAGCAATTTTTTTTACATTCTGATTAGTTTTTAACAAGAACTTATTTGTTAGAATTAAATAAACAATAATGAAGTTCTTTTATAATGACAGTACATTCAAGCTTGGTAACCATAACATTTTATTTTAACATTTAACATTAGTAGATGGTTTAAAGCAAAAGAGTTGTACAAATTCTAAAAAAATCTTTTGAAGCTCATAATTTGTTTTAAAAAATATAACGTATTACTCATTAATGAATAAATCACTATATATAAAATTATTTCATTTACAAGTGTCATGTTTGTGATTTTTTTTTTTTTCTTTTTTTTTTTTTAATTCATGTAAGCTATAGCTGCTGACCTTAAAATCAAAACATGATTTTATGACATTTATTTGATCAGAAACACAGCCTAAATGTTCTAAAAAAAAGTGGAGTGTTCCTTTAATTTTATTAGAAGTAGGCCAGCAGCACCCCCTACAGAATTAAAATGCCTTACCGAACAGGCATTAGGACCCGTAGGCTCCCGCTGCTGCCACTGCACCTGCTATTACTGTTTACTCTATCACACACCCAATGCTTAAATCTGTGCGTGCATTCTCAGATTAAATGCAGTGATCAAAAACAGTGAATCTAATCATCATTCAGGCAAAACTGATTTGGAGCTCAAGAAGCATTTTTATGGAAGTAATCATCACTGTTGATTTTAATGCATCCGTTCCAAACAAAAGTATTGATTTCTTCAAAAAATTATACTGACCCCAAACTTTTGAACTGTAGTATACATGCAATCACACAACCTCTCTGTTTTGGCGATCTGAATCTGTTTCATTGTCATCTTGTATTAACTGTGTGTTTGTTGGTCTGTATGTCTGCCGAATCTATACTGTCAAATACTGTGCTTTTGCTATTCAGGGTGGGCTTAGGTGATCGTCTGTCAATGTTTAAAAAAATAGTTCACCCAAAAATGAAGTTGGCATTGTTTACTCACCCTTCATGTTGAAAGAAAGAAATGGTACAACGATTTTTCCAAACATTAACAGAATGCAGGTTTGAAACAACATGAGGGTGAGTAAACTTTTAATTTTTGGGTAAACTGTTCCTTTAAGCATGTATATGTGTGTGCTTGTTTGTGTGTGATTGTAATTGTGTCCTGTCATGTCCATCCATCTGTGTGTATCATCTCACCCAGGTTTCCACAACATCCTGGCTCAACTGCAGTCAACTACCAACCCCACCCCTACCACACCCCCTATCTGCCCCTCTATGTCTGATGACATCGAACCTATCTCAGATTTGCCCTTTGACCCTCCCCCTTATTGCCCCTCCTGGGGAATAGAGCGGTACAGCGAGGACGAGTCTGGCAGAATCACCCCAGCCAGACCCTGCGACCTGCCCCTGTCCAAACCTGTAAACCAGCCTCACGTAATCTCTGAAACAACTGCCGAAATACACGCACACATGCTCTCCCCTGATTCACATGCACAATCTCAGCTTCCTCCTGACAAGCCCAAAGTCACAACACAGCTTTCAGCTGTCACATGTGACCCTGATTCACACCTTACCCCTGAGCTTTCTCCCCTAGACCATGATGAACCTCCTCTAAACCCCTCGATTTGCTCTGTACCACTCCAACCTGTCCCCAAAATAGACCCACCCACAACCAGGATCGAACAGGACCAGCTTGTACAGCAGGGGTCTCAAGAAAAGGAACAGAGAGAAGAAAATGAGAAAAAAAAGTCTTTTCACTCCCAACAGAAATCATCCCCTCCAGTGGAACAGACTGAACTGACACACAAGGGAAAAGAAGAGTGTAAGACTTCCTCATCATCATTACTACCATCACCATTAGAAGAAGCAAAACTTAACATGAGGGATGAAGAGAGAGTGATTCTGACAGAGATCAAAGGTCATGATGAGTCTGCTTTGCGACCCTGGGCAGAGGTCCTCAGGGAGTCTGGCTCAGGAGGAGAGGAGGAAGAGGAGGAGGAAGCCGAGAAAGGACAGGAGCAGCCAGAGGTGACAGGAGGCCACGTCGCAGAGAGGGAGAGGGAAGTGAATGAGGAGATGACTAAGGAGAAAGTGAGAGAGGTAGCAAGAGGTGTTGAACAAATTGAGTCTGAGTTGTGCTCGCTTTCCGCAGGCTGGCTCACTGAGACATCGGAGCAGCCCGCTTCAGGGCGGAGTCACGGGTCAGACTTCATGGACAGACAGGACAACAGGTACTATATATAGTTACAATTATTATGCTTACATTAACCCACATTAAATGGGGTCAAATGATCAGAAGTCGAATTTGAAATAAGTCTTTAAAGTACTGGAAATCATACTGTAAATTTTAAAGCTTTCCAGAAAGACCATCTATGCTGCTAAAGCAGCTAAAATCTTTTGGTTTCTGAACTCAGAAGACCACAAACATTAACATATTATGCAGTCTTATAATGTGTAAACAGAAGTAGTGTTGCATTTCAGCCATGCATTTCATTTTGATTTCGTTATAGTTGCCTTCTTTTGCTTTCCAAAGTTGTAAATGCTTATAAATTAAAATCCTACTGAAATGTCATTTAAAAAATTGGGGGCAGATTGTTTAGTACTTTTACTGAGTAAGAATGCATTAAAATATTATTTTGAGCTTTCTATTTATCAAAGAATCATGGTTTCTGTACAATTTTAGGCAACACAACAATTTTCAACATTGATAGTAATAAGAGATGTTTCTAGAGCAGCAAATTTGCATGTTAGAATGATTTCTAAAGGATCACTTGACACTAAAGAAATGTGACGTGACAACTCTGTCAGCACAAGAATACGTTACATTGTAAAGTATATTAAAATGGAAAGCAGTTATTTGAAATTGTAATACTATTTCACCGTATTTCTATTTTGTTTTTATCATATAAATGCAGCACTAGTGAACAGACTTTCAGAATAAAAATGTCCTGATAATTTATTCACCCTCATGCCATCCAAGATGTCTTTCTTCAATTGAAAAGAAATGTAGGTTTTTGAGGAAAACCTTAGGATTTTTTGCCATATAGTGGACTTCAGTTGGACCCAATGGGTTGAAGGTCCAAAATGCAGTTTCAAAGGACTCTGCACAATCCCAGCCGAGAGGGGCCAGTTGCCTTTAGCCTCTATTTTAAGACAGTGTCTTAAGAACTAGTTTGACCAACTAGCAGTTAACTAAGGATTCAACTTAGACTAATCTGAGTTTTTATGTAACCAAAGTTTAAAAATTTTGACTGGTTTTAAAGAAAAAAATTAGATGACTAACTTTTAAGTCTAGTTTAAATCTTTTATGCAGTCGGCCCCAGAAAAGGGTCTTATTTAGCAAAATGATCAGTCATTTTCTAAAAAAAAAAAAAAAAAAAAAAAAGTAAAATTTATATACATTTAACCACAAATGGCTCTATGATGCATGTCCATGAGTTCACAAAAAACTCCATCGCATTTTCTCCTCCAAAATCATCCGCCGTCATTGTTTACCTTTTTTAGTGAAGGACATTTGACTTTTTTTGCACATTAGCTTTGTAATCACTGGATTGGCACTTTCTTCTACCTCACATGTGACCTTTCCAACGTGACTGTAATGTGTAAAGTTGAGCTAGTGCAAGACAAGCATTTGTGGTCAAAAAGTGTATAATTATTATTATTTTTTATTTTTTATTTTTTATTTTTTGAAAATGACAAATTGTTTTGCTAGATAAGACCCTTATTCCTCGGCTTGGATCGTGTAGAGCTCTTTGAAACTGCATTGAAACTGCAGTTTGGACCTTCAACCCGTTGGCTCCCATTGAAGTCCATTATATGGAGAAAAAAATCCTGAAATGTTTTCCTCAAAAACCTTAATTTCTTCTTGACTGAAGAAAGAAAGACATGAAGATCTTGGATGACATGGGGCTGAGTAAATGATTGGGAAATTTTTATTCTGGAAGTGAACTAATCCTTTAACAACAATTTAAAAATCTTACCGACCCCGAACTTTGAGAAAGTACAATATTATACAGGGCTGCCAGAATGCGTGGTTTTGTTTTTAACCCATGGTTCTTACCTAGTGTCATTTCAGTGTATTTGTTCCTAAGTAAATGGTTACATTTCAACCCCTTGCAGTCAGGAGAACTCCAGTGACTCCATGACATCGTCATCCAGAGGGGATTCAGGAAGACCTCGACAAAACGGCGAGCACTCCGACACCATGCCCCGCAGCTTAGCGTCTCAGGAATCAGCCAATGGTGTGAAGGCAGGGGCGGGCAAACAAGAAGGAGCACTGATCGCTGAGCACAAAGTCCAGGTGAGATAATCGCTAGAATACCAGCATATAAAAACCGATTAGGTAATGCTGCACTTCCAGTTTAAAAATCTACTCTGATCTCTTTACCTCAGTATCTGTTGTAAACTTTTTTTACAGTGAAATGAATATCAGAATCATTCACTAATCATTCCTAATATCTACTCCAGAAGAAAGTAAACACAGATGACCATTTACACTACTTAAACGAGAGAACTGAAATCACACACATTTTAAGATGTATTTTATATGCATCCATTAGCAGCGGTTATCATCAGAGACTGGCCTGGATGAAGAGCGTACCGTCACCACCAAAGTGTTTCGTAGACGTCTCATTCTCAAGGTACCTGCCTGCTAAACTGCAGGGCGGTCTGGTTTAGATCCGAGTCTGATTTTGGTGTAGCTGGTGGACTGAATCTGATTCATCCAATCAGAAACACAGTGTGATCTGATCCGATACATGTTTTGTCACTTGGTTCTTGCTGTGTACTGTTTCTTTTTTTCTTTGTGCGTACAGGTGCTTGGTTTGGGTTTACATCTTATTCAACATTTCGTCTTTAACTTATTTGCTTGTGTGCTAGATACACATCCACATAGAGGAGTGTGTTTCTACTAATGCTTTGTGTGATTTCTAAAGGTGGTGATGTTGGGCATGAAGGCATGCTGGCTCATATTTAAAGTTCCAGCTTTGCTTGCAGGTTCACATGATTGCTCAGGGTGTGTGAAAATGTGTTTGTAGGTGTGTTGTGCTGCTTTTGAAGGTTTCCTGGATGTGTGTGTTTTCATATTGAACTAAGCGCTGTCTTGCTCTAGGGAGAGGAGGCGCGGAACATTCCTGGCGAGTCAGTTTCAGAGGAGCAGTTTATTGATGAAGATGGAAACATCATCACCAGAAAAGTAACTCCATTGTTCCCTTTATGTTTTCTTTTTCTCCTACTCTTCTATCCATTTCTGATATTCAAACATATTTTACTTCCTTAGGTTGCTTGTTTTGTGAGACAAAGATTGAATACAGCACATTTTTCTTGCAGCTCACTCCTCCATAACCTTAACTAATTCTTTCCAGTCTTTCCTCACATTGCTTTGTTTTCACATGACAAGCATTCATGGTGACCTCTGACCTTCAATACTCATCTACAGGTCATTCGAAAGGTGATTTGCCGTGTGGACACTCCCACTCCTGAAAACCAGGGCTTGGGGAGTGGCGTGGGGTCACAGGGAGACCCTGCCACCCTGGGGAAGAGCCACGTACCCCTGGTCCCTGATATCCAAACCCATCTCGCTACACATGCTGAGGTTTGCACAGTCTGTGTGGAGTGTTTCTTATTCCATATACTTATATTTGATTACATATGGGAAAATGGATCCAATTTTGGCCAATAAAATGATCACTAGAGCATTTTAGTGAGCTCTCCCATGATTGTTTAGAAATATTAAAGTTAATACTGTTCAGATGTTTGGGGTTGATAAGGTTTTTTTTGAAAATGCTAATCAAGCATGCATTTATTTGATTAAAATAACAGTATTATTATGAAATATAATAATTTGAAATAAGTATTTTCTATTTTAATTTATTTTAAAATGTAATTCTGATGGAAAAGCAGCAATTCAGCAGCAATTACTCCAGTCTTTAGTGTTACATTATTATTATTATCAATTTTGAAGATAGTTGTGTCGCTTAATATGATTGTGGAAACAATATATTAAGGTATTTTGCATTTTTTGAAAAAACTACTTTTGCGAATTAGTCCTAGATTTTTCGCCCGATCAGAACCAAACCAGTGCAGAAAGATTCTCTGGAGAGTGAATATCAATAATTATAAAAAGGAAGCTGAACTTTCGACTCACTACGGCACAGGGCAAAATGTTCCAAGTAGGCAGGGCCACTTTTAGAAAAATGCCTATGACTCCTGAACGGAAACGGGATATCTTCGCCAAACTCTGCACACTTATGTAAGAGCTCAAGCTGAGGTCACAGGGAAAAAAATCACAAAGATTGGCCACTTGGTGGCGCTATAAGAGAGAAAAACACAAAAATGCCTATAACTAACTAACCATTTGTCCTATCAAAATGAAAATCGCTGTGCACGGTCTTGGTTCGAAGTGCCTCAAGTGTCTATGGGGACATTTGCGTATCTCAAAAAAAAAACTGGCCATTGGCTGATGAAGTTTGAGCACATTTTAGACAAGGTTAACGGAGGCAAATCAAACCGTTTTTAAATGATTGAGAAGATGTGAAAAACCTTCTTTTGCAAACTAGTCCTAGGTTTTTCACTCAGCCTGGAAAAAAACACCACAGTGCAATTCTCTGGACTCTCTAGGTCAATTATTATCAAAAATATGTTGAAGTTTACCCTTTGGGAAGCTATAACAGGGTCCTTTAGAAAAGTGGCCTGTCCAAATATACCCAAAAGCCTAAACGAAAACTCAAAACTTCATGAAACCTGCTACATGCAACAGGTGATTCTAAACAAGCATGCAAAGTTTCAGGGAGATAAATGTTCTAAAAACATATTTCTATGGTAAATCACCTCTATTTGTCAAAAATGTTTTTTTTTTTGTTTTTTTTTTTACAATTTTTAGATGAATACAAAGTTCAAAATAACAGCATTTATTTGAAATAGAAATATACGTTTCTTTATATTTCCCACTTTTGAATAAATTTAATGCTTCCTTGCTGAATAAAAGTATTCATTTCTTTCAATGTACTGACCCAAACTTTTGAACGGTAGTATATGTAATCATAAAACAATAATATTATAGACAGTAGTACAGTTTTGGATACCTGAAATATTCATTATATCCGCACAGACTGGAGACCAGAACTACTCTAGTATTTGTGAATTTGTGTGGGTTTCGTAAAGTTTTTAAACTATTTATGAATTTAAAAATGTTTATTAAGACATGATGTATCACACTATTTAAGCTAATGAATATAATTCTTCAGCTGTTTTTCCACTAACTTTCAACTTGTCTTCTCTTTCTTTTCCTCCCCTTTTATCCTTTTTTGTCTTCCTTCCAGCTTTATACACTATGCCCTCCCCTACAGCAACAAATAACATGAACTTAACTGAACTACTTGAACTGTTTAATATTAACGTTCTGTCAGTGATTACTGATAGGTTATATAATGATGTGTCTGGCTATTTTCGGGTTGATGTGTTGATTCTAACCTATAATTCTTTCCTTAAAGATTTGTACAGAAAATGTCCATTTCATTGATACAGTCTGTTCTTTCTCTTTATGTGTATCAGGGAGAAGTTTCCAAGGTGAGAAAGAAGGAAGAAAAGCGTTCAGAGAGAAAACATCATTCATAAATGTGGCTTCACGACTATAGGCAGGTACAGCATTTCAGATAGCTCTGTTTATTTCTGTTATTATTTATATTATTCATTATTCTGTGCATCATTCAAATGTTTGGGGTCAGTTAATACTTTTAAATGAATACGTTTTTTAGGATGTACACAACCAGTCAAAAGTTTTTGAACAGTAAGATTTTTAATGTTTTTTAAAGAAGTCTCTTCTGCTCACCAAGCTTGCATTTATTTGATCTAAAGTACAGCAAAAACAGTAAAATTTTGAAATATTTTTACTATTGAAAATAACTGTTTTCTATTTGAATATATTCTGAAATCTAATTTATTCCTGTGATTGCAAAGCTGAATTTTAACATCATTACTCCAGTCACATGATCCTTCAGAAATCATTCTAATATTCTGATTTGCTGCTCAAAAAACATTTATTATTTATAATTTTTTCAGGTGCCTATGATAAAAAGAAAGTTCAGAAGAACAGCATATATCTGAAATAGAAATCTTTTGTAAAATTATAAATGTCTTTATCGTCACTTTTGATAAAATTAAAGCATCCTTGCTAGATAAAAGTATTATTTCTATAATTTCTTTCCCAAAAAACTTGGTGTAGTGTATGGTAAAGTGCATGATTTTACAAAAACTGATCTTTGAATCTTTCTATTCATCAAAGAATCCTGAAAAAATGTTCTCAACTGTTTTAAATATTGATAATAATAATAAATGTTTCTTGGACAGCAAATCAGCATATTAGAATGATTTCTGAAGGATCATGTGACACTGAAGACTGGAGTAATGATGCTGAAAATGTAACTTTGATCACAGGAATAAATTACATTTTAAAATGTTTTAAAATCATTTTTTTTAATTGTAACAGTATTTCACAATATTACATTTTTAATGAAGTTTTGATCACATAATGCAGCCTTAATGCAGCCAAATGATACACTTTTAACAATAATTTTCTCATATGGTCTGTTTTGTGTCTCAAGGTTTGCAGGTATATTTTCGATCTGTTTCCTGAGCGGCAGGGCCACAAGAGCTGAAAAGAGACATTTGGCCTGAAAAAACATCTACAGCTTCCACTCTGAAACGCATGGTCTTCAAAGAGACAGAACTTTGACCTACCCGCTTGCGCATGAGCATGCATCACACTGCTGACACACTTCCTGTTCCAAGGGGGTCTTGATGAATTCTACTTCCTGAGATGGGTCCCGGTGAATTCTGCTTCCTCTCTGTGTTGGGTCCCACTTACTCTTTCTGGGGGACCTGCGAGATTACACTTCATTCGTCTTGGTGGTTAATACCTGCGCTGACCTGGACCATCAGGAAATCAGAAACTGTTTTGTGTGCCATGAATATCCGCCGAATAAATGAGAGGGGTATATTCAGATGACCCTTTGAAACCATATACTCACAAATTTCCCCGTGACCAAAGATGGCACAAAAGCTCTTTTTCGTGTTTTAGGGGGGAAAATACAAAACAATAGATGCTGTTGAACCACACCTTACATTCGCCTTACACGTTACCGTGGACCCATGACGTCAGGAGGAGGATCCCTGTGTTTTATTTTTTATTTATAAAACAAAAATAAATTATGTGGTGGACTTTTCTGTACATAAATCACAATATGTAAAAAAAAAAAAAATCAAAGTTTAGTAGTTAGGTTTGGCGAAAGCACCGCAGACATACACTTTACAAGTGCTTTCGACATTTTAAAGACAGTGAAACTTGCTCACATGCTCTTGTATAATTAATTATTATAGCAGGTATGTTTGTATATGAGAAAAGTTGGTTCGGTTTTCAGGGGACATTTCCTTAAAAATCCTCTGCGAATTTCAACGATTCCCAAAATGGGAATTTATTGAATTCTGTGAAGAAGTCATACAGAGGACTAATATTTTGATGCATGCAGTTCACCTTATTTTAAGAACCTTTTTTCTAAGTTTGCAAAACACTGTATTTAAAAAGACGAATAAGAAAAGACTTTTTCTTGTGTACACATACAACATGTCTCAACTTTTATATTCCAAATGTCACCCTACAAGCGTCCATCGTGTAGAAACGGTTCAAAGTGTGAAAAGCTCTAACCAGACTGCTTCCTTAGGAGTTCAGTGTAGTGTCTGTTATCTTTCGTATGGAAGACAGCGTCCGCTGATGTTAGCCTGAGCGCTGCGAGTTAAGAGGTGTTCAGAATGTATATGCTAGTAATCAGCATCTCTGTTCAACTATCACTGTATCATGTGTATTGGCTGTACAATGTAGAGGTCTCTCTTTGTCTTAAGGCTGTTTGTAATCATTATAGGAATGTCTTCATTTTTTTTCTTTCTGATTGCTGAGGTTTTAAAATAAAATTTTGGCATTTCTTTTCAGGTTAAGTGAACATTTAACATTTTCATCTGGAATCACACTTATGGGATGTCTTTAGACCTTTATTACTTGTATATTTAATAGCTTATGTATTACAAATGACACACACTGGATGGTCATTCTAATTTTAAGTATTACAAGAAATCCAATTTCGGAACTGTGTGATATATTTTAGACCAGCGAGTCGATGTGTTGCAGTGTTCTGCATCGGTTTTTGATAATATAGGATTTTTCTTTAGCGATTACTTTCTGTTTGTTCGTTTGTTTCGTTTTCCTCCGATAGAGTCTTTTTAGCTTGTGGTGTGTATGGTGTGAAAAATCCTTTTAGTGTGCTGAATTTTGCTATGGCAGTGAGATCTGAAACACCTGGGAAACTGGGTCACGATGGGGTGTGGTTCTGCTTCCCTGTTACATGTCAATCAAACTGTGGGAGGGGCCTGACACGGTCCGATCGGATGCTTTTGTTTAATATAATATGTTTTCACCTGAGCAACATTTTTGATGTACAATTCTTACAATGAGTGAAGCCATTTAAATGTAACTATAATAGCACTTTGGTTATTGGAGGTCTTCTCTTTTAGAAACTAGCAGCTATGATGCCACCATAATGTTTCAAATGTCTTACAAAAATCTGATTTAAAAATAAAATAAACGCATTGATTTTGCAAACCTATTTTTTGATTTAGTTATTTCAGTGTTCGGTTTGTGCATTACATTATACTTCAATGTATTACAAATGATTGTATTGTGTATCTACATCCATAATGAGGCATCATGACAATTATCATCAAATTAGAAATATGAATATGGCTGCAAAGATGTTTTACACTTTATGTAACACTATATATACCCCCTTAAAAATAAAGGTGCTTTAAAAGCTTCTTCACAGCGATGCCATAGAAGAACCATTCAGTCAAAGGTTCTTTAAAAAACCATCTCTTTCTTACCTTTTTATAATCTGAAGAACCTTCTTTTGCCACAAAGAACCTTTTGTGCAACAAAAAGGTTCTTCAGATGTTAAAGGTGCTTTATGAAACCATTTAGACAAAAAAGGTTCTTCTATGGCATCGTGAAGCACCTTTATTTTTAAGAGTGTATAGAGAGAGAGCTGCTCTAGAAATGCTCTAATGATTAATTTTCTTTTTTTATAGGAAACATACTGTTGATGCTTCTATTGTAATGTAGGATTAAGCAGGTCACGCACTGTTCTTGGAAATTTGAAACGAGGTTTTGCATTTCTTTTGTAGTGCCTCATTGATTCTAGCTTCTCTATAAATGTTGCTTATTAAATCATTACTGAAATAAGAATCATGAAAACTTCCTGAGCAAACCAGCCATGGTTTATCAACTGTGACATTTTGACACAATATAAATTTAGACAAAACATGCTCTCTCCTTGTCTAAAACATACTACAAGTGATAATGGCCACACCTTTTTACTCTATGGAAATATTACATCTCTGTCCCTACGGGTGACCTTGCACACTCAGTTTATTGAAGACTAACACTGTTAAGTCTAAGTCAAATAAGTTTATTGGTTTATTGTCTCTTTTCTCTTGTGTGGTAGTAGATGTTTCACACGGTGCAGAACAAGCTGTTTTCAAAATGTACTTGGAGACTTCATAATGTATGAATTTCTTTTCATTGCATTTGATAACAAAATATCAAAATAAGAATTTGCAAACAAATTAAGCTAGACCACAGGTATAGTTTATCCTTTTAAAAGAGAAGGTCACTTCCAGAACAAAAATTTACAGATAATGTGCTCTCACCCCCTTGTTATCCAAGATGTTCATGTCTTTCTTTATTCAGTCGTAAAAAAAATTTTTTTTTGAGGAAAGTGTTTCAGGATTTCTTTCCATATAATGGACTTCTATGGTGCCTATAAGTTTGAACTTCCAAAATGCAGTTTAAATGCAGCTTCAAAGGGCTCTAAACAATCCCAGTTGAGGAAGAAGGGTCTTATCTAGCAAAACAATTGGTTAAAAATTACTATTTATATATTTTAACCTCAAATGCTCATCTTGTCTAGCTCTGCATGAACTCTGTGTTTTCCGGTTCAAGACGGTTAGGGTGGGTCGAAAAACTCCCATCTCATTTTCTAATCCAACTTCAAAATCGTCCAACATTGGTGTTTTAACTGTTTTTTTTTAAGGGCGTTTGATTTTCTTTGCACGTTTACTTTGTAAACACTGGATCGGTATTTCTGCAGCAATGTAGGATGATTTTGAAATTGGAGGAGAAAATGAGATGGGAGTTTTTCAACCTACTCTAGCTGTCTTGAACCTGAATACAGACAGTTCACGTGGAGACAAGATGAGAATTTGAGGTAAAAAAGTATATAAACTGTCAATTGTTTTAGAAAATAACAGATTGTTTTGCCATAGAGCCATTTGAAGCTGCATTTAAACTATTTTGGAAGTTTAAACTCGCTGGGCACCATAGAAGTCCACTATATGGAGAGAAATTCTGAAATGTTTACCCCCAAAAAACATAATTTCTTTACGGCTTAGACATGAACATCTTGGATGACAAGATTTTTGTTCTGGAAGTGAACTTCTCCTTTAACTAAGGCCTTGTTGACTGTTTCACAGACAAAAATGTCCAAATATACTGAATCTGAACAGTACATTTATTGTTTTATCATTTAATATCTAACAAATGTATTTATGTAAAATGTTTTGCTGTACAAGTGTGCTTGTGTTTTATTATTTACCTTTTTTTTTGCTATGTAGAGCAATGATATTCATACATTTCTGGGTGTTAATGTTAGAATATTTTTCAAGAACACTGTATAACACAAACTTTACCATATACAATTGAGGCACCAGAAAAACACTTTAACAGATTAACAGTTCATTAGCCGCTATAACGAGAAGAATAACAACGTGCAGTAAATGTTAAAATTGTTTGCACTACAAACCAGTGTGCTCATAATTAAGATAATACATTAAAATAATTTGCAGGTGGATGTGGATGAGACAGGAAGCAAGGCCCATAAAATTTACAAATGGCCGAGGTGGATATAAAATGCATCAAATAAGACATAAGAATATAAACAATTACCTGAACATGCAAATTAAATCACACATGTTGGTGTAAAATAATCAAGGACCATAAAATCACTTAAAGGAACACTCCACTTTTTTTGCTAATAGCTTAGCATAGATCATTGAATCAGATTAGACCGTTAGCATCAAGCAACGGTCTAATCTGATTCAATGATCTATGCTAAGCTATTAGCAAAAAAAGTGGAGTGTTCCTTTAAGGATGTTGTTAAGGAGTTTTGCATTTTAAAAATGCCCATGAGTTGAAAAACAAATGAGAAAAAAATTTGAGAATTTTGTTGTTAAGTAGGAGATAAAATAATCTATACAGTATTTCTCAATATGTGTGTACACATTTCCATTTAAGAGAGGAAACTCTTGTTTTGGTCATTAGCGAATCGGTTGAGTGAACGATTCAAAGATTCACTTACACTACCAGTCAAAAGTTTTTGAACAGTAAGATTTTTAATGTTTTTTTTTTTTTTTTTTTTTAAGAATTCTCTTCTGCTTACCAAACCTGCATTTATTTGATCCAAAATAGAAAACAACTGTTTTCTATTTTAATATATTTTAAAATGTAATTTACTCCTGTGATCAAAGCTAAATCTTCAGCATCATTACTCCAATCTTCAGTGTCACATAATCCTTCAGAAATCATTCTAATAGGCTGATTTGCTGTTCATTTGTCTTAAATAAAAATCTTTCGTAAGGTTATACACTGCACCATTCAAAAGCTTGAAGTCAGTATAATTTCTCTTTAGCAAGGATGCTTTAAATTGATCAAAAGTGATAATAAAGACATTTATAATGTTACAAAAGATTTCTATTTCAGATATGAACTTTCTATTCATCAAAAAAGCCTGAAAAAATCTACTCAGCTGTTTTCAACATAATAATAATAATAATAAGCATAATAAGCATTCTAATAAATAGAATGATTTCTGAAGGATCATGTGACTGGATTAATGATGCTAAAAATTCAGCTTGGAAATCACAGGAATAAATTACCTTTTAAAATATATTCAGATAGAAAACAGTTATTTTAAATAGTAAAAAATATTTCAAAAATGTTACTCTTTTTGCTGTACTTTGGATCAAATAAATTCAGGCTTGGTGAGCAGAAGAGACTTTAAAAACATTAAAAACCTTACCGTCATATATCGTCATCTACTGGCGCATGTAACCTAAAGAAATGGGCGCAGAATAAATCGTTTTAGTGAATGTTTCAAAAGATTTGAGTCACTCGGATGAATCATAAAACCCAAACACACTGTCCTCTCCACCACATGACGGCGCCACCCTCCCCATTCGCCTGCACTTTCAGCACGCCCAGTCATTTCTTGGACCGTTCCCTCTCCAGTCTAGTCACACTTGCTCCATCCCTCTTTCTCCCTAGCCTCAGAAATCCACTTCCACGCCACTCGAGGACCGTCGTGACCACTAGGTAACGACCTCGCGACACCATGGCGGACAGCGCGAGTGAGAGCGACACGGACGGCGCGGGCAGCAGCAGCAGCTCCGCCACCCCGCAGTCCTCCTGCACCTCGGCGGCCGCCTCCAACACCACTACGACCACAACGAACGCCGCCAGCAAAGCCCAGGGCGTCGTGATCTCCCAGTCCCGCCTGGAGGAGCTGACAAACCGACTCGCGTCGCTGCAGCAGGAGAACAAAGTGCTGAAGATCGAGCTCGAGACGTTCAAGCTGAAGTGCAAAGCGCTGCAGGAGGAGAACCGCGACCTGCGCAAAGCTAGCGTCACCATCGTGAGTCAGCCCCGTGTTTTATCGCTTTAATCCCCGCGGCACACCTGACAACACCATCACGGCACGCAAAAACGCCCGAGGAACATTACAAACCACGTTTGGGTGCAAAATTAACTCGTTTTGGGGCAAAAATATGTGTTTGAGTCTATTTAGCTTGCTAGCATTCGAGCTAACTGTGAAAACAGCCAACAACAAAAGCGTGATGGCACTTTAATAGCATTAGTGCTAATGTATATCTCAGGCCAGCTGCGTTAAAATAGTTAAATTTCAATATGGACCTTCAATGTATGTGTCTTTATATGTGATTTATTATCTTAACGTTGTTTTTATGCTTAGTAGTACTTCGTGTTTGTGTACTAACCACGTAAGGCGTTTACTGATTTACCACATGCTTTATCATCGTGGTTTGCAAGCAGAACGTGTTTTCGCACGTCTGATACTTTGCGTTAAGCAAATGAGGTTGTCATTAGTAGTTTATATTTGAGGCCTGTGTCAGGGTGGGAAGTTGGCACTCAGAATATTTGGCTCTAATGCGTCAACATCCTGTATGTGAATCAGCCCTTCACTCAGACCATCTGCATTTAGACAAAGAGCCAACACTCAAGTGTCACTGGAGAAACACTGACACTGATATCCAGTGCATTTGCATTTATGACAATCTTTAATGGTGGAAATTAATAGTATGCAGTATGCTGCTTGTGCATTTTTTTTTACTGCATAAAATGCATCTGATGCAGGATGTTGACATGCATTTTAGTTGATTTTGGATGTTTTTATGTCTCATTGTCAATAATTAGGTCAGAATTGCCTCTAGTATCTTTGTAATTGTTATCTGCGGTGTAATATATGTGATCCTGGACTACAAAACCAGTCATAAAGGTACTTTTTTTTTTTTTTTTTTTTAAGTTGATTTTTACATCTGAAAGCCGAATAAGATGTATGGTTTGTTATGATTGTTAAAATCTGGACTCTGAGGGTGCAAAAAAAATCTAAATATTGAGAAAATCTCCTTTAAATTTGTCCAAATAAAGTTCTTAGCTATGCATATTACTAATCAAAAATTAAGTTTTGATATATTTACAGTAGGAAATTTACAAAATATCTCATGAAACATGATCTTTACTTAATATCCTAATGATTTTTGGCATAAAAGAAAAATCAATAATTTTGACCCATACAATGTATAGTTCTGTTTTTATAAATATACCTGTGTGACTTATGACTGGTTTTGTGGTCCAGGGTCACATGGTAATTTCACAATCATGTTTTAAGATAGCGTATTAATTTTGTGTGATTGATTGGTTATTAAAATACATGGAACGATAAATAAGAATAATTGCCTGTTTCAAATGCAAATGTTGTTTGTTTTTATTTTTCTATAGCAAGCGCGGGCTGAACAAGAAGAGGAGTTCATCTCCAACACTTTGTTTAAGAAGATTCAGGCTCTGCAAAAGGAGAAAGAGACGCTTGCCGTCAACTATGAGAAAGAAGAGGAGTTCCTTACCAATGACTTGTCCAGGAAGCTCATGCAGGTGAGAAACTCTAGAAGGAAAGAGCCCATCAGTGGCATTTGAGGTCAGGGGTAGGAAACATGATCGGTTGCCCTTAGAATCATCCCTGAAGGTAACTTTCACGTTGACTTACAGTACGTATATGTTTAAAAATGTATTGTTCAGCAGCTTTCTTATATAATGGTGCTTTTTGGTTGAGGTAAGCAAAACAAGCATAGCTGATTAAATCGTATGAAAGATTGTTTTGGTGATGTGCTCATTACTGAATTTGGCTCTTCTGCTGAGACCAGATGACATTGTTTATGGTGCGTATGTTTAGTAGGTGTGCTGTATTGTGTGGAGGAGTAAGAAGACAGAGTGGAATTAGTGTGCATACTAATGAGTCATATGGACTATATACACTACCAGTCAAAAGTTTTTGAAGAGTAAGATTTATAATATTAAAAAAAAAAAAAAAAAAAGATCACCAAGCCTGCTTTTATTTGATCCAAAATACAGCAAAAAATGTACTATTTAAAATTCTATTTGAATATATTTTAAAATGTAATTTATTCCTGTGATCAAAGCTAAATTTTCAGCATCATTACTATTACAGTATAATTGTTACTTTTGAAATTATAGAGTAATACTTTTTTGTTTGTTTGTTTTTTTTTTTAGCAAGGATGCTTTTGATTGATCAAAAGTGATGATAAAGTCATTTATCATGTTACAGAAGATTTCTATTTCAGATAAATGCTGTTTATCTGAACTTTATATTCATCAAAGGAACCTGAAAATATACTTAGCTGTTTTCAACAATAATAATAAATGTTTTTTTTGGTGCAGCAAATCAGAAAATCAGAATGATTTCTGAAGGATCATGTAACTGGAGTAAAATTCTTTGGAATCACAGGAAAAAATTACATTTTAAAATATATTGACATAGAAAAGTAATTTTAAATATATTTAAATATTTTACTGTTTTTGCTGTACGTTTGATCAAATAAATGCAGGTTTGGTGAGCAGAAGAGACTTATTTAAAAAAAAATCTTGCTGTTCAAAAACTTTTGACTGGTAGTGTATTCACACTACTGTTCAAAAGTTTTGGGTCGGTAGTAATTATTTCTATAATTACTAATTGTAGAAATAATTAGTGACATTATGAATGTTGTTAGTTTTATGTTTGATCAGTTTTATGTGTTCTTGATTAAGTATTAACTTCTTTAAAAAAAAAATAAAATACTGACTGTAAACTTTTGAATAGTAGTGCTAAAAATGTGATATAAGCAGGCAAAACTCAACAATTAAAGTTTGGCCCAGTATGGCAGAGTTTTATATTTATTAGTATTTTTGTTTTTGTTTTTCAATAGCTTGGCTTGCAAACATTTGTTTTTCTGATTCTGTTGAATTTTTTAAAAATTGCTGCAAATTCATCTGGTTAAAATATGTTGCTATGGTAATGCAACACAAGCAAATATGCATGAGCATTCAAAATAGTTACCATGAAGAAAGAATTATGTGTAATCTTAAGGGCAAAATGTGACACCAAAACGTCACTTTGAATCACAGCTCATTTGGGGTGCCCATCGTGTTTAGATTTGGGTGTGTTACGTCTGTTTTACTTGAATTCTTTTGTGTGTTTTCAGCTTCAGCATGAAAAGGCAGAGTTGGAGCAGCATTTGGAGCAAGAGCAGGAATTCCAGGTCAATAAACTGATGAAGAAGATCAAAAAGCTGGAGAACGACACCATCTCCAAACAGCTCACTCTAGAACAGGTACCTTCTTCAAACATGCTGTAGAACAGGACGGTTTCTAATCCACTCATTCTTAAATGCCCAGTCAAAGCAGTTGGTGTCTCCAAGTGCTTCCTTTTTTTATTAGCTTGGGCACCTGCCAGTAACTGGCTCTGGAACACAGCTTCAGCAAATTTCTCAGATTAGAACAGGTTATTCTTGAGCAAACACATAATTTGTACTTGTGGAAAGTCCCAGAGTTATTATTGCAACCCAACATTTTTCCTTAAGAACATGCATTGTTTTAAAACCATTGCATTGTTTTATTAATTGCACAAAATGCGTGCAGCTCCGTCGTGAGAAGATTGATCTGGAAAACACTCTGGAACAAGAGCAGGAGGCGCTGGTCAACCGGCTTTGGAAGCGCATGGACAAACTCGAGGCGGAGAAAAGGTAATGTACCTTGTGATGTAGTCTGTTTATACTTTCTGAAAATCTTTGTACATGGCTCCAAATACTTGATCACATGATTTTCTTCTCTTCATTCTGATTGGCAGGATTCTGCAGGAGAAGCTTGACCAGCCAGTGTCAGCCCCGCCCTCTCCACGTGAAGTTTCCATGGAGATTGACTCTCCGGAGAACATGATGCGACACATCCGCTTCCTCAAGAGTGAAGTGGAGAGGCTCAAACGCAGCCTCCGCACCACAGAGCTCCAGCGTGAGTCCTTGTCTCATTACACACACCTGAGGCAAACAAAGCTGTACTGAGAACTGCAACACAGCCTTAATGTTAATCTTAACAGTAGCTCATGGTATCCATACTATATGCAATTGTAGATTTGGATTAGTACTTAGTAAAATTGGTAGTACAGTGTAAATAGTAAACCAAAAGGTAACTTGGCCACCTGAATAATGAAATGCATGGTTTTATTTTGTCGTAGAGGTATGTGTATTGGGATACAGCGATAGTTTGTAGCACAGTACAGAGAGTTGGACACATTTTTCATTCCTGGCTTGAAAACTTTATATTGTGTTATGGCCACTAGAGGGAGACATCTCCGTTTACATTACAGTAAGATAACCAGAGCTTTCTTTTAGCTCATGGTATCACTCCTATTAAAGCTTTAAGCAGGGATTAACACAGCAGTGCATTGAGTCAGCAATAGGGTAGCTATAGAAAAGCTTTTTTGAAACATGAGCAAATAAAAGATTCAAAAAAATATTTTTATAAAAATATTTTTTTATAATATATATTTTAAATGTAAACAATTTTAATGTATTAAAACTGTATAGTGTGCTTCAACAAGTGAAAATGTTTATGCATTTTTCTTTTGCTAGGTTTTTTATTCATTATTAGCATAACAGTGTGAGAGTTTAATTGATAATAAGCATGAGTTAGCATGTGTCTTAGCATTTAAAAGTTTTAAATGGATCATTTCATCCAGAATTTTAAAAATGATCCAAAGAGCATCTTGGGTTACAGTGTCTAAATTGTTGTTCATTTACTGGTTTAAATTCTTAAAGTCTTAACTTTTCTTTGTTTTCTATCTTCTTTCTCTTCCTCCAGACACAGAGAAGCGGGCTCAGTATATTGAGGAGGAAAGGCAGATGAGGGAAGAGAACATTCGTCTTCAGAGGAAACTCCAGAGAGAAATGGAGAGAAGGGAGGCGCTGTGTAGACAGCTGTCAGAGAGTGAGAGCAGCCTTGAGATGGATGATGAGAGGTGCATTAATTACACACACAAGATGACTGGACTTATTAAACTTATGTACATGTATGATAAACCTGAAAATAACTGGATACATTGGTCTCATTGACACCGTTTCCAATCTTCATAGAACTGACCTGGTTACTTTTAAAGGTTATTGCAACATAATTAAATTAGATTGTTTCTTACATCTCTCTCTTTCTCTATCTCTCTAGATATTTTAATGAGATGTCTGCTCAGGGCCTGAGAGCTCGTACGGTGTCCAGCCCAATCCCCTACACCCCCTCTCCCTCCTCCAGCCGCCCCATCTCCCCTGGTACATGCCCACACAGTTAGCTTTGAAAATGTATCACTCTTTTGTCTCTTCACACGACAGCTGTTTTTAATTTGTAATAATATTTCACATTTTTAACACATTGCACAAATGTTTTTAATGTATTTTTGATCAAAGGTATACATATAAAACATAATTCAAAAACTATAAATAGCTATAATAACTCCCAAACATTAGTGTACATGATTAAAAGGGTTTATAGCTTTTGGCCTGGACATTTTGGATCAGTTCATAGGGTGGTGAGTTGACAAAAGTGTTTTTATGGAGTGTTAATTATTATGCAAGTTGTACTGTACAGTGATGTGAGGTTATATTAGGTCAGAGTCTTGCTTTCTTTCTCATTCTGAGATTAAACTAATAAATGAGGGCTAACCTTTGAGGTCTACAAACTGGCATCTTTCAGATTGATGGTGCTGTAAAGGTTTTATTGGTTTTAAATTTGCTTGAAATATTGCAGGTATTGATAAACACAAAATAGATAAACTAGGTAATAAACTAAAATAATCTTAAAAAAAAAAAGAACCTGTGAACAAGTATGTCAAGTTATGCAATTCAATAGTTTATGTAGTTCAAATGACTAAAGATTAATGTTATCAGGAGTGCTTTAATCAGAAAAAGTCATTTTGTTTATTGCTGGGTAGTTAATGGGTTTTAATGGGTTGCATCATATAGAAAATAAGTGTGCTCTGTTTATTTAAATGTGACCCTGGACTACAAAACCAATCATAAGTAGCATGGGTATATTTGTAGCAATAGCCAACAAAACACTGTAAAAATGGTCAAAATGATAAATTTTTCTTTTATGCCAAAAATCATTAGGATATTAAGTGGATTAAGATCATGTTCAATGAAGACATTTTGTAAATGTCTTCCTGTAAATATATCTCAAATTAATTTTTGATTAGTGATATGCATTGCTAAGAACACAATTTGGACAACTTTAACGGAGATTTTCACAATATTTAGATTTTTTTTTTCTTTCTTTTTTTTTTTAAACCCTCAGATTCCAGAGACCAAATATTGTCCTATCCTAACAAACCATACATCAATGGAAAGCTTATTTATTCTGTTTTAAGATGTATAAATTGACCCTTATGACTGGTTTTGTTGTCCAGGGTCACAAGTGACCTCATAGAGTTTAGATACGCATGATGAAAAGTATAACACTGCATGTCAAAATTTCTATTTTATTGCTAAGGTAGCCTGATTTATAATTTGTTTGAGCCAGTCTAGTTCTTTCAGTTCTTTCATTAGGTTTCTCTGCTGAGTCCAATTATTTATACATTTTCCAATGATCGCAGAGGAGTGTTGATCTGAGCTATTTATGAGTTCTGCATACTGTCATTATGTCCAGGTTTCATTGTTTGTTTGGAAAGCATGTAATAAACCACATAAAGGACCTCACTTAAACTGATTAGCAGATTCTCTCTTTCCATTCCAGGTTTGTCGTACGCTAGTCACACAGTTGGTTTCACCCCTCCGGCTACACTGAGCCGAGCTCCACTCCCCCACTACACGTCTCCCGGGCTACACATCCACCCAGGACCCTCACACGCTGTACAGGTGCCTACAAACACGTCCAGCGCATATATATATATATATATAATATATATAAATATATATATATATATATATATATATATATATATATGTATATTTAAATATTTATATATATATATATATATATATATATATATATATATATATATATTTAATATTTATATATATATATATATATATATATATATATATATATATATATATTTAAATATTTATATATATACACACACACTCACTCTGCTCAAGCTTATGTTAATGTTTAGCAAGATGTTTACATGCAGGAAGCAGTGTGTTACTGACAGCCTGTTCTTAGTTAAGATCCATTGTAACGCCATTCAGCTGAATTGAAAACAGCACATTCGATGACTCATCTGTGAGTCACCTGGTAACGCTTGACCTCAAAACACTCTTCCTCTTACCCATTTTTCCGCCTGAGTTAATATAGACCAGTGCCATGAATCCTCAGCCATCCAAGTAAGATAAAGCTCAGAAGCTGCATCCTGACTTTCCGTGTATTCTGACCTGTTAGATGGAGAGAGAGTACACTTGCTTCACCCAAAACCTTCTCATCTTATCGATCATAAATACAAAGGTACCATGTATTGTACTGGTAAACACTGGTAAAGTAATGGAGAAACCCTGATAAGATAAACTTGCTGAACAAAAAAATCGAGTGTTTTTGTGTATACAGGTGATTGCCTACATTTTTAAATTTAGTTCAGTAAAAAAATAATAATAGAAAAGTTACACACAGAGTTCGTACAAGGTGGCTAAAGTGCTTGAAGAACTTGAATTTGACTTTTTGAAATTTGAGGCCTGGAAAACCCTTGAAAATAGCAATATTGCTGAAGAGGTACTTGGAAAAGTGCTTGAATTATGGAAAGACTATGTATGAAATAAGCGTTTAATTTTTTTCAATAAGCACATGTCTTTTCACGCAAAATTCAACAATTCAAAAAACATCATACTTTTTCACTTAATTTCAGTTTCATGTCATAAAACTAAGCCAGTAATAGTACTGACAATGCTGCGTAAACATGGCTGAAAGCGCAAAAAGAGGAACAGATGAACCGAATCAACTGAGTAAGACTCTTTGATCATTCATTTCAAGCGATTTACTACAAAAAAACAGATCAAGTTAAAGTTTTCATTTTCTAATTTTGACATTGTCATTTTTATTTAAAAAGTACATATAGCAATGGGTGAAACAGAGTTTTTCAAAACTCTGAATCAGTTAAACCGTTGCATCGCAAAATGATACACTTTTTAGAAGCGTTCCAGTCGGATCGTGAATCATTTGATTCAGATCCGGACTTCAAATCACGTATCGTGACTCATTTGAGTTAAATCGGTGCTTCTGAGCGGGTCTGTGACTCATTTGGCTTAAAAAGTTAGCGTATCATGAATCATTTGATTCAGATCAGGACCTCATATCGCAAATCATTTGATTTAGATCGAGACTTCAAATCGTGACTCATTTGATTTAGATTGGGACTTCAATTCACAAATCATTTGGTTTAGATCAGGACTTCGGAGCAGGTTCGTGAATCATTTGACTTAGGTTGGAACTTCACATATCATGAATCATTTGATTCAGATCGGGACTTCAAATTGTGAATCATTTGGTTTAGATCAGGACTTCGGAGCAGGTTCGTGAATCATTTGAGTTGGATTGGAACTTCGTGTATCGCAAATAATTTGATTCAGATCAGGACTTCACATCACAAATCATTTGGTTTAGATCAGGACTATGGAGCGGGTTCATGAATCATTTTGCAAATTGAATGAGAGGATCACAAATCATTTGATTCAGATCGGGTCTGATTCAGATCCTGACCTAAAATAATAGTTGGCGAATCATTATTTAAATCGGGACTTTGGAGTGGGTTTGCAAATCTTTTTTTCTGACTTCTTTTTTTATTTATCAGTAGAAAACATCAAATCAAAGGAAAAAGTCCTTGAAAGTCTGGGAATTTCATTTTACAGTATCTGTATAAATCCTTGTACACAAGTTTCACCATTTAAATTCACTTTTCTTAATGCTGAGTATGCTGATGAATTGACACTGTTTATTCTTTAATCTTGCCTCTGTTTTTAGTGAAAATAAAGATTGACTTTTTAGTGTACAAACACATTTATACTTCACACTCAGTATTAGGGAAGAAAGACATCATATAGCAGTAATGGTTAGGAATGTCAAACGAAGTGGTTTAAAAATTAAAAAGGATGTTTACTCTATGTGTGTCAGGACCAGGTTTATGGCAGCTCAGACCTGGACATTATTTCATCACATTTCTTGTCATTCATGGCAGCTCTAGAGTAATTGAGGTCACACTGTAGCTATTGATTTCCAAGTGAAAGATCTACTTCCTGAATTTAAACATTATTATTACATTATTATTATTAATAATTATTATCAATGTTGAAAACAGCTATGCTGCTTAATATTTTTGCATTAACTTGGTTACATTTTTTTTTTTTCTTTGAGAAGAAAGTTCAAAAGAATGTTTTTTTTTTAATAAATAGAATTTTACAACATTAAAAATCTATACTATCACTTTTGAACAATTTAATGCATTATTTACAGAATCAAAGCATTTGTTTCTTTCTAAAAAATATATATCTTACTGACCCCAGACTTTTGAATGACTGTGTATACTGCCTTTTCAAGCCATTTAGTACCATTTGAGAAAAATGGCGACTGCAGCGTGGTTTTAATGTGTCACTTTATCAAGTTAATGTTAGCTAGCAGATAAATAAGTTAGCTATAAATGTACAGCAATGAAGTAACTGTTTTAACCGGTCTCAATTTCAGCTTATGTATGTTCCGCAACCCTCTGGATATTGTCCAGTTGAGTGGAGGCCAACAATGTAAGACTAGCCTTATTGCAGCAGCAATTAGTCCAGCCTCATGTTTATGTCTGTTGCACAAATATGACCTCTCTATTTACCAGCAGAGACTTTTGATGAAGGGACTGACTAGGTAAGCACATTACATAACCTCACGCTCGCCATCCCTTAAATGACTCAAGTTTAAACATAGCGATGTAAATAACAAAAAACATCAACAAGACTTTGCTGCATCCGATGGCTCATTTCACAAGACTTTAAGTTTGTAAGCCATTGAAATTTTCTATGCACACTTTTTAGGTATTTTATCAAGGCAAAGAAATCCAAGAGTCAGAGTATTTCACTGTACGTTCTGATGTATGGACACACGGGAGGTGGTATGACAAAAAAAAATCATACCCTGTGATGTTTTCCGGTAGAATTAGCAATCAGCAAATCTTGTCACTTGACCTCCGTTCAGTGTACTTTCTGACAGATATGGCCTGATATGGCAGCTGAGCTTATTTGATTAGGTAATACAGAGTTTGAACTTCTTACTACATGGGTGACCACCTCAGGCTTTCAAAGAATAATATTCAGTGATAGGTTTGGATTAGTCGCTAATTCATGACACTCATTATTTTTGCCTCTTGTTGCTTTCCTAATACCCATTTGAATGTTGTGGATTATATTTTTCTGTTGGGGAGCTGTTGGCTATAGCAACAGTGATCTGTTTGTTTTAGCGAAGAGCAGTTGGCTCACTTTCATGTCCCGCAGTGCCTTGAAAAAGTCAGCTTGTTTTGATAAACCAGGAGTGACAGCAGCGCTAGACCCTTCCAACAGACTCAAAGGGGTCACATTTGCACTTTCACACTCAGTTTGCACATGTAAACACTCTCATGTGTCAAATAAACTAAGGGTGATGATACCAATGACCATTTTATGTGTAAATTTTAGCTTCGTTTTGTTTAGCAAAAGCCTGACCGGAATGGTCAGAAGGTACAACTGTTGAATTGTATGATGACCATACCTCCTCTGTTCCTTAGACATGTCATAGTTGAGATTTTAAAATTGCTTAATCTATGGGTTTTGGCTTTATTTTCTTATTTACATGCTCTTTAGAGTCCTTATACGTTATTGGTGATATTGAAACCACATACTAGCATGCTATTCTTTCATAATAAGCGTTAAAGTACTAAGTGTGACTCTGGACCACAAAACCAGTCATGAGGGTCAATTTTTTTTAAAATGAGATTTATGCATCATATGAAAGCTGAATGCATAGAGCTTTCCATTGATGTATGGTTTGTTAGGATAGGGCAATATTTAGCTGAGATACAACTATTTGAAAATCTAGAATCTGAGGGTGCAAAAAAATCTAAATATTGAGAAAATCACCTTTAATGTTGTCCAAATTAAGTACTTAGCAATGCATATTACTAATCAAAAAATATCTTCATGGAACATGATCTTTACCTAATATCCTAATGATTTTAGGCATAGATGAAAAATCAATCATTTTGACCCATATAATGTATTTTTGGCTTTTGCTACAAATATACCCATGCTACTTAAGACTGGTTTAGTGGTCCAGGGTGGTTAGTATGTATTCCCAAATTTAGCATATATGTACTTGTATTTACTTTGCTTTGATTGTTCTCTATAGATCCCACCTTGTCGCATGCAACAATTGGTTGATTATGCACAATGCCTGCATGCTATTGGTCAAACTAAGTTTTAGGCAGTACCTTCATCAAGAATGAAAACAAACGAAGCCTAAACTAGGACATTTTAGGCAATTTAACAGAAGACTTTATGATTTACGCTCATATTAAAAGGTTTGGGGTCAGTTAAATTTTTTTTTTTTTTTTTTTTTTTTTTGAAAGAAAGAAATCTCTTAAATCACCAAGGTTTTAGTTTTTAGCTCTTAGGGTTTTTATTTATTTTTTTGTGATGGCAAAGCTGAACATCATTCTTCGGGATTGAGTCTAATACGCTGATTTGGTGCTTTAAAAAAAAATACATTTCATCATCTTAAGCAACCCAGCTTATTTCAGCATGAATAATGATACTGTTTTTGTAGTCATGATATTGTTTTATTTTAAGATTTTTTGATAAATAAAATGTTCAAAAGAACACCATTTATTTAAAAAAAAAAAAAAAGTCCTTGCTGAATTAAAGGATTAGTTCATGCCTGAAATTAAAATTTCCTGATAATTTACTCACCCCCATGTCATCCAATATATTAATGTCTGTCTTTCTTCAGTCAAAAAGAATTTAAGGTTCCGGAGGAAATTCTTGAGGATTTTTCTCCATATACTGGACTTCAATGGGAGGCAACGGGTTAAAGGTCCAGTTTGCAGTTTCAATGCAGCTTTAAAGGGCTCTACACAATTTTTAAGAAAATGACTGATTGTTTCACTGGATAATGCCCTTACTCCTCGGCTGGCATTGTGTAATTTGGACCTTCAACCCGTTGATCCCCCTTAAAGTCCACTATATGGAGAAAAATCCTGGTATGTTTTCTTCAAAAACCTTAATTTCTTTTTTAAACTGAAGAAAGAAAGACATGGGCATCTTGGATGACATGGGGATGAGTAAATTATTAGAAAATTAATTATGTAGTGGACTAATACTTCAAAAGTATTTATTAAAAAAACTAGCTGACCTTTTATTGTATATCTCATCATGAGCTTGTCTTGTATTTCCTCCCCTTCATACAGAGGCCATCCCCAAGGAGAAGCACCAGCCCAGATAAGTTCAAGCGTCCGACGCCACCTCCCTCCCCAAACACACACTCTGGAGCACAGCACCCTCCTCCACCACCACCACCCGCACAGCCGATGATTCAGTCCGGCTCCTCCCACTCTGTGACATCACAGAACCCCCCCTCTCAGCCTTAATGCATGCACCGTGCGCTACCTTAAGCTAGGCTGCTCCAAGCTAGGCTACACTACTACTACAATGACAACAACTCAGTGATCCTCCACTGGGCAAAGATTGGAAGGGATTGGAGCGGATATGGAATTAGAGGACAGTTGAACTGAGGAGCGGAAGGACTGGGAATGTGAAAAGGGAGAACGTGTAGATGCTTGGCCGACTGACAGATCCATAACCAGCCCCATGCCGTTAAATTGCGTTATTCTTACTGTGCTCTTTTTTTTTTTTTTTCTGTAAAGTGATTAAGCTGGTTCGGGAAAAGATTGGGAAAGCTTAGGAAGGTTGTTTGAGAGGGTTGTCAGCTGCGTATGCCTGCTTTTTTTTTTTTTTTTTTTTTTTTCCCTTTTTTTTGGGAAGTCGTTCCCCTGCCCCCATTTAATCTTATTTGTTTTTACAGATTGACTGTTAAATGTATTCTAAATTTTCCATTTAATAAACAGCTCAATGCTAAATTGGATAAATCTGTCCTTTCATATGAGTGCACCTTCACAGAAATTGAAAGAAATTCCAGCACATTTGCCGTGGGGGCGGCAGTAAAACTTTTTGTTTGGTTGTTTTATTGTTTGTCTGTTCTTTTTAGGCCGTTTTTGTTTGTAAAACAGATGCGTGTGCACGTGTGGCTCGTTGGCAGCATGTAGATGGTAAAGAAGACAGACTGAAATGTACTGAAACAGCACTTGTTGCCTCTCTGCGTGTGTATTATAGTGGGATTATAGTGTTTGTGTGTGCGGGTGTTTGTGTGTGTCTGCACAGCCATAGAGGTTTCCCACAACTGCTGGTCGGGGACCAGTCTCTCCCTGCTAGAATCCAAACGTGACCCACTATGAAAACAAAGTCAATACTGGTTTCTGATCAGCAGCGCAACCTCTCTCGGAGCTCTCGCTGTAAAGCGAGTGCCCTGAACGCTTATTCAAATGGGGAATTTCGCTTAATGCCAGTGTCATATAACACCTAAACATGAACCGACATGTTGATGCAACAAAACAAGGTACTGTTGAACAATTAACTCAACATGATTAAATGCTTGTACAAAAAAAAAAAAATCTTGTGTGTGACTTTTTTTTGTTTTTTAACCCGAAATGTATGCAAGTTATTGAACTGTAGTCTATAATGCTGGGTGTGTGTTTTAACATCACTGAATATTTGTAAGGATATTTGAGAATATTCTGATTTTGAAAGTTCGTTCTTTTATTTTTCAGTCAGAGCCTGCAGGAAGAATTCAGGAGTCATGAGTTATAGCTCATGTTTCCAGCTACTTTGACAGCTTTTTTTAGATGCTCTACCCAGGGTTTCTGTGAGTCCAAACAGTTAAAATATTTTTCATATTTAATTTTATGTATGGGCCATTCTACTGAATTGATGCAAACTGCTGTCAGCCAAAAATCACATTTGAAAAGCATTTAAGAATTCAAACCTTGGATGTGTACCAAGATCCTTTTACTATCTGTTAAAACCCACAATATGTAAAATATCAGCAAGCTTATATATATATATATATATATATATATATAATCATCATTTATTGGGTGCATCTCAAAAAATTAGAATATTGTGAAAAAGTTTTTTGTTTGTAACTTATTTCAAAAACTTACACTTTCATATATTCTACATTCATTACATGTAAAGTAAAACACTTTCAAAAGTTTTTTTGTCTATCCCTGCAGTATAAATTCTGGGTATCTCTTGTTTTTTGTGACCACACATATGGGGAAGACTGCTGACTTGGCAATTGTCCAGAAGACAATCACTGACACCCTCTTCAAAGAGGTTAAGTCACAGAAGGTCATTACTGAAAGGGGTGGCTGTTTACAGAGTTCTGTTTCAAAGAATATTAAATGCAAAGTTGACTGGAAGGAAAAAATTTGGTAGGAAGAGTTCACAAGCAACAGGGATGACCACAAGCTTGAGAAAACTGTCAAGCAAAGCTGATTCAAACACTTGGGAGAGCTTCACAAGGAGTGGACTGAAGCTGAAGTCAGTGCATCAAGAGTCACCACGCTCAGACGTCTTCAGGAAAAGGGCTGCCAAGCCCCTTCTGAAACAGAAACAACGTCAGAAGCATCTTACCTGGGCTAAGAAGAAAATGAACTGGACTGTTGCTCAGTGGTCCAAAGTCTTTTTTTCAGATAAAAGTAAATTGTTCATTTCATGTTGAAATCATGATCCCAGAGTCTGGAGGAAGACTGGCGAGGCACAGAATCCAAGCTGCTTGAAGTCCAGTGTGAAGTTTCTGAAGTCAGTGATGATTTGGGGGTGTCACGTCTGCTGGTGTTGGTCCACTGCGTTTTATCAAGTTTAAAGTCAGTGCAGCAATTTACCAGGAGATTTTGAAGCACTTTATGCTTCTATCTGCTGACAAGCTTAATGGAGATAATGATTTCCTTTTCCAGCAGGACATTAGCACCTGCCCACAGTGCCAAAGCCAATTCCAAATGGTTTGCTGACCATGATATTAGTGTGCTTTATTGGCCAGCCAACATGCCTGACCTGAGCCTTATATTGGAATCTATGGGATATTTTTAAGAGAAAGATGAGAAACAGTCGATCCCACCATATACAGACGAGCATTTGTGCTAGGAGCAAGTAATTTGCTGTAATTTGTGCTGCAGACCAAGTATTGAGTGCATAAATGAATATACTTCAAAGAACTTGAACATGTCTGTTTTGCAAATCCATTTTTGATTGATCTTAGGAAATATTCATATATTTTGAGATACTGGATTTTTGACTTTCTGTAAGCTCTAATCATCAAAAAAACTTCTATCTCTAAAAACTTTTTAATAAAATAGCAAAAAAACATTTACAAGGCAGATGTAAACAAAATCCTAATACGTCAATGTAGCCATTCTTATTAAATTATATATTACTGTGCTTCAGTAGTAACAAATTTGAGATATTTCCGAGAGCTTTCTGACCTTGCATAGACAGCAACACAACTGACACGTTCAAGGCTCACAAAAGGTAGTAAGGACCTTGTTAAAATAGTCCATGTGACATCAGTGGTTCAACCGTAATGTTATGAAGCTACGTGAATACTTTTGGTGCACAAAGAAAACAAAAAATAACGACTTTATTCAACAATTTCTTTTCTTCTGTGACAGTTTTTGAAGCATGGCTATTTTAACGATGTCCTTACTACCTATCTGAAAATGAATGAAGATCTTACGGGTTTGGAACAGCATGAGGGTGAGTAATTATTTTCATTTTTGGGTGAACTATCTCTTTAAAGACTCAGTGGAATTCTGTAGAAAATCAAATTTCTAAGTGCCTTACATGACTGTTCATGTGCTCCCTGAGCTTTTAAATGAGATTAAAAAAAAAAAAAGACTTATAATTTAGGTGTCTTAAAAATACGATGTCCTTCAGGCCTCAATCATTCAAGTCTTCACAAGATGTCTTGATTTATATCACAGAGCACATGCACGTGTCATTGTGTCAACATTAGTTATCTGCGAGTAGGATTATGTAATGTTTAATCTCTGTTATCTTTTCGTAGAACTACAGAGGAGTGTGAACAGTAAACTGTAGTACATGTTCGCTGGTTTAAAATGCATTTTGTCGTTTGTACATTGTGCGACCCTTTATGACATCAGCCATTGAGGTGTCAGGTACTGCACACCTGTTTGGTACTGCACATCAATCCCCCACCACAGTTTTCCGGTCTAATTATCAAACATCTCTTTTATGTCTTAGCAAGTGCTCTTTCTCTCTCTCACACACACACACACATCCAGTCCTGTAGCTGTGTGGTAATCCCTCCACAAGTATTTCAGCATAAGCTGTCTTGTGCTGCTTTTTCTCCGGCAACGGCCACTCTTACCTGGTTCAGACCGGTTCTGTCAGGCTGGGGTGGTCAAGAGGGTGTAACTGACCCTCAAATTCTAACATCACAGTCAGATTCGAAGAATTGTTAAAGTCATGCAGTCAGTGTGTGCTTGGGTTCTGAAAGAGCTAACAAAGATATACCCATGTGACTGCAGTAACAGGTAGGGAACAACCAGGGGTGCTTGGGGTGATTCACAGTTTGCTTTAGTAGACCTATAAAACAAATGATGACTTAACTATATAAAAACAAACATAATAATAATCATAACAATAATTAATAAATGATATAATGCTAAATAATAATAATAATAATAGTAATCATTTTAATAAAATGTATTATTATTACTAAAAATAAATCTGTCAGCAATTACGGAGAACTTGTCAAATGTGAATAATTATAGTGATTAATAATTTTATAATAATTATAATATATTTGTTAATTGTCTATTGTTTTACTAACATAAATATAATAAATAATAATAATTAGTATTAATTATTAGTGATTTAAAAGGATTATATTTAATCATTAATTATAATATAATAAAAATAAATAAATAATAATAATAAATCTGAAGGTTATAATAAATTATGGAGAACTTGTGAAAAGTTAATAATTATAGTAATTCATAATTTTATAATAATTATAATAATATATTTATTATCTAATTTTAGTAACAGGAATATATGATAGTAGTAGTAGTAGTAGTAATAAGCATATGATACTACTAATAATAATGATAATTAGTACTAATAATTAAGTTATACTTTTATATATTATATTTTATTATAATTTAAAAAATTAATTAGTAATGAATTAAAATGTATTATTTTAATTAAAATGAATTATTAATTAAATTATTTGTAATAATATGATACAAATTTAGTAATTATAAATCTAGCAGCAATTATGAAGAATGTGTCCAAATTGAATAATTATAGTAATAAATAATTTTATGATTATTATAATGATAATATATTTATTATCTCATTTTAGTAACAGAAATATATGATAGTAGTAGTAGCAGTAGTAATAATAATAGTAATTAGTATCATTAATTAAATTATTAGTAATTTAAAAATCATAATTAATTATCAGTAATAATATAATATAAATGTAGTATTATTGTAAATCTGGTAGCAATTATGAAGAACTTGTCAAAAGTGAATAATTATAGTAATAATTTTATAATAATTATAAGAATATATTTGTGGATTATCTAATTTTAGTAACATAAATATATTATAGTAAAAATATTTCTGTTAGCAATCGTGAAGAACATAGAATGAAAATAATTATAATTATAATAATCATATGATAATATAATAAAATTATATATATATATATATATATATATATATATATATATATATATATATATATATATATATATATAATAAAATATATAATATACTTTAAAAAATAATCCTATCAAAGTGAAAAATAATTATAATAATAAATTAAAATCATTTAAGAAATCATTTAATATATAACTTAAATATCAAAATAAATAATTCTGTAAGCAATCATGGGGAATAATGATATTAATATTATATAATTGTATAATAATTTAAATAAATTATATATGACTTTTACTATATAACTTATTATTTTTATTATTGTTGTTGCTGTTGTTATTATTATTAATATCATCATCATCATTATTATTATAGGAATAATAGAGAACCCGTCAAAAATGGAAGCTGTTTGGCAAGTATGTTTTTCACTCATATTTTGAATTGTCTTAATTTAAAAGCCACCTTAATTACTAATGAATCTTTGGGGTGCATAAAAAATTTTTAATTAGAATTTAATAATGAAAGGAGAAAAACTGAACAAGTAGGATGAGAAAAGGTCCTGAAATAAATTTGACTTTATAACTAGTTTAGTTCTGCAACTAGTTTAGTTACATTGATATGATGCTCTGTGTGTGTTGAGTAAGATGAATATGCTAATTAAAGCAGCTCTACAGCAGTGCTGGAAGTTTCACTGGCCTGTGTCAGCCTTTGGAGAGAGCAAGCATGTCTTCTCTTACCTTTCCGTCAGCTGACCTAAGCTTAATTTGCTGCTGATCTGTGTAATGGTATAAATGGAGTGGCAAACAAGACTGTCAACATCAGAAGATGCCATATGTGTAAGCAAGTCAATAACAAAGAACGAGATGGAAAACGGAAGGGAGTTTCAGGATATCGCAGAGGTCACTCGAGGTTTGCGCTCTCCTGCCATGCTTGTCAGGTTGAGTCAGCACTCCTGAAAGAGGAAGCAAAAGCTCATAGTAAACATGGAGATCATGTCGCACTTACAGCTTTTGTTTTCCAGATTTCCTGTAATTCCACAGCACAAGTCTGATGGACTGCTTTCATTACACTTCCTCTGAAATAGGATTAATCTTTTTTTCCATGAAAAACTATGAAAAAGCTTTTAATAAGTATGGTGATTACTTAACATTACAGCAAATCCAACCACACTACATTAAACTGTAAGATATTTCTGATAAGATAAAATAACTCAATATTCTCTGACACTCTCACACATATTAAACATCAACATTGAGAGAAAATTAAAGCTACTAGAGGAGAGATGTTCTCTAGTGCTGTCGCGATATCAGATTTTGCACTACACGATTATCGTGGCCTTAAAGAGTCACAATAACAATATATAATAAATAAATAAATAATCCTATTAGTCAAATTAATCTTTATTTTATTTTATTTTTGACCAACGAATCACACCATAGAGTGTTTTCATGATGCGTAATCATATTGGCGGCACTGAACTTAATGCCCCTGAACCAAATAAAACTTGCATATTTTTCTTATTATTGCTGCTGAAAATGGTCAATTATTGTCATGTTTTGGGCTGTACTAATCGGTCTGACTGGAAAAAACATTTGGAGTACTATAGACTGTCAAAAGTTATAGCAAATTAAGGAGAAGAGTGCAAAAAACTGAGGAAAGAGGACATTTGTAGTTAGCCAAACTAAACCAGGATTTCCAGGGCAAGAATATTGACAACATTTGTGTTTGTTCTTATCATTTCCGGTCAGGTAGGTGAAATATTGGACTAATATCTTTATTAATACTGCTCGTATGTATCTTTACCACCTATTAATTTTAGTTCATCACAATATTGCACAATTTACTGCTTACTAAGTCCTTCTCATGATTTAGCAGCTTCCACGTGTTTTTTTCCGTGGTTTAGACAGCATAAATGATTCAGTAGTACATTAACCATGCAATCCATGCTGTTGTTTACATGCGAGTATCTCCAATAAGGCAGCACATTGTGGTAACTGTTACCAAGCCATGCATTAAGTGCAAACCTCAGGAGCGATTACACTATAAAAAGAAGAGACTAAAATTTTTATTTTAACAGTATCAAAATAAGACCATTTATGAGAATAACTATGTATTTTTATTCCAAACATGCGTTATAGCATAGATCGAGTGTTTGTCACTTCCTTCTGTGAACTAATTCTTATTTTATAGTATTCTATACAGTGATAGCTATGTCGATTAGCATTGCAATATGAATATCCATTATCCATATGAAAATACCTAACATGGCTTTACCTTAGAAAAAACGTTTCATCATACAAAACATTTCTTTCTGCCTTTCATTCAGCTAACGTGACAGCTGGGAGTCTTTGTCCATATAACGTTAGACCAATTTGGAGTAGATATCACTGTTATGTCACTTGCAGCTCCAGTGGAGGTAATTGGGTAAAATCCACGGAATAAGAGAAAAAAATATTTTTTGTCCCTTTTGATGTCAAAATAGAATATTTATAGAATACTGCCGTCAAAGACGCCATTTGAATGTTTAAACCAGGGGTGCCCAAACTTTTTCCTATGAAGGGCCAAAAATCAAACTTGACTGAGGTGCCGTGGGCCAAAAGTTAATTTTGCATCATATATCAAACTGCATTACATTAAAGTTGCTATGGTTTCCCCTTATTTATTTCATAATATTTAAAATAAATATAAAACAACTTTAATCTGATTAACTAATGCAATTTTATTTGTAAAGTTTTGCATTTTAATGAACTTATTACAATAAAAACAAACAATCTGCAAGTGTTCAATGTACAATACAGTTCAATGCCAGACACACTAGTCAAGCTGTAAGCAATAATAAAACCATTCGGTTGCAATGTCCGTGACCTAATGAGAGATATGAAACTGGTCCTTATTTTTCAGAAGTTTTTCAAGATTGGGCTGTAGCTGACTTACAGACAAAGACAAGATATTTGCTGTGGGGAATCGGATATGTCGGTGCTCTCGTCGCAAACTATTGAATAGGCAGAGAACGCACTTGCCTTTGTCTTGATTTGCTCGCCGATGTCTTGAGCCATGTCCTCTATGCGTCGGGTGACAGTATTTCTTGACAGGCTAATTTGTGAGAACATTTGTACCTGAGAAGGACAAACTGCTTCTGCAGCCACTGCAAGACATTCCTTGACGAACTCTCCAGTAGCGAAGGCTCTTCCACTTTTAGCAATTAGAGCGGAAATCTGATAACTGGCCCGTGTGGCGTTTTCTTGTGCTGTTGAAGGAGGTAGCAGCGCGCTCTGTTCGAATCGAAGTTTAGCAAGCAGCTCGTTAGCCTTCTGTTTACGCGCCTCGCTGCTGTACTTTGAGAAAGCTGCAGAATGTTTTGTTTCATAATGACGACGGATATTGTACTCTTTTAAAACAGCAACCGACTGTTTGCAAACTAGACATACTGCCTTTGATTTGACTTCAGTGAATTAAAAACTCGTCTTGCCAAACTTTTTTTTAAAATTTCTCTTGTCTGTGTGCCACTGCCTTGATTTCTCCATTATTGCGTTTGTTAATTTGTTGACGTTAATTGACGTGGAGTGTCGCAAAGCAGGCGGTGCTGCACCTTGAATTGCGCATGCACGAAAACAAAATCGAATTAATTTACATTTAATTTAAACATTTAATATCAGTTTACTCTTTTGTAGTTCAACAATAAAACAAACAAAAATGTTATGTCAAACTACAAATGACGATCTGTGTCGAAGGCATCCCCCTCCCCCCCTGGTGTGGCGGGCCAAATCAAACATTACCACGGGCCAACTTTGGCCCGCGGGCCCTAGTTTGGACATCTCTGGTTTAAACTGACGTACTTTGGATGAAAACGGCTATGATTACTACTTTTAAAGCATAAATTAGACTCAAACAATAGGTCTGCATAATATTCACATATGGTGTTCATAGGGAAGGTATTGTATTATCCCTACAGTTACATCATGAAATATTATTTAAACCTATTACTATTTTTACATAACATTTATTTATTTTATCTCACAATTCTGACTTTTTTTCTCACAAATGCAAGTTTATATCTCCTAATTTGGACTTTATAACTCGATTTAACCTCAAAAATAGTGAATTTGTCAGTTTTGAGGGAAAAAGACGTGGGATAAACTCCTATTCTGAGCCTAGGGGAAAAAAGAGAATGACGCGTTGTTTTTCCTTGTTAGAACTGTGAGATATAATCACGGAATTAAGAGAATAAAGTCAAAATCTGAAATATAAAATCAAATTTATCTTTTTTATTTTTTTATTCCATGGCTTCATAAACTGCTACTTGAACCGCCCACAATAACGTCATCCCTGTTTCGGATCTAGACTATCCCACTAATTAACATCAATTACGTTTAATAACAGTGCTTATGGCAGGGTGACAAGCTCTTGTAATATGCAGAGAACATTTTGAAAATGACATCTAATCAATATAATTTATAATCGTTTTACTATTTTGTACCGTATTCGTGTAAGTCTCTAGCCATAAAGGCTCTCTCCTGGGTTTTCTGCAACCATGATGCGCGGACATCGCGAATGTTTACAAACAAGTAATTGGTAAGGAAAGTCATTTGTTTTATTACTCCTATGAGTGTGGCTTGTGGACTTCCTGTGCAAGGGCGCCCTCCAGTGTTAAGTATGAATGAAACAAATCACAAGTAATAGCGCGTCCTGACTACAAACAAGGCAACAGCAGGACGTGTCAGAATCAATTAACCATTCAAAAGGTCCAAAGGGACTTTGGAAGCGCACAAGTGCACTGCACTCCCAACGAAATGGACAAGTTTATAATTCATGAATATTAAACCCTTTTTAACACTTGTTGGTTCGCATGGAGTTTGCAGTTTTAACCAAGATCTGAGGTAAACTACCAGTTGTTTCTTCCAGTATGTCTAAAAATGTCGCGCAGTATGATATTCAAACTTAAATTAGACACTTTGAATACTGAATAAAGTACATAATCAGTACCTGAGATTTTAACTGTCATTTTCTATGCTGTTCATCTGTATGATGTTCAGCCGTGTACGTCGCAGAAATAGAAATCGTTTCTAAAACAGAAATTTCGTGTGTTGCTGTCGTGGCTAATTAGAACAAAAGCTCCGATTAAGATTGAAAAGATACCTTTTATCGCATGTCGCGGCATCACATCGCGTGTAGTTAGGACACAGTGTAAGAGTATAATGCTCCATAATGGAGCTGGCACTGTGTACCGTTTATTTTCAAATATCGCCAATACTGGTAAATTGCGACACCCCTATTTAACACGATAACGATATTTCATTAAATGTCATGATTATTAAGATTTGAACTTTAAGATTTTTTTTATCTAGTTTTGTAGACAAATATAAATTGTGTGTATGAATTTATTTACAAAACCAACATTTCAATTAAAAAAAAAAAAAGAAAAGAAAAGAAATGAGTGAAGAAAAACAACCAACATGTACCCAGCAAACCAACATGTACCCAGCATGCATGGGAAGTACTTCAAGACTGTTGGAAAAGCATCTGAAGTGGCTACTTTTGAGAGATCGCCAAGAGTGTGAAGCAGTATTAGCAAATCAAACAGCGGCTATATTGAAAGATTAAAAACATAAATTAATTTAATATTCTTTAGTCGCCGTTTAATATGAATACTTACTATTTTATTGACGGCTGTCATAGTAAAGACTGAGTGGGTGTGTGTAAACTCTTGACCGATACTGTAGATGAACTTGCTTTGTCCATCATGTCAAGCTCTATGTTTTCTTATTAAGCAGACTTTTTAGTCCAAATGTAATCTAGAGCCAAGGGTATGTTCCTTCCAGAAGTATCCCATCGGTTTCCCAGATCCCTGTGGGCCAGAGTCACGCTGCACAAGAAGAGATGTGGTCCAAAAAGGTGATATGAGGCAAATGCAATTAACTGTTCTGTTCTTTCTGTCTTTCTTTTTGTTCACTCTCTTTTCATGTCAAAGGGGATTATAGAGTCAGGGTGGGGGAAGACCCAAACTCTTGTTTTATGTGTGTGTGGGAATGAGTATGAGCACAGGGCAGGAACAGGATCTCGGTGGGCTTAAAGCCCAAGCCGTCTGACCCTCATGCACTCACCCGGCACAAAAAGTTCAGCCGACCACCCAGACAGAGAGGAGAGATGGAGAAGGGTGGGAAGAAGTTTAAATGTAGTCCTGACTGAAGTCTAGTTCTGTATGAGGTTTGCTCTGTTGCCAAGTCTAAACATGTCCTTGAATATCTTCAGCTCTGACATCTGATATTTATTTTTAATGTCATTTATTTTACTGCCTCTAAATAAGCTATCTCATGACCAATTCATACGTATTTTATGGGATGGCTTTTTTAGCAAAAATTGAATGAATTCTTACATGTGCAGTCATACGAATTAGCCAGCTCATAAAATATGTACAAATTGCCATGAGATCGGGTTCCTTATAGTAACAGAGGTTGAAGCTTATTGTGAATCATGTAGAATCCATTTAGTTTTTAAATTTGCATATGACTTTAAAGATGCATGACCTAAATCAAGCAACAAACTGACTGAGTCATTCGTTTATTAGACATAACCCTGAAATTAATAAAATGTCCAGAGATTTACTCATGTATCCACAATGTTTACTTTAACTAAAATATAAATTTTGTCATATGAAAATTTTGTCATCTGAAAGTAGTGATATATATGTCAATAAGTGTCTGAGTATTTAAAGGGATAGTTCACCCATAAATGAAAATTCTGTGATTAATTACTCACCCTCATGTCTTTCCAAACCCATAAGGCTTGTTCATCTTTGAAATGCAAATTAAGATATTTTAGATGAAATCCCAGAGCTCTCTGACCCTCCATTATATAATGAGTTTATTTAACAATTCTTCCCCTCCTCATCACCCTAGCGCCAATGTAGAAAGTATCACTACGCATATGTGTGGTGCTGCTGAGTAGAACATGTATTTACTGCACCTTGTTTACATCCTTGGTACTCTCCATAATGGCGCTAAGGTGACGCGGAAGAGAACAATTGTTAAATAAAGATATTTTTGTTTTCTTTGCATACAAAAAGTATTTTTGTAGCTTCATAAAATTAAGGTTGAACCACTGATGTCACATGGACTATTTTAATAATGTCCTTACTACCTTTTTGGACCTTGAATGTAGTAGTTGTGTCTATGCAGTGTCAGAAAGGTCTTGAATTTCATCAAAATATTTTCATTTGTGTTTCGAAGATCAAGCAACATGAGGATGAGTAATTAATGACAGAATTTTCATTTTTGAGTGAACTTTTCTATTAAGATGAGCTTTAAAATGAACTGTAAAAATATTATCAAATAATTAACATTTCATTTTATTTGTTTATTTATTTATGACAGGACATTTTCTCCAGCATTTTAATGGTTTTTCTTGGACGCAATACAAAATCCTTAAAGAATCCAAAAGCAACAAAGAATCGTTCTTTGCTTGGCCGGTTGATCTCTCCGTGACTCACGAGTCCGGCCGGTGAGAACAGCTTCAAACCGGTTCTTTATTTCACAGGATAGAAGAGCACATGCTGAGAAAAGTACAAGCCCGTGCAGTGGCTGCAATATCCAACTCTGCTTTATGAAGTACAGTAGAAAAATGGCGATGTAATATTGAGCGCACCTCTCCTGTAATCACTTCTCTGCTCCAATGGTGGTAAGGCGCAAGTTAAAAAAAAAAAAAGAACAAAATATTCTCTAATATTAGCATATACACTCTAAATTATAGACGTGAATGTTTTACTATTAAATAAAATGCCTGTAAATTATTAGGTGGCGAACTGCAGTTGAGGAGAAACTTCAGCGCGCTTCCGTTGCACCGCTCTGCGCCCTCAAAGAACAAATGCAAAACAGCGCTCCAGATGGCACCGGTTCTCACGACTGCGGGATATCATATACGAAATGCACGAATTTAAAGAAAACAGGGCGATGGGAAGGCAGTCCAGTCAGTGGTCTCTCCACCTTCGAGGTGTGGTCTCTTTCCAGAATCGTTCAAAACTAGGCGGCGCGTGATGCTAAGCGTGAGAAGGTATTCAGCAGAGAAGCGTGTGAGACTGGCCTGGTTTGCCAGGCACGAGCGGTTCAGCGCACCGCGCTCTCCAAGCAAGAGCAACATCCACCTGCCGTAAGTCAGCTTTTAAGTTTTAATTTTCACATCTAATTCTGTTAGTTGACAAATAACGTGCACGTAACCTATCATATGTTTAGATTTGTTTGAATAAACAAAAGTTGAGGTGCAGTAACTGGTTTTCACCATTTTTGATCACCTGTTACCTTTCTGCAGTTCAGTTTCTATTATATATTGACTTTTATGTATATAACAAAAACCTGAAAAGTGACTTATTTTTTTATGAAGTTTAAATATGGTATTGCAGATTATAAAATTACATATTAATTACCCATAGAACACTGCTGTCACTGTGTGACATGTGCACTACACATATCATACTGATGTTTCTCCCTTTCTTTCTGCAGGTCTGTGTGTCAAGTGAAGTCAGCGTAAGATCAGTGCTGAAAATGGGTGCTGTAAAGGGTGAAGGTGCTTTAGACGGTGGATGGGGATGGATGATTGTTGTGGCCTCTTTCATGGCCCAGTTCCTGTCTTTCGGATCCCCTCAGTCCGTCGGGGTGTTGTATCCTGAGTGGCTCAGTGCCTTCCAGGAGGGAAAAGGCATGACGGCTTGGGTCGGATCCATGGTGTCTGGTGTGGCACTCATCACCAGTGAGTACTGATCGTTTCTCTTTTGTGTGTGTGCGAGAGAGAGAGAGATATAGAGAGCAAACAGGTTTCCTAATAAAAAGCAGCCAGTGCCAGCAGTAAGCGTTCTGATGCTCTTATGTAATGCACAGTATCACACATGCTGACAAAAGGGTGTTTTGAAGTAGGATCAAAGAAAGAGCACTGAAAAAATGTATTAATCAGTTATAAACATCTTGTGAACATAAATAATTAACTTTGCAGGCAAAAGTGTATACTGTAAGTTTTACATTTGTTGGATTTATGCTATAAACAAGATAAAAGCAATTATGGTAACACTTTACAACAAGTCTCATTTGTTAACATTAGTTAATGCATTAGTTAACATGAACTATGAACAATATATTTTTACAGCATTTATTAACCTTTGTGCATGATAATGAATAAAATACAAGTTTATTGTTACAATGTGTATTGTTTGTTCACGTTTACATTGTTAACATTTACTAAGATTAATAAACGCTGTAAAAATGCTGTTTATCATTAGTTTGTGTTAACTAACGTAGTTAACAAATGTTAACAAAGGAAACTTTATTGTAAAGTGTTACCACAGTAATGTGCCAGATTAAAAATTAAAGATATTTAGTGCTGTCAAATGATTAATCACATCCAAAATAAGTTTTTGTTTACATATGTGTACTGTGTATATTTATTATGTATAAAAACATGCATATGCATGTATATATTTAAGACAAATAAATATGAAATATGAAATATATTTATATATAGTATAAAATATATGAATGGAAATACATACATGCAGATATTTTCAAAATATATACAGTATGTGTGTGCATTTATATATATATAATAAATATATACAGTACACATATATATTATGTAAACAAAAACTTATTTTGGATAGAATTAATCGCGATTAGTCGTTCGACAGCACTAATATTAATATCTCGGTAAAACTTTACAATAAGGTTAATTAGTTAGCATTAGTTATCTACATTAGTTAACATGAACTAAGAATGAGCAAAACATCTACAGGATTTAATAATTTCTCATTTATTAATATTTAATAATTTAATATTGTTTGTTTACATTGGTTAATGCACTGTGAACTAACATGAACAAACAATAAACAAGTTTATTTTTATTAACTAACATGAACAAAGATGTAACAAATGTACTGTTCATTGTTCATTCATGTTACTTAATACATTAACTAATGTTAACAACTGACACCTTATTGTAAAATGTGATATCAATATCTCATGCAATTTTTCTTCACAAGTAAAATTCCTGTTTTTAGGTCATTTACCTACTTTTAATGCACAAAAAGTGCTAAGACAAACCTGTTTCTTTGTCCTAAGTGTCCTAAATCTAATCTGACATAAAAATCGCACACACTAAAACTTACTGCTTTTTATTCCCATAGAATGCTGCTGACTCAGTGTTCTAAAGCCCTCTTCCATGACAAGACACGCTGACAGATAGAGAAATTATCTACTTGTTTACATTATAATTGTATACAAGTCGGTCATTGCTCTCTGCATTGCAGGGGTCAACTGACAATCCAGAAGAACATTTACTTGCAAGAAGAGAAAGAGGGCAGAAAGATAGAAACACAGCCAAGGACTTTAGGTTTGGCTTGTTAGTATTGCAAAGTAAGCCACTTGTGGTAGATGCCATAATCTGCTTCTCAGCTTATGTCTATTATGACAATTGTTTTGCAAGCAACATATGACCATTTGTGAACGGGTTGCAATTACTACATTGTGTTCCATAGACTAGAAAGACTGAGCTAGAGTTAAAGTTCACACAGGCCGAATGTGCATGTGTCTGTGCGTGTTTGGATTTTAGAGGTGTCAGGTTTTGTTTACAGACATAGCTGTGTAGTCCATGGTCATGGCCGGGAAAGTCATGACTGGACAAGATTGTCAGGGACATTGGTGTGTATGTGTGAGCATGTGTTTATTTGCCCTGGTCATGCTGATTCAGAGGAAGAGGGCTTTACTGAGTTGGCCTGTGAAACAAACACACATGTATCATATTCAGTACTGTCTAGAAGGAGATGTCTATCATGCAGTGTATTGAGCCCTGGTTTGGAAAGGTTGATATCAGTTTAGTATTGGTCAGCATTCAATTAGCTGGTGTTGAGTAATCTTAAGTGTGTTTGGGGGCATTTGGCAGTGATGTTAGATGATATAAAGTATCCCATACCAGACAGTACAGAATCTAATGAGCCGTCAAAATAAAGACGGATAAATCATTTAGTCTGGGTGGCACAAACACACACTGTTCCCACTAGATGCTCTCCAGAGTCCAGCCATTTTGGCCATATTAGGAGCAACTCAGTACTGAGTCATTTGTTATTTCTAATGCTAGATAGACAAACACATTCTCTTCACCACTATAGCATGACAGGGTCTATTTTAGTATCTGTTAAGACAGAGTTGGAGTGAGGGTCCCTTTACACATTTACAGGACAGAAGGGCTTTTGGTTTTGTGAGGGGTCTTATAACATGGTACCAATAATTTTTGGTTTATTGATGGGATAGTTCACCTAAAAATTAAAATTCTGGCATTAATTACTCGCCCTAATGGTGTCCCAAACCTGTAAGACCTTCATTTATCTTTGGAAACAAATTAAGACATTTTTGATGAAATCCGAGAGCTTTCTGACTACATAGAAAGCAATGCAACTGAAATGTTCCCAGGCCTAGAAACATAGTAAAGACATTGGTAAAATACTCCATGTGACATCAGTGGTTCAACCGTAATTTTACGAAGCTGCGAGAATACTTTTTGTGCGCAAAGAAAACAAAATAAATGACTTTATTCAACAATTCTTCATATTTTTCATTGTTGAGTGAACTATCCCTTTAATTGTTAATATAAGGGTCAACATACTATAGTAAAGTATGTATACTTACATTTATACTATTCAGTATTTCAGAGAATGTGCATTTGTGTTGTTTATTTAAGCCTTTTATTTCAGATAAGAATCAGAATTCTGAAAAAATGTACTCAACTGTTTTAAACATTGATAATAATAATAATAATAAATGTTTCTTGAACAGCAAATCAGCATATTAGAATGATTTCTGAAGACTGGAGTAATGATGCTGAAAATTTAGCTTTGATCACATGAATAAATTACATTTTAAAATATATTCAAATAGAAAAGAGTTGTGTTAAATACTAAAAACATTTTACATTTTTACTGTTTTTGCTGTAATTTGGATCAAATAAATGCAGGCTTGGTGAGCAGAAGAGACTTCTTTAAAAACATTAAAAATCTTTTTGACTTGCAATGTAAGTTGCATAAGGCAAAAATATAACTTGAATGGGTTTTTCATTGTTTGGCAAGTTTGTAATCAAATTTGTGGAAAGCATTATTTTTCTTGCATAACTTTTTTTTTTTTTTTTTGCATTCAGTAAGATATGGTTCCTGTTTCTCCCTTCATAGGCCCGGTGTGCAGTGCTTGTGTGGATAATTTTGGTGCACGACCAGTAACCGTCTTCAGCGGTGTGATGGTGGCCGGAGGTCTGATGCTGAGCGCTTTTGCTCCGAGCGTCTCTTTCCTCATCTTCTCCTATGGCATTGTTGTCGGTAAGGTAATAAGAGTCAGCATTGAATACTGAGAAACAGATGCATTTATGTCTTCTCATATCATACTATTTGTAGAAAGTGATGGTATCAAGATTTTCAGTAAATGCTGATCAGTTTGCATAATGCCAGAGTGTGTTCGTGACAAGGGTGCTATTAATTATGATTATACAACATTCATTGACAGTTTATGGTACCGTCACTGTCAGTGCCTACCTCTGGTCATATACACCAACACATTCACAGAAATGTGCTACTCATAAGTACGATTGCATATTCAAGTTCAGTGGAGTTACTTTACATACACCACAGTCACCCTAACCATGATGTTTTCATCCTTTTGTTGAAGTATTTTCACTTCTTTTGTTGCCTCAATCAGAAGTACAATATATGGAAGTATGGAAGTATAAATTATTTAAAATTTAATATAAAAATACAAGACCTACAGTGTATTTTTATATTAAAGGGAACATCGGATGCAAAATTTACTTGTGTAAATTTACATGTTTGTTTGCATATTAATTTGTCTTAGCAGTGTGTGGACACAACCACAAGGCGTTTTGATTTTCTGAGCAATAAATTCTGACCAATTCGTATGCAATACAGTTGTTTTGTAGTTGGAATTAAAAGTGGCTATAAGAGTCTACATTTTCTCCCGACATCAGAGCAGCTGAGGACATGGTGGATTAGTTTTGTTTTTGATGGTAATGCATCACCAAATACACAAAAAATGGAAGAGGGGGCGGGGTGAGCAGTAGCTCATTATCATTTAAAGAGACACGCACTGAAATGGCTCGCTGTGAACTAAGCTGTTTTTGACAAGGTAAAAAAGATACTGTTTTACACGACCATTGAGGAAATTTAACCAAAGTATGTTGCAGACATTTCATGAAGACTCTAAAGAATTATGCAAACTTGTAAAAAAATGGGCATCAGATGTCCCCTTTAAAGGGGATCTATTGTGCCCTTTTTTACAAGATGAAAATGTCAGAAACCTTCAGTAGCAGTGTTCAGCCTTATATTTTTGAACCGGAATCAGTTTAAAAGTGAGTCACCTAATTGTACTGTGCATAATAAATGTTTGTTTATTAATCACATAGACAGGGAGAACGGCGCAATAAAAATAACGACAGCGAACAGCTGGTCTTATAGTGCCTTCGCATCCTTCACAAACTTTATAAGTCCCACTTGTGATTATGAGCTTGACAAATTCAAGCAGTGACTTGCTTTCATACGCAATTTCTAACTACCACATTCCTATTTACGATCATTCTGGTAGCACGTGAAGGAAGCATTAGTGAAAACAGGCAACTTTAGCAATATTAGCCTTACAGAGTGTCAAGAAGTGCTTTCAGAAAGGCAATTTGGAAAACAAACGCGTGACACTTACTTTGTCTGGAGCTGACATTCACACAAAGCGTTGGTATTGATCCCTAAACATAGAGGGGACTCTATTTTTCCCGTCGATGATGAAATAAGTGGGTGGATTTTTACCACGCAACTTGTTCAAACATCTTATAAAAGTGATTTCTGCATAATAGGTCCCCTTTAAGGTTTTTCAGATTGACATTAAAAAATTATAGTTACAGAGATTTAAAATGTATAAATATAAGTTGTGAAATGCTACATTCATGTCGCATTCAAGAATACATATGTTTCTGTGTTTAAGGCATTGGCTGTGGACTCGTCTATGCTGCCACTCTGACCATAACCTGCCAGTACTTTGACAGGAGGCGTGGCCTAGCGCTGGGCATTGTTACCACAGGTGGGGAATGAAATAAAATGTGTATTATAATATTTTATTGGTACTTTAATTTGTATTGAATAACTATCATAAGCATTTTTGGCTTTATGAAAATTAAGTGAAACAAATACATAAAATATACAAGAAGTAATCCACTTTAATTAGTATGATGGTGTTTTAGTGCCATGTTGAAAAAATTGAAAAAATCTAAGATGACAAGATTAAAGTTGTAATATTTCGAGAACAAAGTCGAAATACAATGAGAATAGAGTCAAAATATTACGAGAATAAAGTCGAAATATTTCACAAATAAAGCCGAAGTACGTGGTGGAATTTTCTCGTTCACATCAATTCAGCGATCTGTCACATTAAAGAGATCTGCCACCTTAAAGAGCTTGAAAAACACATTACTGTAAGACACAGTTTGTATTTCGCTATGAAACTGATTTTGAAAGCTGAGACTTTGTTTTATATTGAAAGTACCAATAAGTGCAAAGGTTATTGCCATTGGGGGCTGGCGCACTACAAATAACGAATGCAATCAAAGACATCAAATATTATTTCCAAGCGAGCCCCGCGAGTATCAAACATGGTATGATTTCAGGTAATAATCCCAAAATATTTGTGGTGTATTAAAAATGTTTACATAAGAGAGCTAGGTTCCCCCTAAAGGAATGTCTATGAGCTGATGTTAAGATAAAAAGTCCTGTTCAGTCTGTTAATAAATATATTTTTGATATTAAGCTGTTTAAGAAGTCCTTTAAATTGATGCTTTTTCATCCCAGTAAGATGATGTGGCCGCTCGATATTCAAAATATTTGATATTCAAATAAATTCCGGAGACACGGCAACTTCTCCCAGTGCTCTCAATCCGGGCCATTTCCATGCATAATTTAGGCAATACTCTCAAAATATAATAACTTTAATTTCTATGATTTAAATTCTTAAAACATTTCGAGTTTATTCTTGTGATATTTCGCCTTTATTCTCGAGACATTTCACTTTTATTCTGGTGATATTTATTCTCGTGATATTTTGCCTTTATTCTCAAAAAATTTTGACTTTATTCTTGAGACATTTCGACTATTCTCGAGACATTTTGACTTTATCCTCATGATATTTCACCTTTATCCTCGTGATATTTTGCCTTTATTCTCATGATATTTATCCTCTTGATATTTATTCTCATGATATTTCACCTTTATTCCTGTGATATTTATTCTCATGATATTTCAACTTCATTGTGATATTTCGCCTTTATTCTCATATTTCACCTTTATCCTTATGATATTTCGCCTTTATTCTTGTGATATTTATTGTCATGATATTTCGCCTTTATTCTTGTGATATTTTGCCTTTTATCTCAAGATATTTCGACTTCTCGCAATATTCGATTTTTTTTTTTTTACTTTTTAACGTGGCACTAAAACGTTGTACATTAGAAAACATTTTAAAAAATGTGTAGATGGCAAAAAGCAGTGAATTTTGTTTGATTACTTGGTTCTTTAGGTTGTTTAGATGTTAATTCTGTTCATCTTTCTCAGGTACAAGTGTGGGCGGGTTCATTTACGCTACACTCCAGAATGAACTCATCGAGTTGTTTGGATTGGAGGGCTGCTTGCTTATCATTGGAGCGCTGGCGCTCAACCTGATGGTATGTGCTGGGCCAATGCGACCTATAAACTTACCTGGTTACTACCTAAAACAGAGAGCTGCTCTACAGCGTACAGAGGAACCAGAAGCAATCTACACCAAACCTACTGCCATTATCATTGACTCTGATCTCAAAACTGCACCCGTCTCGGCCGATAACGCAGCCACCATTAAGCTTTTAATCATTAAAGAACCCATCGAGCTCCAGGAGCATGAAGTGGAGCAAAAAGGTGGGATATTTTCCTGTTCAATAGTAGCACGAGCCATCAAGAAGATAATGCGTCCCTATGGACAGTACCTGTGCGAGACTGTAGAGCTCCTACAGGACCGTGTCTTCATGGCTTTCTGCATCGCCATGTTCCTGTTCAGCTTAGGGGCATTCCCACCTGTGCTCTTCATGGAGGACGTAGCCCAGAGCGAGGGGCTTATTGATGGGATTGCGCTAATACCCCTCGTCTCCATTGTTGCGATGACAACAGGCATCGGAAAACTGATCCTGGGTGTCCTGGCAGACATGCGATGGGTGAACAGCTTGTACCTGTACGCCCTGACGCTGATAGGCACAGGCACAGCTCTGCTGCTCATTCCTGTGTCTAAAAGCTACCTGGGTCTGCAAGTTCTGTCAGCCGTGGTTGGATTTTTCTCAGGGAACTGGTCTCTCACATCGTACATCACTACCAAGATCGTGGGCATCGAACGACTCAGTCAGGCTCACGGCATTCTCATGTGCTTCGGAGGGTTTGGAATCACGCTCGGACCACCTGTTGTAGGTAAGAAGATGCACGTAACACAAGCATGGTTAAAGCGTGTATGAACAGAAATAGTGGATAGAGAGAACACTTTTACTGATGTTTGTTTTTCTTATCTTACAGGTTGGTTCTTCGACTGGACTCAGTCTTATGACTTGGCATTCTACTTCAGTGGCACTTGTGTTTTTGTGTCTGGTTTGTTTCTGTTCCTGGCCACTCTGCCTTGCTGGAACAGGATGTCAGAGGAGGAAAATTCTCCTGTAGAAGAGGATGTCAACACTTCTCAACAGCCCACTCTTGACTGTGACAAAGTAGCCTCTGTGGCTTGAACAATATCTCAAAGGTCTAACACTGACCTTGGCCTTAACATTCTGGTGAACATGTAGAAGATTGTCTTCCTGTGGTTTTCTTACCTGGTACGGTTTTGCCAGGGGACTTCTCATGGTGCCAACTTTTTCTTTTGTTCAATACGAGATGGTTTTGTACATGTCCCACAAACCCTGTCATTTTTGAGAGGGTGGGTTCATTTTTCTTAGATGCTTATAAAGACTGCCTCATTTTTGAGGCGTATATAACAGAAGTTGTTTGCTAATAGTATATTCAGTAGATTGTTTACTGGACACAGATGCTGTTTTTTGTAGATCTTGATCACTTGAACTGTTACTTTACTCTCTTAGATGAATGGTCTTAGGGTGTTAGACATGTTTCCATTAATGAAAAAATTCTCTGCAGATTTCAGTCAGAAATGAACGTGTGAATGAGGTTTTTTACTGCACTTACCATGAAAAGCATTTAAAAAAAAACAGATCCAAAGATTTCTTTTGTTATTTCTAGAGTAAGAAGGACTTAGAAATGCACTTTAATGCATTTTTTTAAATAGTAACTGCACATTATTTTCCTTTTTTCCCACTTTTTCCGTTCTCCTGCATATTATCTCCTTTGTTTTGTCTGTAATACCAAAGTGACAACCAGCTTAATTTAACTGGTAGAGAGAAGCCTTATTTTGAAAAGAAGCCTTATTTTTTATCCAAATTTGATTTTAAGGCATACCTCAGCATGTTCTGCATCACTAATCGCTAGTCATTTAGAAATATAAGAATATGCGGATGAAAAAAAAGTCCACAAAAAAAAAAAAAAAACAGGTTTGATTCTGTGACTGTAATGTATGTGTATGTGTGTGCCTGATAGTCATCCTCTACAGTTTTTCAACAGGCTGGTCCCTGACAACACTAAATCTTTTACTACATTATATGTGAAACGCCAGTGTCATTCTTTCATGTCAGTATATATCATAGAACCGTAATATTTTATATATAAATATTTGCAAAGGAATGTTAAGAAAAGGCTACTACACTTTTGACCAAAGACTTGCTTTGTGTCTTGAGTAAACATTTGACAGGGTGCAAAATAATTCTATATAAAATGTAACACTGTCCCCCTGTATAGTATCTGTCTTATTTTATTGCAGTGAGTTTTATTTTATACTATACTATGTCCATTTTTAAGTGACAATAAAAAGATTTATGACACACATCCTTGTTCTATCATTAACATTAGTAAGCATCTTTTCCTTGCAGCAAAGACAAGGAAGCAGTTTTCTTATGGAGTGTCTCATCTGCATTTCCCAGAGGATCTGGAAAGTCTGAGTTGATGGTTTTCCAGCTTTGGAAGAGCGACTGTAATTAGAGTTGACTTATAAGTGGACATTTGGCCTTCAGAGTATGAGAAAACCAAAACATCCACTGACAGCTTTAAAATGCCATTTCATCATTGACCTTTACATGGTGTAATCATTATTTTTTCTGCAGTGACTCAGATAAATGTGTGTGTGTGGGTCAGGTTTTGTCTACATTGTAGAGAACAAATACACAAACCTTAAAGACTGTCCTAATAACCCTGGAAATTATTAGAATTGAATATAATGGGAACATTTTAAAAGATGCAGCAAGCCAAATGAAATCTGATAAACCGGTGGAACACGCCAATAGTTTTTGGATTTTTCAATAAGTGTTTGTGTTTATGTTGGCGATATAGGATGCTGTTCATTAAACTGCATATTACATAATTCAACAACAGCTTCCTTGTTCCTTTGTTTAGTCTGTAAATCGATTATTTGCCTTGTAAGACACACAAAAACCAGTTTGCTATAATCAGAGAAGATCTGTCATAGTAATGTAATATCTCTGAATTATATTTATTTGTGGGATTTATTTACCAGTCCTAATATTTACCAACTGTATATGCTGGTGCGTGTGCTGTTTGCGACAAGATAATTACCTTGTCATGGTGTTGCATACAATAAATTGCTAATGGCATGTTCCATTCAGGGCAGTGGAAAAAATAACAGGCAGACAGTGAGTGAGTGAGTGAGTGAATGAGTGAGAGAGATAGATAGAGAGAGAGAGAGAGAGAGTGTGTGTGTATATGGGAGAGAGATAGAGAGAGCGATGCCCTTACGTATTTTTAATATGGACTGTCTGGTCGCTCAGTAAACAAACCTATAAATACTTCCATGATATTAATACTCTGACCTCCAACAGACCCTCCCATAGCACATAGCCACAGACAAAACTATACTGCCTAGCAATAATACACAGAAGTACATTAACTGATTAAGTTCAAATAGAAATACAATTGAATTGTAAGGTCTCTAATGAGAAGGCTGACAAGAATCATCCTGATACACAGTTCAAAACAAAACTATTAATAACTATAACAGAAAATACACCCATGGGAATATCAGCATACATGTATTTTTTTTTATGATACTCAAAGAAATATAAAAGATAAATTGAGCAATGGCACCCTCTTTGGGATAAATGTATTAATTCAAGAATGCTGCCTAAAATTTTAAAGGAACGCTAAATCGTTTTCAAACATTAAGACTGATCAGCCATTTTTAAGTTTTATGTTATTATACACGTTAGCGTGAAAGTACAATCTTGACACAGATTTACTCTTGAGTGGAGTTGTGTTTTTACAGCACCTTGTAAAAGAAGAGCTCAAAGTTTCCCACTGTTCTTCTGGTGACCAGAAGAGGGAGGCAAAGTGAGCAAGTCAGCTCAGACTCTAGAGTGTTTCTAATGCGAGTATTTGGGTGTTTAGTAAAGCGCTGGTAAAAGAGTTAAAATTGACTAAAAGCATAATATTCATATGCAAGTAAAAAAACAATAACAACAACAACACAAAAATGATTTATGTGTATGGGAAATTCATTAGTACCATGTTCATTTCAACCGCTTACCTCAGTTTCCTTTCAGTGCCTCTATTTCTATTCAGTTCTATGTATTAATATTATAGCCTTATTAGGTAGCTCAAAGGATCTCATTAAGAGTCTTGACCTTGAGCCCTCTATCACAGACCTCAAGCCAAAAATGCTTACCTTTTATGTCAATTATATTAAGAATGTGCACTGATGAACTGTTGTGTCGAATGATAAATCTGATGGTCACAATCATGCAGGTGCACCCTTAACCTAAACTCCCTCACAAATAATTTTTTCACTTCGCACCTGGAAAAAAAAGTGTTGACGTTTGAGCGCGGAAACGTCTCTATGAGAAGCGGGAATTTAAGCATTGACAGGGAAATCGGCCAATCATAGTGATGAAAAAGACGTGAGAGGGGGGCGTCATCAGATTGACTAGCCAATCATAGCGATAAAAACATGACCGACATATAATTCCGATAATAATATGTATAATATTTAAAAAAAAAAAAAACTCAGAAAAACTGCCAAGAACGCCCGCAACAGATGTCTGACTCTGTACCTATAAACTTCTGAAAAATAGATTTGCCAAGTCTATAAAACTTCCTCATATAAAACCATAGGCTATAACAATTGTCTGTTTTATTTCTATTTAGCCTTCATACAAACAATAAATGTGAAATCACGTCAAATAAACATAAGACTCTCAGACTCACTTTATTAATATTAATATCTTTACCTTCATATATAACATTATGATTATCCTTACAGACTGAAACAAAAGAGCTCCAGCCAGGACAGAGAAAATGAAAAGTGCTCAGAGTTGCTGCATAAAACAGAAAAAAATAATGCAACACCAAAAACATGTTGCTTTGAAACGTGCAGTGCTCATGTTTATTCAACGAAGTCAACCGCCACAAATAAATAAATATATGGGACACACTGGTAATGTGTATCGACATATCGGAAACGTGTTTAAAACCATATCACCGCTATCGGAAAAAAATATATATCACAATATATTTTGATACTGAATATTGTCCGGCCCTTCGCATGTAGTGTAGGAAACGTCATGATTTAAAAAAAAAAAAAACTAAGTAAATTATAGGCCTAACAATAAAACAATGTAACAATATTACAATATAAATGTAACCTATATATTATTATTATTAAAAGTGTTGGGAAAAGTTACGTTTAAAAGTAATAAATTACAATATTGCGTAACTCTCTAAAAAGGCAACTGATTATGTTACGTAGTTTTATATAAATGCGTCACATTACTTTGCGTTACTTGGACAGGGCTTGCTTGCTTGTTTGTTTTTAATATAAAAAGTTCTATTTTTGGCAAATGTAAAAGCCCTTTCACACCAAAAGCCTCAGGTTGAAGGAAAAGTAATTCATCACTCTTCAGCAATAAAAAAACAAAACAAAACAAACAACAAATGTTAATTTATTTTAAGTAATTTTTGCTTATTAGTCAGGTTGAACTGGATTACCGAAGGTCAGCAGCAAAGACGCTAGTTAATAAAATGGGATTAAAAACATAAAAGATAATTGTATTATTTAACATATTTAAGGTTGAATTGATGAACGGTACATTTGATCGCTAAATACTGCGACTGACCAATTAGAAGAGAATCGTGTAATAATTTTAAAGTCATGATGTGTGAACATCAGTGGGATGTTTAATATGTTAAAGCATTTTACATTTTTGATATGATTTTTGAAAGTGAAAGCGTCAGTGATTGAAACAGTCCTTGCACATAACCTATGCCTTGTGTTATTTTGCTGCCAAGAAAAATTGCTTTTTGATGTAGTGTGCATTGCTAATTTAAAAACTTTCTGACTTAAACAACAAAAGAAATGAAACAAAACAATATATATATAATTCCAAAATTCCAAACCATTAGATAAAGTGCTAAGAGACATGACATCAAATTTAATATAAACTTGAAACAAAATTACAACAACAGCCAGTCTTTTCAATTCATTAATGTGCTATGCTTTCTGACATATTTACAAACACTAAACAGCATCGAAACAATTTTAGGCAAAGTGAAAGAAATACGGACAAACAGATGCATAAGTGAGAACCTTCTAGCATAGGCCAAGTGCACCATTCCAGGAAAATTCATATTAAACTCATCTATCCTCTCCTCTCTCTTGACTTCTCCCTCTAAATCTCTGCTTTCCCTTTTACAACATTTGGTATCACCCCAATTGCCCATAAAAGAGATTTATTGATGTTCCACCCATGGATATGACATTACAAAGATACAGAACAGAACAGTAAACATTTATGTTTCACAAAACCTGAAAATATATAACACTAAAATAAGACGTAGTCATTTTTAATTCAGGCATTAAAATCTGTTCAGAGAAGTCTGAATAATTACAGTGTTACTGGATTGCATTCAGATATTAATGTGAGATGGTGAAAAATTTAAGATTTTATAATGGAATTATGACAATCAGAACAGTATATATATAAATGAAATATGTCTGTATATGGGAATAAAAGACGTGTGTTTGAATCGCACTATTACAGATAAGGCAAAACCTTTTTCCAGACACTGACAAGGATAATGAAAGATGATTTTATGATTCTGTCCAAAAAAGGGTTATTGGATATTTTTCTTTTGTCTACAAATAATTTGATCTGCCTGCAAGGTTACGATCACTCAGTCCTGTAAGTTGATTACGTTACAACTCTGCATTACTAAATCATGAAATGTGGATGCTTTTACCATTGGGAATGCACCACTGAGAAAAATAATGGATTGTACCAGAACCCCTTTATCATATAAACATATTACTCATGTCTTTATGTGACAGAGAGATGAGTTACAGGGCCTGACAGTAGATCAGCAATCTAAACAGATATTTTGTGTATTTGCCAAGAAAGCACATGTATGCCTATGAAGGTACTATATCTCTTTCTCCATTTCCATTTAACACTCCTTTTGAGTTTTAACACATTGTACAATATTAGCTAACATTTTCTGAAAAATTACATATTTAATATTACATTTCAGACAGGGTATCTTACAAAAATTATTTGTGCTGATTTTGTGTGTGTGCGCGTTTGTTTGGAAGGATGAGTCACAAAAATAAGCCCCAACAGAATGAAAAACTCCAGCCCAGTTTTGTTTGCCCAGTGGATACTGTCAGTTTTCCCTTTTTTAGGCTGCAGCTTGACAATATAAGCTGACAGGTATATTCAGATTTATTGTGGGTTTTAGCTTGCATTACGCTAGGCATTAGGGTTAACATTGCGGCTTAGCTAGCCGCAATTTCCAGGCATTTGTACACTGCCGGTACCTCCAAACTTAGCTCTGTGCCTCAAGGAAGAAAAGATAATGTTTCCAATGCAAGTGTTGCCTTCGACTAATTCATTCCTTATAGCTTTCATTGTGTTTGAGTGGAAAAAAGTACATAGCTCAGAAATCATCTTCTGCTTTCTTGTCCATATATAGTCCGCAAGATGTAGCAGAGTAAAATGCTTTTGCAATCTAAAACTCTACAAGAGACATAATCAGTGTGCATTAAATAACTTGATATTACAACACAAGGATTAGAAGGATTCAGTCCTGAGAAATCAATTGGGTTCTAGTCACAGCCTCCTTCCTGGATCAGAATCCACACAATTTAGTCCTAGAAGTAGTTTACACATACATATATGTACACCAGTCAAAAGTTTTTGAACACTAAGATTTTTAATGCTTTTTAAAGAAGTTAATACATGCTCATCAAACCGCCTGCATTTATTTGATCCAAACTACAGTAAAAACAGTAACATTTTGAATTATTTTTCTAAAAGAACTGTTTTCTATTTTAATATATTTTGAATATATTGGTAAGCAGAAGAGACTTTAAAAAACATTAAAAATCTTACTGTTCAAAAACTTTTGAGTGAATATTCACTGAAAAAAAAAGTATTCACTGAATTATTATATCCAAAACATATTTTTAAGATTGCAAATGTATTTTCTTGCTTCTTGAAGTAGATTTTGTAATATATTTTGGCATTTGAAGTTTTAGACAAAATATATTTTCAAATTGATGTTTGACAACATATATTTACTTTAGGGCTGCACGATTATGACAAAAATCATAACTGTCGATTATTACCTTGAAACTGTCATTGTGATTATTAATTACGATTATCACAATTTACATTGAATGATGTTTTGAATAGCTTTGAAGCAAAGCAATTTTATTCATTGTTTGAAGCAACTGCATGCCATAATTTTATATTTAGTTTCTTCTTTAAATATAAAAAAGTAAAAAATGTAAAAATTAAAACAATAAAAAAAAAAAACCTTAAAGGGGTCATTGGATGCGAAGTTCACTTTTACATGTTGTTTGAACATTAATGTGTGTTGGCAGTGTATGTACACATCTACCCTATAATGTAAATTAGACAAGAATATCTCAGATTGAGAGATTGAGGTGTTGTGTTGCTGGATGTAATAACATAGTGGTCGTCATTTACTCCCAACATCTGAGCCGCTGAAGATGCAGTGGATTACATTTGTTTTTGAAGGGAATGCACCTCCCGATCCACATATATCCGTCCATATACACGTGAAACATTCGTGATTCAGCTTCACTTACAGCAGAAGTGAGTATAACGGTTTTTTTTATGAATCTTTGCGATCGCCGTTCCTAATAATGTGGTAGTTAGCAAGTTTAGCTGCTAAACGTGGCTAAATGTGGCTAAAGTAAACAGGCTTGTCAATCCACAGAGAGAAGAGAAGGGCGGGGCGAGCAGAGCTCATTAAAATTTAAAGCAACCTCAACCAGAACAGGATGAATTTTGCAGAGCTGATTTTGGCAAGGTAAAAAGGGTGTTGTTTTACACTACCATTGAGAATTTTTAACCATAAGTATATTAAGTATATATTTAAGTATATTATAGACTTTTCATTAAGACCCTAAAGAATCATATCAACTTGTGGAAAATGGGCATCCGATGACCCCCTTAAGATAACCTGTAGGAAAACACACACACTCTCACACACACATCTTAAGCAAACAGAATAATATAAGTGGATTTATTTATTTTTTTGTAACTGTGCCTTTGAATGATTATTGTGGCATCTGTAATTATAATCACGATTAGAAATTCAATTAATTGTGCAGCCCTAATTTACTTACCATAAATTTGAAATATATTTTGGCCAGAAAATATTTTTTGCCATATGGGTTACAAGAGCTAAGTCTAAGGCTGGCATCTGTGAAAGTTTTGGCACTGGAGTGGAACATTCAATGTTGATCTAATCTTAAGATTAATTAACATTAAGCAATTAGCCCAATTACACCGAATTGTTTCTGAGTCTAAAAGATGTCCGTGACACATCAGTGTTAATTGTGGACATCGGAAAGTGTTCATAGCTGTCCTCGAGTGGCTGAAAATGGCAGTGTAGCACCACGGAGGCCACATCCTTGCGGAAGTTGCTGTTGAGGAACCCATAGATGATGGGGTTGACACAAGTGGAGCTCATGGCCAGCAGATGGCAGAGTGAAAACAGCAGATTGTGGTAACAAACAGGCAGCGCCTCCTGATGCCAGTCCGCCACTGCGTTGAAGGCATTTAATGGCAACCAGCACACAGCAAATGCAGCCACCAAAGTGGCAAGCATGACATTTATGCGTTTGCTGTGCATCACACGCCGGTGTTCGTCTTCTCGGTTGCGACTGCACTGCCGCTCCAGCATGCGCTGTCTGCGTCGCAGCCGCAGAAAGATGCGAAGATAGCAAAGTAGCATGAGGAGCAGCGGGCAGCAGTACTGGAATAGTAACAGGCTGGTGGTGTAGGCTAGTTTGTGTTGCTGAGAGGGCCAGACTTCCAGACAGGCCTGCAGCTGGCTGAGCGGCGCAGGAAGCAGACTGTACGGCTCACTGCTGAGCAAGTGAAACGCCAGGAAAGGTAATGATGTTACGCAGGCCAGCAGCCACACAATCAAGACGGCTATGTATGCCTGCGGGACGCTCGGCTTCCAGCCGGATGGATGCAGGATGAGCTGGTGCCTTTCAAATGCGATCAAAACCAGGGACAGAACTGAAACTGTCACCGACACACATTGCACGAACGGCATTAAGCGACACAGCAGCGCACCGAAGATCCAGTGGTCCATGAGCGTGTAAACCACTGTGAAGGGAAGGCAGAACACGCTCACCAGGATATCGGAAACCGAAAGGTTGGCTATGAGGATGCTAGTGACGTTAGGGGGGTCCCGCTGGTGCATAATAATGCAAATGAGGAGGATGTTACCAATTAAGCCCAAAATAAGCACCAGGCAGTAGCACAGCACTAGTGTAAGTGTCATGGCGCTTGATTGCCAGCAGGGGACATCAAGCAGGAACAAACTACTGTTGCTTTGATTGAGGCTGAGGGTGGAGTTTAGAAGCGCCTGCCACCACGGCATGTCAAAGAAAGCCGACGACATTGACCACCTCAGGATAGCGCCACACAGCAAAGCATCTTGGGAGTCTGAAAATAACAAAGACGTGCATCTAAATTAGATGTGCACACCCTTGAGACACTCAGCATGCATTTCAGCAGCTATGACACTATAGACGCTATAACAGTTATTTTGGAAATAATGAGGATATAAAGTAAATAAATTTGAAAGACAAGGGTTTAACAGTGACTCCTATAGAGCAATATCATATCCAAGATCATAGACCTTTACATCTATGTGTAAGAGACGTTGACACTTTTGATAAAAAATAAAAAAGGCGATCTCTTTGTTATTTGACTTTTTCTGTAGTTAAAAATAATGGGAAAGGGATAAAAGTAAGTGTGTGGGTGACCATGCTGGGGGATTTGCAGTGCATCCAATTATAGATGTTCCTTTGGGGGTGGCCATTGATCAAGACCTGCAATGGCTTATAATGAGAATCAGTCCGTCTCAGCAAAGTATCCGCAGAGAGTCCTGGAGACTGTAGTGTTTTATTTGTGTGTGTCATGGGTAGCAGGCTTGCAGAACCGTCTTCCATCGATCCAAGTGTTCTATGGATAATCTATACATGCTCTGAATACACACACTAGCACACATAGAGCTCACTGATGTCACTGCACAACAGCTCTTGATTTGTCTGAAAAGATCCTTACATTCCATCCATCACCAATTCAAAATTCTTAAAGGGATAGTTAACCTTAAAATCTATTATCAGTAACTCACCCTCATTATTTTATTTCTTTAGCGGAACACAAAAGGAGATGTTATGCTGCCTTTGTATGCTATCGAAAAAAAATTATAAATTGCAATTATGAGTTTGATGCGTTCAAGTACTTTGTCATCCAAAAGAATAGGAATCATGGAGGACGGCAGGTTGATTCTTTCCTACTTATTACAGAAGTCTAATAGAAGATTGTAGATAATATTTAGTTAATATCCAGCGGATTTTAATAAAATGTAAAACGTAGGGAAACATGGTCACAGAACCCGCCATATTTTTGATGAATAAATCAAAAGTAGGTCAGTACACTTAAATCAAAATGCAATATTAGACTAGCTTCTGTAAATATTAAGGAGATAAGAATGAATCCTGCATGTTCTGCATGTCTCTGTGTGAATGAATGGTGCAGACAAGCGGTTTCATTTAGTACACACATACTGAAGCATGTGTGATGCTTGCTGTGTTTTCAGCCTCTGCCGCCTCAATATATAAGTACATGAACACATAAACATGAACTTTAGAACTGCTCTGAGAGTCACTTCCTGAGCATTTTAACGTTTACCATTAGAAAAACCTATCGTCATATCATATACAACCAGAAACTTAAAGGGTTAGTTCACCCAAAAATGAAAATTAGCCTATGATTTACTCACCCTCCATGCATCCTAGGTGTATATGACTTTTTTCGTTCAGACGAATCCAGTCGGAGTTATATTAAAAATCATCCTGGCATTTCCAAGCTTTATCATTGATTGGGCAGGTGTTTCTCCTTATCAGTCCAAAACAAGTGATAAAGTGCATCAATCCATAATTAAACATGCCTTACACATTATTTTGTTTGTTTTGTCTCTCCATGGCGTGTTCACATTCGTCACTTCCGAGTGGCGCATGCATAACGGCGTTGTATTACGTCATCCTCCTGGAGCTGCTTCCGGGTATGACCAGCCGGTGCAAGCTAGATTAAAGTGATTCTTATGTTTTAAATATGGACATTTTTCTTACAAAACACATCGATTCATTACAGGAGGCCTTTATTCACCCCCCGGAGCCGTGTGAGGCACTTTTGTTATGGATGGATGCACATTATTGGACTTGTTTTGGACTGATGAGGAGAAACACCCGCCCACAGCAAAAATACACAAAACAGTATTTCTGAAATAATAGTAATAATAATAATAATAATAAATTCTTTTTGAATTAACTAATTAGACATACTTTTGATTATTAAAATGTAATGAAACCATTAAAATGTAATCCAGAAAATTACTGGTAAACACAGAAACACAGTACTTTTTGTTAATCTTTTAATAAGTTGCTGTTAAATTGTCTACATTTCGTGATTTCAATCAATTAGACATGCTTTTGATTAATATATATTTTTCCAGAAATATAAAAACGGAAAAACTTTGGAGAAAAACAAAACAAAACGGAATTTGGGAATTTGGGAATTTGGTGGGGGGGTGATTTCATTTAAAATTAAAACAGAAAACAAATTACTTCGGAAAAATAAAATGGAATTTGGGAAAAAATTACACAGATTACACAGGGCTCTAAAACGCAGCCATATAAATATTACTGCATTAGTTGCAATAGTTATTTATATACGTAAATATGCATTACTGTAACAGCAAGAGAACACAATATAGATGAAGTGGGAAAAAACAAAAAAAACAAGTCAATACAAGCAATGGCTCTCACTTCTGTCAGTCTATGGCCCAACTCAAAACACTCTGGTATCAAAATGATAATTTAATGATCATTTTTACGCTAATTCTAACAGCACATGAAGGCAGCATTAGGCAGAATGTTCACCCTTGCTCTTTTCCATGCAATGAAAGTGAATGGTAACCAGGGGTTGTCAAGCTCCACAAAGCTAAAAACACCACAAACGTTTAATAACACTAGTCTATATGAATCATGGACTATATTCCAAGTATAAACACTAACTTTGTGTGTGAAAGAGAATGCAATTTAGGTTGTTATTCATTATATTTAAAGGAGTAGCATCAACCATCCCCTTTTGTGTTAACGTAAGACATCATACAGGTGAGTAACTGATGGCAGCAGCACAGCTAATCATTACAATTTGCATGGCATATCATTATGTGGGCGCCGGTGCAAAAATTAAAAGAAGAGGGCAGAGAGACTGATTGTGTTGAAGCCCTGATGCAAATCATGTGAAAGAGACATTAGCCTGTAGTTCACTATGTACCAGCTGATCTCAGAACAGTTTAGTCTTAAGGGCATACTTAGCTTTTGTAGGCTTTTCAGAGCTAGATATGCAACAATGAGCATAATAACCTTTATTTGCACAACAAATTACATTTTCATGCTTGGCTGTAGTCGTGGCTCCATCTCTCTTTATCTCTCTCTCTCTCACTCTGAGGATCAACATAATGAGATAATTTTGAACTTCCTGTTGTAATCAGTGTCCATCATTTAATTATATTATGATATTAGAATTCTCTCATGACCAAACAACCATAAAATCTGCTACCTGGCAAACACAGAAAAGGTTATCACAACTTTTCAAATGAAGTATAATGGATTTCATAGTTTGAAAGTCTGGGTAAAACTAATATGCATACATTAAATATATCCAAAAACAAAATCTCTACCCTGCTTTTTTAATATCATCATATGCTATTTTTGATGTGACTCAGAGAGAGAGAAGATCACATTAACCTCCCGCACTCAATCTCTCTCTGTCAGTTTTATTCTTTTTCTCTCCCTTTCATAATCATCCCAATCTCACATCATCTCCCCATTCTTCTCCTACAGGTGTGGATTTCCCTTAAGGCAGTTTACATGTCACACTGACCAAACTGTAAAATACTCACATCTGCACAAACACACAGACATTCTGACAATACAAAACCCTGAGCTCTAAATTACAGTTGATATTAAAGCCTGCGTTCTGGGATTCTAGATGGTTTTAGTTATTTACTTAAATACTAGATGAATTTCATTTTCAAAACAATCACAGATGCTGTTGTGCTGACCTCTGACCTCCTTTGGGTCATGGATAACTGCAAATTCTCTTAGAAAATCCTCTCTGCACATAATGTTGCGGTCATAAACCCTATTTATGTGACCTGACTTACCAGATGCATAATATTTGAACCCTGAGACAGCTTTTCATTCTAAGTCAAGTGTGCTCCAGATAAAGCTATTAGTATCACTGAGCCCTGTCCCCATACTGCCCACCTGCACAAATACACTGATCTGAGGAGATGTGCTTGCATTTATGTGTGCAAAGGAGAAAATTGCCTGTGTGTCCTCACTTCATGGCAACACCAAAGAGCTGCAGTCTATGTAAACAAGTTCAACAGATGACTGTGGTACAAGCTTTTTCAACCTTTCCGAACAACTATGCATGTGTGCATGTATGGGTGATATATAAATGTTTCAAAAATGGAAAAGCATTTAATCAGATATAAAATACTAAACAGACTTCACTGAAAAAACACAGCCTTCACTACACAAAAACATCCAAAGACGATTAATATCATCCGTTCACAGTGAATCAAACTTCAACCAAATGAAGATGCTCCACAGAATAATGAAACTGTGTACCTGTTAAATTCATAAATTAAACACAGCACTTTGAACTGTCATCTTTGCAAAAAAAGAGGAGTTTAACTAAAGTTACATATATAAATAATTGTATACACATTTTGTCTTTTATAATCATTTAATATTTTATATAGAAACATGTGTGCAGCATTTTAAGAACTCACCTGTCTCTTCCACAGCAGATTGCTGTCAGGCAGTCAGGGGAATAAACACTCTGATTCAGCCAACTCCAGATGTTGTACCTCAACGCCCTCTCTCTCTCTCTCTCTCTCTCTCTCTCTCTCTCTCTCTCTCTCTCTCTCTCTCTCTCTCTCTCATCCTGGGCTTCTTCTGAGCCCACATCCTTGCAATGTGCCGTCTCTGTAGTAACTATTCTGCTGGGCTTCACACTGCATAACCCCTATGTGTTTGTGTAAATACACAAACACATGTTCATAGAACAGCGTTCTGTACATTTAAGCTCCGACAGCTCTGCTAAAGCGCTTTGCTTTATATTAACAATAATTGAGATGTAATGCCTATTTACGTAAAAAAAAAAACGTTGAAAGTATTTATGTCGCTGTCCTTAAATTATTTAGCTGCCAAAAGCAGGTTTGATGAAATATGTACTAGTTACAAAGGGATTCAGGTGAGCGGAACCAGAACAGCTTTGGCGGCAATTGCGTCAACGTTCTGCGTTCTCATAGGTTGGTTGAAATATGGGCGATTTTACGCGCCAGTTGTATCAGAATCCCTCGCCCAAGCGGAAAAAACGAGCCTTCTGTTGCCAGAACTGTTTCAGGATTACACCGTGAATCGGTATACATTTTTTGATAAAAGTTTTATTTCGCTTTTATTTTCAATGTTTCTTTATGAAGTTTTACATGCCGAATACAAAAAAAAAAAAAAAAAAAAAAAAAAATCACATTTTTTTTGTGTATATTAATGCTCATGAAGCAAACAGAAAATTAAAATTGCATTCATAACTTCAACAGGAGCATGTGTGATTGGTTAAAGTGTTCAACACCGCAAAAAAAAAAAAAAAAAAATAGGCGTGATAATATTGGGTTAAAAAAGGTTTACAGCACAATAGCCAGTATTCTAACTCACTTACTTGGAGTGGTATAAAGATCCATTTAAATATTATTATTCTAGTCTGTTTTATTCTTCTAACGTTTCTTTATGAAGTTTTAAATGCTAAATAAAAAATAAAAAAAATCACTTTTTTTGTGTATCAGTGTCCATGAAAATTAAAATTGCATTCATAACTTCAACAGAAACGTGTGTGATTGGTTAAAATGCTCAACGCCACAAAAAAAAAAAAAAAATAAAAAAAATAAATAAATAATAAATAAATAATAAATAAATAAATAAACAAAATAAATAAATAAAATAAAAAATAAAAAAGATTAATAAATACATAAATACAGCACAATACCCAGTATTCTAACTCACTTACTTGGAGTGGTATAAAGATCTATTTAAATATTATTATTCTAGTCTGTTCTGTTCTTCTAATGTTTCTTTATGAAGTTTTACATGCTAAATAAAATTTAAAAATCACTTTTTTTTTGTGCATCAGTGCTCATGAAAATTAAAATTGCATTCATAACCTAAAAAAGGTTTACAGCACAATAACCACTATTTTAACTTACTTATTCGGAGTGGTATGAAGATTATTATCTTATTATTCTGGTCTGTTCTATTCTTCTGCACCCATATCAGTGTATTGTCTCTTTAGAAACCACCCTGTGCCTCATTATTATTAAACAGTTTACCTTCGATTTCACATTTATAGAACAAATGCATTTACAACATTTTTTTGCAAAAACCTGGATAATTTTATTACTGAATATGACCAAAACTATATGGTACTGTATTAATCTTTATTATGTGCTTTGTTTTGCATTAGCAAAACCCCTGTAACACACTCTTTGCTGCCCACCTGTGGCAGGAAAGATGCACTGCATGTCTTCTTGAGGTACTTTTATTCAGGCCTGCTGGAAACCTTTTCAACTCTCACATTACATTGTTAAGAAGCACACAAACAAGCATAGATGCATGCTCTTAGGTATGTTTATTTAAAAGTCTGCTTAAATCAGCTCATTCAGCATTCAGGGTTTAGCCTGGCCATTTATGAGAGAATTATTTTTTTCCCCACTCAGGATGTTACTTGAGTGATCCAGTGTTCTCAGTCACATGGTCATCAGATTTGGGCTGATCAGTGGTGTCATCATGGTCATGTCTGTTCCAACACAGAAATATAAAAAGAGTTGAATAGGTTTTTTTTGATTGATTTTTTTTAAATTTAATCTAGACATTATAAATTGTTTACACATGACAGCAAATGCTTTCAATATTGAGAGGTAAAAAACGATGAAACTGACAGCTCATGGCCCCCGACGCCATCATGTTGTGTGTGGCCGTAATTGACATGCAAACTGTCACCTCTGTCCCAACAAACAAACATATACACAAATGGTTTAGTATACGTTTTATACTGTTAAATGTAACTAACTTTGGATAAAATCTGCCAAATGTTTAAATGTAAAAAGAAAAAAAGAGAGAAGAATGCAACTTACATAAAGCCTGTAGAATGTCAGCAAATGTTTTTTTAAGTTCTTCTCTAAATGAAAATCTTATTTTACAAGTTCTTAAAGGGACAGTTCACCCAAAAATTAAAATTCTGTCGTTGTAGGTGAGGTGTAGTGATTCTGAATGGATCCATATACACTATTTGGATTTCATCCAAAATATCTTAATTTGTGTTCTGAAGATGAACAAGGTCTTACAGCAGGGGTGCCCAACCCTGTTCCTGGAGATCGACTTTCCTGCAGAGTTTATTTCCAACCCTAATCAAACACACCTTTCTGTAATTATCAAGCGCTCCTTGAGATCCTAATTAGCTGGTTCAGGTGTGTTTGGTCAGGGTTGGAGCTGAACTCTGCAGGAAAGTCAATCGCCAGGACCAGGGTTGAGCACCCCTGTCTTACAGGCTTGGAACGCCATGAGGGTGAATAATTAGACACTTTTTTCATTTTTGGGTAAACTATTTCTTTAACTACTTAACTACTGAATAAGCATGGCTCTGTCTGAATGCTGAGTTGTATACTTCTCTCTTAAATAACTCTAAGCTGTTGCAATGTTCATTAGAATGACTTACTGTTCATCATCGTCATGAATGTAGTCATTATCATTCACTCCAAAATGACCTCCAAATCTGTTACAGCACACACAAACACAAAGACATATTAACAACACCTTATTAAATATATCTTTGTTGTCTTTCATGTAAAATAATTAAAGTTAACCAATACTTCAATCCGTCTAGACTATTACTAGTACATTTTTATCAACATTGACACTAGATTTCTCTTAATTCATGACAACCAGTATTTTGTTTAATTGTTTGGGGGGATTTTTAGCCCCTTATTTTGAATTTGGAAGACATTTTTGTTCATTTTTGTACACAAAATTTTCATTGTGATCACTAGACTATATAATTTATAATTTTAGAATTTAGGTGTGTCCATGTGTGAAAATGTAGGCTACCGCTGACAACAGATGGTTCCAACTTCTTCCACACAGACACATATTTCATGTCCGTTCTCCCACTCAGAGTAAAACTCATGGAGTTTTCCCTCAGAGTCAGCACAACCTGAGGAGACATGTATTTTAAATATTACTAATTTGTTGTCCAGTATAATAAATAACCACAAACACAAAAATACTTGATCTTAAGCACAATTCTAAAGCCAGTGGCTTTTTAGGCTAGTGATTGTATTAGAAAAACCACAGACTGAAGTGAAGATACACAGCGAGCAAAAATAAAGTTATTTGTAATTTTCATCTCCCAAATCACATGTACAGTCACGTTTTGCAAAAATGTGGCCAAAGTTATGTTTTCCCAACAGACCAAGTAGCAACATCACCTTGTTGGCTGCTAGTGGTATTTTGAGTGGGAAACATTTCTATTCTGCAGTATGCATTACAGCAGACCACTGCTGTAAGCAACACAAAGAGTCTCAGCTGAAAGGCAGGACAAATATACACAGAGATATTAACATGGATTGATTTTACATCACATTTGTTGTAAATATATGCTGAAAATCATATACAAAAATCATCATAACAAAGGCAATCTAAGTGCATGACTGAGACATATACACTCTACAAAATACATACCTGAGACCAGTAAATAAAATACAGTTTCTTTCCCATATAGGTTACTTCTATGTTACAGAAAATTACACTGCACCGTATTGCAGAAGAAAACTTCCCTGAAGAGCCCCCATGTGAAAGACACCCCATAAACATGCCATTTAGGATAAAAAAAATTGTACATTACCATGTTGTGGTGAGATGTGGTGAGCAATACAAGAAGACTGTTCAATCAAACACCAATTTTAGGAACTCTCTTCAAATGCTGCAATAAATACTACCTCTAAATTAACATATATGACTGATAGACTTTTCCTCCAACCAGTGAGCAGCAGCTGTATGGTGGCATGAATGGGTAAAGTGAATAATTGTGACCCCCTCCGTTTTCTGCTTCAATTGGTCTATTTAAATAGTTACTTCACATCTGGGATTGTTGAAAAACTACAGCACTGATCCAAAACCAAATTTACATTGGTGGTGTCAGTGTAGAAATTAGATATATTTGAACTTTTATTTGATGCTTGAAATTCTTGTATTCAAATTGCACCCCACCAATATTCAGTTGACACCCAATGTTTTTTGCATTTGTTTGTTTAATTATGTGATATCCGTTTTCAGAAGAAATTATCTTATAGCTGATATGTGTACTCAAATAAAGCTTACACTGAAATAGTTACTAAGTACATATTCCTAAAAACTGGAAGGAGTATGCACATTTATTTGTGGTTCTCTTTAATCGGATTAGGGATTCTGAGAAACTCACACTTAAATAATCTTCTTAAATAAGTTTCAGTCACTTGGTAAAGTGCAATGCATTAAAATGCTGAAGAAAGAATAAGTCCATATTTTTCACTTTTCGTGAGACATTTTCATGACATTTATGATGAAATATATATTTTAGATTTAAATATAGATTTAATATCTGTAAATAAAATGTAATCTTCACACATTTATAAAGTCATCCAGATCATGTGTTCCTTTTTTTTTTTTTTTTTTTTTTTTAATTTGCAAAACATTTTAGTACAAAAAAAATTCATGAATTATGAATTGTTGATAAAAGCAACTTGCAGATTTCACACACAAAGCTGAGGCATAAACAAACACAAAGATAAATCATATTATTGTACAAATCTTTTGTTTCTTTTAAAAAGAATTACTGACAGGAATTTTGTTAAATAAGTGCATATAGTTAATTATACTGACACCAAAAACACAAGGTGTAATGTGGAGAGGGAGACGTGAAGCGAGCGGATCCATTCGCAAGTTTTTATTTGAAGGACAAGACAAAAACATGGTCATAAACACAGGCAGGGTCGTACAATGGCAGACAGGTACAGCGTAGACAAGACGTGGGGATAGTCCATGCAGCAGGTGAGGGTCGATGAACGGCGAACGTAATCCAGGGGGCTAGACAAAGGGGTAATCCGTGAAACGAGCGAGAGGTCCACAAGGCAGGCAGCGAGACAGATGAAACGAAAAGGCCAGGCGAGAAACCTAAACTCAGGAAACCAGGGAACACGGAAACTAGGAACCAACTACGTAAAGGCTGCTAGCAATAGGAGTGCGCTAAATGCAACAAATACAATCCTCCACAATACAAACTCCACAATACTCTGTGAGTCACAGGGTGAAGTCCGGGGTTTATATAGAGCGCCTGATTGGGTACAGGTGTTAGCGCAATCAGCGCGATGGGTGATGGGAAACGTAATCCGGGGTGTAGTGCAACAGTCAGTGTAATGTGAACGAAGGTCACTGGCCAGAGCTGATCTCTGCAGGGCTGCGGCTCTCCAGGACCGGAGTTCGCCAGAATCGCCACCCCTGCTATAGATGCACTTTTTAAAAACTTTTTTAGCACATAAAACTCGGGAGTGCCACCGTCAACATCCGTTTAGGCTACAGCATGTTTTTATACAGAAAAGGGCGGAAAAGTGGAAATGTTACTGTTGCATGTTTTATTTTGTTAGTACAGGCGTCGGATGAGCTTAAATATAATGTCAGTAATTAATTTTACTATTCAAATTGAACTTAACGGCAAAAAAATCAGCTTAGTGACATTAAAAGTTTTTTGAAAGTAGACTAATGTGTTTACTGGCTTCGTTGAACAAGAGAAAACCTAAAAGGTAATCACAGCCTGATAGGTTCTAACTAAATCTGGTGTAATCACATGATTATCACATGGCGCAGCTGATTGGTTTCTTTTCACATCAGCAGCCAATGGCTTTGCTGCTCAACATTTAAATACTCGGCTAGTGCTGGCTGTAGAAGTTGCTGGACACTTCAGAAACCCTCCATTATCCCCAGCTCCACCTGTATAGATCTGCTACAGGGTGATTTCATGCATGTTATATATAGCGTTTTTTATTGTTATATGTACAGCAGTAGTATTTCTGTATCACTGTATGCACTGGTGGTAACATGTTTCGGTACTTGCTCTGCCACAGCACAGCAGCGTAAAAGATCTATTCCCTCCAAAACCAAACACATTAACATTGCCATGCATATTACCATGCTAAACTCTCAGAGAGTTGTCATGACAGAAATGTTTACTTTCTACTGAAAATGACCGAATGGTCATGAAAACACTAAATATATTAAGTCTAACGACTGTTAAACTTACTTGTCACAGCATCTAATGCCAAACAGTGTACAAAGACAGTTGTAGCAGTCCTTCTCCCATTCAGAGTTGAAGTCATGCATTACTCCATCAGAGTCAACACAACCTAAATAAACCAGAACACACATGATTTCATGCATGTTATATATGGTGTTTTTTACTGTTATATGTACAGCAGTAGTATTTTTGTATCACTGTATGCACTGGCGGTAACATGTCTTGGTACTTGTTTTGCCACAGCACAGCAGCGTAACAGATCTATTGCGCCAAAACCAACATTTACAGAATCCAGAGAATCCAAGAAAAATCCAGAAAAAGCCAGATAAATTATTTTATTATATAATCGATTCACACAGTTAAGCATTTTTTTTTATTTGCAATGGTTTTCACCGAATAAGAGGCTTATTCCATAGATGTGCAACTGTATCCAGTTTTGTGTTTTGGCACATGGGCATAGTTTGCTGTGGTCTGAAGCAAGTGCTAGGGTGAAGGAGCAGGTTGTTTTGTCAACAACCATCTCGCATTCATCAGGGTGCTTTATTAGTGTTGGGATCCTACACACACAGACAAGATTAAGTATATAAGCAAGCTTTGTACTGAAAATGACCGAATGGTCATGAAAACACGAAATATATTAAGTCTAACTAATGTTAAACTTACTTGTCACAGCATCTAATGCCAAACAGTGTACAAAGACAGTTGTAGCAGTCCTTCTCCCATTCAGAGTTGAAGTCATGCATTACTCCATCAGAGTCAACACAACCTAAATAAACCAGAACACACACAGGACCATAGAAAAACTGTAAATGCAATAAGATACGTCAATCAGATGTTAGCTGTGACGCACATTTAAATAATCAAAGGAAAAAATATGAGACTAGAGACATTTTTCTATTTATATAGTAATAATTTGATAGGAATACAATGTAATACAAACCTTAATTTCATTCAGGATGTTTACCCTCAGGAACTTTTCTCTGAGGACAGAACAAAGAATTAATGTTGACAAATGTATCCAGTTTTAGAATTATTGTTGACAAATGTGACCAGTTATAAGGGGTTTGGCACAGACTACCCAACATTGGGTTACACTGACCCAGCGCTGGGAAGGTATGATCAAGAGGTTCATAATTTGTATTGACAGTGAAAACTACAGTAAAAAAAATATTAAAAATAACTCAATAAAATGATGCAACAGGCTGAACCCAACATTTAGGTTAAAAAAAATAACCCAGCATTTTTTAGGGTACGGTTAGTTAGTTTTGTATGATTTGCATGACTTTGTATTACATTAAAAAATTTGAATGAATAATATACAAATGAATATAAAGTACTGGGAGTAAATATGCAGATGTTCCTACAAATCTATTTCTATAATGTGATCATGTCTTAAATAAACATATTTCTGTATAACATCACTGATATTCCGCATATGTCTGATTATAGGGGATTAAATACCCTCACAAGGATTTTTTTTATCATTTTTCTGTCATTTCTCTAACAACTAAAAAAAAAAAGTGTAGGCATGCTTCTGCTGACAAAAATGGTGTTAAATAAAAATTGCTAGTAAGTTGCATAAGCAATTACAAAGAAACAAGTAACATTAATTAAAATTCTTGAAACTTACTTGAAATTCTGAAGTGGAAAAATTACAACACTAATTTCTTAAAAAATGTAATGTGAAACAGCATGTTTTACAGTGTAATGAATAAATAAACAGCCTACGGCTTGTTTTTTTTTTTTTGTTTGTTTTTTTTAAGCAAACTGTAAGGTTGAAGTTTATTAAAGCTTAAATACACAATCAACATTCAAAAGAAGAACTGTAATAAAATGTGACTTCATGAATATACAAAAAAGCAACATAACAGTAAGACAGACACCCGCTCCTCTTGCTCCACTACAGCCGCCTACAGAAGGCAGTGATGCACAGAAAAGAGACTGGAAACCCACAGCAAACTAAATGCATACCTTGTAGGACATCATTCACTACCCTCTCCCTCCTTCATTTTTTTTTAAGTTTGACATCAACTTTCTAAGTATTCCTTAAACTATTCATTATAAAAAAATATAAAAAATAGTAAAATATAAAAAGAATATGTTTTCTGATTAATTTTTTGTAAAAAGTGTATAGGGTTGCTTGAAACCAGAGGTGTGTAATAGTAACATTACTATTATTATTAATAGTAATAATAATATTTTTCATGCGCAAAAATATTTAAATATCTGATGACTTAATACCTGCAATTCACCTTTATTCCTAAATTATAAACGCAACACTTTTGTTTTTGCCCCCATTTTTCATGAGCTGAACTCAAAGATCTAAGACTTTTTCTATGTACACAAAAGGCCCATTTCTCTCAAATATTGTTCACAAATCTGTCTAAATCTGTGTTAGTGAGCACTTCTCCTTTGCCGAGATAATTCATCCACCTCACAGGTGTGGCATATCAGGATGCTGATTAGACAGCATGATTATTGCACAGGAAATAGCCTACATATTTTTCAGAACAGGTTACATTAAAAAGAACCATAAATGTAACTCACTTACTTGGAGTGTTATAAAGATTCATTTAAATCTCTTTCTTCCTGTATTATTTCCTGTATTATTTTATTCTGTTCAATTCTATAGTCTGTGCTATTCTTCTGAACCCATATCAAAACAGTTCTCTATAGAAACCACTCATTTTGCTGTATTAGCAAAACCCCTGTAACACACTGTTTGCTGCCCACCTGTGGCAGGAAAGACGCACTGCATGCCATTCTTTTGTTTAAAGGAGAAGTCCGCTTCCAAGACAAAGATTCACATATAATGTACTCACCCCCTTGTCATCCAAGATGTTCATGTCTTTCTTTCTTCAGTCGTAAAGAAATTATGTTTTTAGAGGAAAACATTTCTGCCTTTTTCTCCATATAATGGACTGATATGGTGCCCCGATTTTAAACTTCCAAAATGCAGTTTAAATGCGGTTTCAAAGGATCCCAAATGCGGTTGTACACGATCCCAGCTTAGGAAGAAGGGTCTTATCTAGTGAAACGATCGGTTATTTTCATTAAAGAAAATACAATTTAAATACTTTTCAACCTCAAACGCTCGTCTTGTCTTGCTCTCAAAATACTCTGTGTATTCTGGTTCAAGACAGTTAGAGTATGTCGAAAAACTCCAATCGTATTTTCTCCCTCAACTTCAAAAATCATTTCAAAATCATCCTACATCACTGCAGAAGTTCCGACCCAGTATTTGCAAAGTGAACAGGCAAAGATGATGAAACACCCTTAACAAAAAAAGGTAAAACAGTGATATAGGACCATTTCGAAGTTGAGGAAGAGCATGAGTTTTTCGACATACCCTAACAGTCATGAACTGGAACAAAAACAGTCCAGGCAGAGTAAGACAAGACGAGCGTTTGGCATTAGAAAGTATATAAATTGTAAAATAACCGATCGCTACGCTAGATAAGACCCTTCTTTCTCAGCTGGGATCGTTTGAAGCCGCATTTAAACTGCATTTTGGAAGTTCAAAATTGGGGCACCATATCAGTCCATTATATGGAGAACAATGCTGAAGATTTCCTCAAAAAACATAATTTCTTTACGACTGAAGAAAGAAAGACATGAACATCTTGGATGACAAGGGGGTGAGTAAATTATTTGTAAAATGTTGTTCTGGAAGTGGACTTCTCCTTTAAGCCTGCTGGAAACCCATTCAAGTCTAACATTAAAAGACATTACATTCTTTAGAAACGCACAAACACACATAGATGCATGCTCTTAGGTATGTTTATTTAAGATGCTGTTTACATCAGCTCATTCAGCAGGGTTTAGCCTGGTCATTTATAAGGTTTTTTTTTTCTTCTCAGTATGTCACTTTACTGGTTCAGTGTCCTAAACCGCGTTGTTGGGCTGAGAAGTGGTGTCGCCATTAGGTCTGTTTCAACACACAAATAGACAAACTGAGTTGAATACGTTTTTTCAAAATGTTCTTTAGAAGAATTTTACTGAGAAGTGAAAAATGATGCAACTGACCGATCATTGCCTCCATGTTAAGCGTAGCCATGAAAGTCTTCCCAACCGTCACCTCTGTCAAAACACACAAATATACATATTTAGCTGAATATGTTTTTTTTTTTTTTTTTGTTCTTGAGAAGTATTTTATTGAGAAGATTTTCTTTAGAAGAATTTCACAGAGAAATGAAAAATTATGGAACTGACTGATCACTGCCTCCACGTTGAGGGTGGCCGTAAAGATCTTCATAACTGTCAGCACTGTCCCAACAAACAAACACACAGATGGTTTGGTATATGTTTATTGCAAATGTAACTTGCATTGTATAAAAGCACCTACCAAAATGTGGAAAATTAAAAAAGAAATAAAGCAACATATCTAACATGATAAAGCCCTAGAACATCACAAAGTGGTTATTTTTTAAGTTCTTCTCTAAATGAAAATCATATTTTGCAAGTTCTTAACTACTAAGCATTGCTCGCTCTTTTTTGCTGTACTTCTATCTTAATTAACTGTAAACTGTTGAAATGTTAATTTTAGAATGACTTACTGTATTTCAGCTGTTGTTGTTGTAGTTGTTGTTGTTGTTGTTGTTGTTGTTGTTGTTTCAAATCTGTTACAACACACACAAACACAAAGGCATCATAATGGTCCTATGTTATTTAAGAAAGTTAAGAAAGTACAAGTCCAAGAAAAAACATACTGAAGGAAGCATTATCATCAAACTAATTCATCTACATCTTGGATGGCCTGAGGGTGAGTAAATTTTCATTTTTGGATGAACTTTTCCTTTAACACATTGCAAGTGCTAGATGAATAAACATCATTCTCTTACTCTGCAGCTAGATGTGATGATGTTAACACATTAAAAGCCCTAAAGTCACTGTATATTTCTCTTACTCTGCAGGTGTATGAATATCACAGCATGTAACAGTGAAGTGTTGGCTTGTATTTCACATATTCTAACTTCGTTACACAAATTTTAAAGTCACTAAGAGATAATAAACACGTTACGCACCCTTCATCAGAACCTTCTGGGTTACTGCTGGTAGAATCAGAGACAGCCACATTACAGAGCACCACTGCTGTAAGCAACACAAATAGTCTCAGCTGAAAGAGAAGACAAAGAATTATTTATGATCATCAGTATGTCAAAAGATGCTGCAAAAGAAAAATTCAGAAAGAATTTTAGATTAGTTATTATATTATATTATATTATATTATATTATATTATAAATAATAATAATTAATATTTTGCGAAGAACAAGTTATACAATACCATGTTGTGATGAGATGTTGTGAGCAATAAGGCCAATGAAAATATTCAATGAAACCGCAACAAGCATTCCTCAAACTCTCTTTCAGTGCCTTTAAATAAATACTGTATTCAAAATCAGGTGACCTGACACATTTTTCATCCAATCACTAAACAGCAGCTTTTTCCCACCTTTTCCCACTCCTCACCCCACCAATATCAATATACAGTTTACATCCAAAGTTTTTTTTTTTTTTTTTGCGTTTGTCTGTTTAATTAGGTGGTATCTGTTTTCAGAAGAAATTATTTGATGACTGATATGTGTACTCAAATAAAGCATACACTTAAACTACTAAGTACATATTTCTAAAAACTGAAAGGAGTATGCACATTTATTTGTGGTTCTCTTTAATCAGATTAGGGATCTTGAAAAACTAAAAACTTAAATAATCTAACACAAGTTTCAGTCACTTTGCTGAAGAAAGAATTTCATATTTTTCACTTTTCGTGACACATTTTCATGACATTTATGATGAAATATCATGTATGTTCCTTTTTTTTTGTAAATTTAAATTTGCAAAACATTTTAGTACAAAAAAAATTAATTAATTATGATTTGTTGATAAAAGCAGACTTGCAGACCTCACACAAAAAGTTGAGGCATAAACAAACACAAAGATAAATTATATTATTGTAGATTTTTTTGTTTCTTTTAAAAAGAATTACTGACAGGAATTTTGTTAAGTAAGTGCATATAGTTAATTATACTGACACCAAAAACACAAGGTATAGATGCACTTTTTAAAAACTTTTTTAGCACATAAAACTCGGGAGCGCCGCCGTCAACGTCCGTTTAGACGAAAGCATGTTTTTACACAGAAAAGGGTGGAAAAGCAGTGCAGTGAAATGTTACTGTTGCATGCTTTATTTTGTTAGTATAGGCGTCGGATGAGCTTAAATATAATGTCAGTAGTTCAATTCGAACATAACGGTAAAAAAATCAGCTTAGTGACATTAAAAGTTTTTTGAGAGTAGACTAATGTGTTTACTGGCTTCGTCAAACAAGAGAAAACCTAAAAGGTAATCGCAGCCTGATAGGTTCTAACTAAATCTGGCCAATGGGTTTGCTGCTCAACATTTAAATACTCGGCTAGTGCTGGCTGTAGCAGTCACTGGTCGCTTCAGAAACCCTTCATTATCCCCAGCTCCACCTGTATAGATCTGCTACAGGGTGATTTCATGCATGTTATATATGGCGTTTTTTATTGTTATATGTACAGCAGTAGTATTTCTGTATCACTGTATGCACTGGCGGTAACATGTCTTGGTACTTGCTCTGCCACAGCACAGCAGCAGCACTATTCCGCCAAAACCATTAACATTGCCATACATATTACCATGCTAAACTATCAGAGAGTTGTCATGACAGAAATGCTTACATTTCCATTAGCTAAGTCAAACAGAAGTTAATAATGAAGTAGGCCTATAATTTATTAAGTTTTTCAGACATTCAATTTTATACATGTTCCTGGAACAACATCCCAATCAACCCAATCAGATTTGTGGAATGAGTTTACAGGAAATGACAGTTTTAGGCCTACAACAAGGCTTAGGTGTTTCTGCTTCTGGGTAGGAAAATTTTGTTACTGATATTTTGCAAAGCACAAATTATACAATACCATGTTGTGATAAGGTGCTGTGAGCAATAAGGCCAATGAAAATATACAATGAAACCGCAACAAGCGTTCCTCAAACTCTCTTTCAGTGCATTTAAATAAATACTGTATTCAAAATCACATGTGACCTGACACATTTTTCATCCAATCACTAAACAACAGTTTTTTCCCACCTTTTCCCACTCCTCACCCCACCAATATCAATACACAGTTGACATCCAATGTTTTTTTTTGCATCTGTGTTTGTCTGTTTAATTATGTGGTATCTGTTTTCAGAAGAAATTATCTGATAACTGAAATGTGTACTCAAATAAAGCATACACTGAAACTACTAAGTACATATTTCTAAAAACTGAAAGGAGTATGCACATTTATTTGTGGTTATCTTTAATCAGATTAGGGGTTCCGAAAAACTAACACTTAAATAATCTAACACAAGTTTCAGTCACTTTGCTGAAGAATAAAGAAGTCCATATTTTTCACTTTTCGTGACACATTTTCATGACATTTATGATGAAATATATATTAATATATTTAAGATTTAATATCTGTAAATAAAATGTAATCTTCACACATTTATAAAGTCATCCAGATCATGTATGTTCCTTTTTTTTTTGTAAATTTAAATTTGCAAAACATTTTAGTACAAAAAAAATTCATGAATTATGATTTGTTGATAAAAGCAGACTTGCAGACTTCACACACAAAGTTGAGGCATAAACAAACACAAAGATAAATTATATTGTTGTAGATTTTTTTGTTCCTTTAAAAAGAATTACTGACAGGAATTTTGTTAAATAAGTGCTTATAGTTAATTATACTGACGCCAAAAACACAAGGTATAGATGCACTTTTTAAAAACTTTTTTAACACATAAAACTCGGGAGCGCCACCGTCAACGTCTGTTTAGACTAAAGCATGTTTTTACACAGAAAAGGGTGGAAAAGCAGTGCAGTGAAATGTTACTGTTGCATGTTTTATTTTGTTAGTATAGACATCGGATGAGCTTAAATATAATGTCAGTAATTAATTTTGCTATTCAATTCGAACATAACGGCAAAAAAATCAGCTTAGTGACATTAAAAGTTTTTTGAGAGTAGACTAATCTGTTTACTGGCTTTGTTGAACAAGAGCAAACCTAATAAACAGTAAGCTCTTCTGTTTGTAAATTGTTTATTAAAATAGATCATTCTAAGAGATTATGGAAATGAATGCAAAATTCTGTCATAAAACTCTAGATGGCACAGCCTGATAGGTTCTAACTAAATCTGATATATTCATATGATTATCACATGGCGCAGCTGATTGGTTTCTTTTCACATCAGCAGCCAATGGGTTTGCTGCTCAACATTTAAATACTCAGCTAGTGCTGGCTGTAGCAGTCGCTGAATGCTTCAGAAATCCTCCATTATCCCCAGCTCCACCTGTATAGATCTGCTACAGGGTGATTTCATGCATGTTATATATGCCGTTTTTTATTGTTATATGTACAGCAGTAGTATTTCTGTATCACTGTATGCACTGGTGGTAACATGTTTTGGTACTTGCTCTGCCACAGCACAGCAGCGTAACAGATCTATTCCGCCAAAACCAAACACATTAACATTGCCATGCATATTACCATGCTAAACTCTCAGAGAGTTGTCATGACAGAAATGTTTACTTTGTACTGAAAATGACCGAATGGTCATGAAAACACTAAATATATTAAGTCTAACGACTGTTAAACTTACTTGTTACAGCATCTAATGCCAAACAGTGTACAAAGACAGTTGTAGCAGTCCTTCTCCCATTCAGAGTTGAAGTCATGGATTACTCCATCAGAGTCAACACAACCTAAATAAACCAGAACACACACAGGACCATAGAAAAACTGTAAATGCAATAAGATACGTCAGTCAGATGTTAGCTGTGACGCACATTTAAACAATAAAAGGAAAAAATATGAGACTAGAGACGTTTTTCTATTTATATAGTAATAATTTGATAGGAATACAATGTAATACAAACCTTAATTTCATTCAGGATGTTTACCCTCAGGAACTTTTCTCTGAGGACAGAACAAAGAATTAATGTTGACAAATGTATCCAGTTTTAGAATTTTTGTTGACAAATGTGACCAGTTATAAGGGGTTTGGCACAGACTACCCAACATTGGGTTACACTGACCCAGCGCTGGGAAGGTATGATCAGGAGGTTCATAATTTGTATTGACAGTGAAAACTACAATAAAAAATATTAAAAATAACCCAATAAAATGATGCAACAGGCTGAACCCAGCAATTAGGTTAAAAAAATAACCCAGCATTTTTTAGGGCATGGTTTGTTAGTTTTTTATGATTTGCATGACTTAATACACAATCAACATTCAAAAGAAAATCCGTAATAAAATGTGACTTCATGACTATATAAAAAGCAACATAACAGTAAGACAGACACCCGCTCCTCTTGCTCCACTACAGCCGCCTACAGAAGGCAGTGATGCACAGAAAAGAGACTGGAAACCCACAGCAAATTAAATGCATACCTTGTGGGACATCATTCACTACCCTCTCCCTCCTTCATTTTTTTAAGTTTGACATCAGCTGTCTTAGTATTCCTTAAACTATTCATCATAAACAATATAAAAAAATAGTAAAATATAAAAAGAATATCTGTTTTCTGATTAATTTTTTGCAAAAAGTGTATAGGGTTGCTCGAAACCAGAGGTGTATAATAGTGTATATTTTTCATGCGCAAAAATATTTAAATATCTGATGACCTAATACCTGCAATTCACCTTCATTCCTCGAGGTGGACAATAATGACGTGATGTTTCACTCATACACTGACCAAAATTACAAATCGCAACACTTTTGTTTTTGCCCCCATTTTTCATGAGCTGAACTCAAAGTTCTAAGACTTTTTCTATGTACACAAAAGGCCTATTTCTCTCAAATATTGTTCACAAATCTGTCTAAATCTGTGTTAGTGAGCACTTCTCCTTTGCCAAGATAATCCATCCACCTCACAGGTGTGGCATATCAAGATGCTGATTAGACAGCATGATTATTGCACAGGTGTGCCTTAGGCTGGCCACAATAAAAGGCCACTCTAAAATGTGCAGTTTTACTGTATTGGGGGGGTCCAAAAACCAGTCAGTATCTGGTGTGACCACCATTTGCCTCACGCAGTGTAACACATCTCCTTCGCATAGAGTTGATCAGGTTGTTGATTGTCGCCTGTGGAATGTTGGTCAACTCCTCTTCAATGGCTGTGCGAAGTTGCTGGATAATGGCAGGAACTGGAACACGCTGTCGTATACGCCGATCCAGAGCATCCCAAACATGCTCAATGGGTGACATGTCCGGTGAGTATGCTGGCCATGCAAGAACTGGGATGTTTTCAGCTTCCAGGAATTCTGTACAGATCCTTGCAACATGGGGCCGTGCATTATCATGCTGCAACATGAGGTGATGGTCGTGGATGAATGGCACAACAATGGGCCTCAAGCTCTCGTCACGGTATCTCTGTGCTTTCAAAATGCCATCAATAAAATGCACCTGTGTTCGTTGTCCATAACATATACCTGCCCCTACCATAACCGGAGGTCCTGGGCTAGTGTGGTTACATGTGGTCTGCGGTTGTGAGGCCGGTTGGATGTACTGCCAAATTCTCTGAAACACCTTTGGAGACGGCTTATGGTAGAGAAATGAACATTCAATTCACGGGCAACAGCTCTGGTGGACATTCCTGCAGTCAGCATGCCAATTGCCAATCGCTCCCTCAAAACCTGCGACATCTGTGGCATCAGCATCTTGATATGCCACACCTGTGAGGTGGATGGATTATCTCAGAAAAGGAGACGTGCTCACTAACACAGATTTAGACAGATTTGTGAACAATATTTGAGAGAAATAGTCCTTTTATGTACATAGAAAAAGTCTAAGATCTTTAAATTCAGCTCATGAAAAATGGGGGCAAAAACAAAAGTGTTGCTTTTACAATTTTGGTCAGTGTAATTATCACAGGCATGAAACAAAAGAATAACAGCAAAAATTGTACTGGTTTGAATGGCTTTACTGCAGAGCATTTACTGTACGCAATATAATATAAATGTCACAATTATATGATGGTGGATGTCGGAAATAAGATGCCAGCGATCAAAATATTAACTGAAGTCAATGAAAATGATAGTTTTGAGAATTTAGTTGAGATCGCAAATATGAGCCAGATGCTACACTGTGGAAGTGCGCTCTGAGGATGACAGCAATGGTAAAATCATCTGCTCAAACTGAACCCTTCTAGTTTTCAAAAGGTAATGAAATATGCTTTATTTTATTCTTCTGTAATTGTTCTTTAAATATCAAAAGAGTTTTTTGCTATTGCAGAAGTTAGATCTCCATCCATGCTGGACTACAGACCCGAATATGTCATGGTCGGCAAAACAGTCATGCATTTAAGAGTTAAAACATCCATTGCGTGAATGTGCAAACTTCTACCGACAAACTAGCAGACAATTAATTCTAACTGTAATTGCTTAAGGTTGTTCACATTCTGTGACTGTAGCTCTCAAATTTTTTTCACACTTCTGTATGTTCAGGCCTGGCGCTGGAAGTTTCATCTCCTTTGATATTTTTTTAAATATAGAATATTCTCAGCTGGGATCATTTGAAGCTGCATTTAAACTGCATTTTGGAAGTTCAAAATTGGGGCACCATATCAGTCCATTATATGTAGAAAAATGCTGAAATGTTTTTCTCAAAAAAACATTTCTTTACGACTGAAGAAAGAAAGACATGGACATCTTGGATGACAAGGGGGTGAGTAAATTATTTGTAAATTGTTGTTCTGGAAGTGGACTT